>BJFM01000571.1:47326-78980 GCA_016586285.1 Arothron firmamentum | reverse complement strand
GTGTGTGTGTGTGTGTGTGTGCGCGCGCGCGCGCTTGCGCGTGTGTGGGCATCATGTATGTGTAGGGCTTTTCATTGTGCTAAGGGGATATGGGTTTGGAAAGGCTAATTTGAGTTTAGGGGCACTGGGCCCTTGCCAGCTGCACCAACCAGTCTCATATGCCATTTGTTATAGCACAACCACAGCCTGCATTCACACATGCGGAAAGAAGCACCACCTCGTCCCCTTCCATGAGCACAGTCATTCATTCATTCATCATTGGCTTTGGCTCTGACAGTGTACATTTAAACCAGTTTTAAATAGTTCTCACAACCAGACTGGTTCGCATCACACCCAGGAGAGCTCCAATCCCCACAAATTCAAACTACACAGACTGGAGATGTTTTTTTCAATTTTGAATGTGGTTGGTACACCATTTTTAACTCTTACTGTTCCTCAGACTTTGTTGTTGAAACAGTTGCTCCTGATTACGGGTGAGTCAGAAGCCTTGAAAAGAATGGAAGGTTGGCGGAGGGGCTACGAAGGCATCAATGACACAAATAGCTTTTCACTCTTCTTTCCCTTTTTCTCTTTCTTTTTCTTATTACTTTAGACTCTGCTGTTTCCACCCCTCTCCATCTGCAGTCTGACCTCTGCTATTCTTCACTATGATTCCTGTGTGTTCAAAGGCGGCAGGATGTCAGTAATTGGAAGGGATGTGATGGAGTGAGGGGCCCCTCCTTGGGGCTGGGAGGCCCCAAGCGCTAGAGAGGTCAGGGAGAGCCTGTCTCACACTGACATGTAGGCTTGGACGGCAGCATCCAGTCACAACAGGCCTGAGGCAGCATGATCAGCAGCCGCTCTGTCAGAAGAGGAGCAGACGAACGGGCCAACAATCCGCCGCCGCCGCCGCTGCCCGGTGTCAACGTATCACATTCTTTGTTTGTTGTGCTTTGTTTTTTTGCACTGTATGTCTACTTCCCGTTCTTCTCCATGCAAACTCCTGGAGAAATAGTAACAAAAGTCATCCAGAACATACCTGGGGATGGTTGATAAACAAGAGCAATTGTCCAGTCAGATCACCACGACAGAGGATGTTGCGTCCTGATGGATTGCATGCACTGAAAGAATCAAGGACGCCCATCAATATGTCTTGCACTTTAATATTTCATTATTTTATGAATGTAACCTAAGACTCGGCAAGCTTTCATCTTATTATCTGTTTTTGTTTAGAATGCATAATAATCTGATTTTTTTAGAACTTTATTTAAAAAAGTACATTACAGTAGAGACTACTTTTTTCCCTAAATTGTATTTCTCCAACAAAATGCTTCTATACAGTTCAACATGGAATACAATCGTTTTAGTTTTACACAAACTTTTACACAAGTCCTGAATCGGCTAATTTTCTATTTGCGATTTTTTTTTTTTTTCCAGTATACTGTTGCATATTTGAAGTTATTTTTGTTGCCTGTGAGCTAGAATTTACTGTTCTGCCCTTCACTCACTGTGGGTATAATAAGCTGTGATAAAATTGCTCCCGGGAATGCTCATCTTTCACTCAGACGTGGCCGAGTGATTAGCACACCTTCTCAAACTGGCTAAGACCACAGAGGTGCAGAGAGGACAGATGAAGTGGTTCTTCTAACCACATCAGCTTTAAATAAAAATGTCTGCGCTGCATCAACATCAATAACAACTCCACCACCATTAGTCCACACGTATACATGGAGGCTCAGCCATACGTGTGCGTTCTACACACTCAAACATGTACCGACAGGCCGGCAAGCAGATGCAGACACACACCTTCATGAGTACGAGAAAGAAGTCGCACAGGCGTGTGTGTGTATCTAAAGTGACACAAATTACACACACACACACTCTGGGTTGGTCTCTGCCTTCAGCATATGTCATCTTCAGCAGCCGCCTGTGGTTGAAGGCTGTCCTGGTGCAGGACGAAGGTGATTTGGGGAAACACTCAGCTGACATATTAGCCTTAGCGAAACATTTCATGGGGCGGTCTTTGCTTTCTTAAAATAATACCTGGGGCTTTTCCTATGCCATGTGGGATTACCACTGGAACACATTAGTGCTACTATACCCACCCCACTGCCTTCCAAAAACCCACTCCCACCACACCCAAAGGTCTGGCATTTCTACAAGGATGTAGCAATGTAAGTAGATGAGGCTCGTGCCTGCAAGTGTTACCATCATGTTAACCCTGTGTGGCTCTGTCTGTCTGTCTCACCCCTGGGGTGTGCCATGGTCACAATCCCCTCCCCAGGGGGACATGGCCTCCTGCTGGGCTCCGCTCCCACTTGATTGCTGCCCCACATCTTCACAGACCAAAATTCACCCAAATCTGAGTGACTCCCCCTTCACTGTCTGTCACCTCAGATCTTAAGAGGTCATTGGGAACACAGGGAAATATTGTTTTCATACACAAAGAAAGTGTCTGTTGTTTTTTGCCTTCGCTTAATTCGAAGGGTTCAACTGGACATTTAATTTTTTTGTCCATACATTATTTCCTTATCATATTACACAAAATATAAATTTAGCAATTAAAAATGTTCAAAACAAATACAGTATGTAAGTGGAACACAATCAGCACGCACAATTACCCTATGAAGACAAAGGAACATTCCGAGTGACTCCTAAGGAGTCATTAAGGCAAATGTCAGTAAATGAATACACAAAGAAGTCTAAAGGTCCCCAACAACATGTAGGAGACTCGTCAACTGGATAGAAACTCTTTGGTCTTATTAGACAAAAAATGAGGCTTTTGGCCATCAGATATAATGATCTAGTGGACATGAAACACCACGACTTTGATCTGTGGTGGTTCCTCTCCACCACCAGAACTATTTAACCCTGAACCCTGAGCTTGGAATAAAATTACATTACCCCCAAAAAAATCTGCCAAAAGCTTTACATAAATGGGTGTTGATATTTACTACAGAGTTTCAAATCTTCTATGGTGACGTTAGTTTAAAGAAAGAAGGTTTCCAATTGATGTATGTTTTCTTTCTGGATTACTCTAAACAAAACAAATCCTGTTAAAATGATATAAAGTAAATTAGCTGAATAAAAGTAACAGAAGATTCATTTGACAAATAACCATTTGATTCAATTTTAACCAAAAATTTTATTAAAAGAGAGCAGAGTCAAGTATGAGACGATATTTCTAGATTATTGTCTTATGTTATCTCTTTTTTTTTTTAAATTAAAAGAAAGTTTTATTAAGAAAAGAAAAGAAAATACATTAAACACAGCACAGTGTACTGGAGCAATGGTTCTTTGAGAAATACTGCATGTTAAAGTGTCCCAAGCATAAAAAAATAGTTGGATCTCCTTATAAGCACATCAATTAATCACTTGTTAACTACTAGAACATTATCAGTTTGGAAGCTCTTTTATTTATTTTTTGTTAACAGCATAAAAATCTGTCTAAATGTGATCCAGTGATTGATACCTCAGATGACTAATACCAGACATGTGGGTTTGTTATTTGGCTTCAGGTAATTTGGAGTCTGGAGAGAGAAGGAGAGACAGTTTCAACTGGCCAGTGATAGTTGAATTACTCTATAAGATATTTTCCACCTGCAAGCTAAACATCTAGGCTGTGAGCTCTGACAGCTGTCAGTCCTGTTTACTGGCCATCAAACTGCAAATCTTAAGCCATAACATCACCTGTGAAGCTCTCCACCTATACTCAGTAGTAAATTAGCTCTCAATATCAATCTGTGGTCATTGTTTTATCTTGATTATGTATCCATTAATCAAATTGAATCAGTGAATGACTGAGTGCTCCAATATGTTAACCATCTCCTCTCGCAATCAGGTCGAAGATAGAAAAATGGTATAGCTGATGAGGAGGTAAACTGGAGTTGAGGGAGGAGAGAGAACACACTGGGAATCAGGATACCTGAGCTTGAAACATGAGCCCCAGAGAAAGAGAAAACCTCATCCTAGGGGAGGGTTGCAGAGCTCATCCAAGGTATGAGCTGGGGCGCAGGCAAAGGGACGAACCAGCGCACCGCTCAGGCAGCAGGATGAGGTTTCACTTCAATGGGATTACCAGGTGAGCCAAGGTGGTGGCTCATCTACAGGCACACTACACTCCATCTCATTAGCAGAACAGTCAGTGACATCTCTGTATGAGATAAGATGTGGTTTCCAGTCGCTCCAATAAGAAAAAAAACTTTCGGAGTCCACACTGGGCTAGCAGTCAGAGGCTGCCCATTCCTTTGTTATCTCTCCTTGGCTGTAAAGCACCCAGTGAAGTGGAAGGAATGTGAGGTATTTCCAGGGTCTGACAGGGGAGTGTCTTTGTTCTTGTACTTGTTACATGCTGAGTACCAAAATACTCATTCTACTAGCAAAGTGAGGACATTTCTGGTATGGGAGGATATTTTGGCTGGTCTTCACAACTTGAAAGGCCTGTTTGAGGGTTAAGACTTGGTTTTAAGGTTGAGGTTAGGGTCAGGGGATTAGCTTAGGTAGTTTTGGTTAGGGTAAGGACCTGGGTAATACATTATGCCTATGAAAGTCCTAACAAAGATAGAAGTACAAGGTGTGTGTGTGTGTGTGTGTGTGTGTGTGTGTGTGTGTGTGTGTGTGTGTGTGTGTGTGTGTGTGTGTGTGTGTGTGTGTCTGTTCGGTAAGGGGGTTCAGGGTGGTCAGTCTGTGCCCACCTGATCCACTGCAGCAGCATGATGCCTCCAAACACACATAGAGGATACCTTGTCTGACCTTCATTCACTTAGACAAACACATGCTTTTCTTCAACTTCTTCTTTCATACAAACTAACTAAACTGGCAAAAATGCTAATTGTTTAAATCTTCCAGGAATTAAAAGTGTGTTGATTTTGTGAGTGAAGAAAACACTTACAGCTTGAAACCATTATTATCTTACTGTGTAGGTATACAATTGGAGTTAATATCTAAGATGAAACAAATAGCTTAACAGTTTCAAACTTGCTCATGCCTGCCAGGGGATTCTAGCAGCATCATAATGACAGTAATAGAAACACAGTTCCACACAGAAACAAAAATATAGCATATTTGCAGTTTATTCAATGGTCATATTTAGTCTGACAAGGCTTTATAGATGTCTGTACATTTTATAAATAAACAATTATGAGCTGCACAACAAGCAAACAAACAAGAAAAGGAAACCAGCATTTAATGATAGGTAAGGCTTTTGTATTTTTTTCATTATTAGTCTCTTTCTTTCACTTTCCACCATGTTCTTTCTCTCCAGCCGCACCTACTCGTCTCCATACACTCAACATTATTCTGCAGGATTGTGACAGGAGGTGGCTCGTTTGGTTAGCTCAATGACTGCTATCAGATTTCAGGTCAATGGTCTTAATGATCAGACAGCAGCTCTAAGCTGAGGAGGAGAGTAAAGAACTGAACAATAATGTAGTTGGTATGGTGATGGATGGATGGATTAACATTCTACTTAATCAGGTGTAAGGGGTATGTGACCATAACAACAAATAAGAACTATGGATGAAATGAGGGTTTGCCAAATAAAGCATTTGGGTTCCCAACAGGTGATAGACTACAGTTTCCATGATATAGGTTAATTTGTACATTTGTCTGGTCAGTGTGGTTTGAAATAGGTAATCCATACAATAAAAACACAATTTAACATCATAAGTGACAGTTGTGTTCTGCTCGTGATTGGTGGAGGAACTGCTTCCAGGTCACCACATAGATTCTGGTTTAAAATGACCGTGAGTCTCCTCCCCTCCCCACCCCCAGTGTGTTTCCAATGATACAAAAGTTATATGATCATTATTAAAAAAACAAAACAAAACAAAACAAAACAAAAAACCCAAAACAATCAAACAAAAAACAGACTAACTTCCTGGTATAAACCTTTGAGAGCAAATATAGCCTCGGAAAGCCAGCTCCGACGTTTAAATTAATGTGTTTCTCTAAAGGCAAGTAATTGTGTTCCAAGTGGAAAACAAAGTCTTTTCTGAAGCTGTGGCTTTGGGATTTTGATTGTGGTGTGCAATGTCACAATGAGAACAGTTCATTATAATTATAATTAAGTGTCAGTGTTTCAACTGTAATTTATGAATTTTTTTTTTTTACTGTATTTTGTAGGTGCGTTTATGAGACAAACAAATGACAGAGAAGAACATTTTCTAAAATGGCCCCACATTTCATGCTAATACATGATAACTTGGCAATGTTAATTTCACATATTATTATTAGGAAATGATGGTAAGGTTGTGCAGCATGTGTCAGGATACCAACATCTTCTGTTGATTATTTGTTAGTAAAGGTTTTCCTGGATCGTTTCCATGTTGTTCCTTCGAGCTTTAGTGCTCCCCGTGTGTCTTCCTTCTATGCCTCCTCGCTTGAGTGTCCTCCCACCTGTCCAGTCTCCATTGGTCTTGCCCTCTGCTGCTGTAGAAAACTTGTTCTTCCTGCATTCCATTCTCAAATCATCTGCACGCTCCTCCTAGTTCCTGTGTTGTTTTCTCACTTTTCTTGTTCCATCATGTTTGAATTTTTAGTCGACTGTGTTTAAGAAGGATGTGAATGCTTGCTAAGTTGCTTGCTAAGTTTTTTTTCGCCTTTAGCTACATTAAATGCTTTTTGCATCAATAATGTGAAGTAAATCACGTTAAATCCCACTAAAGTCTGTTACTTTTCTCCATCTGGGTCCAGTCTTGTGTCGGATGATCATCGTTTGATGCTGGCTGTGGGTGATATGTAGTGTGGCAGATATCATAACTGACCTTGTCTTTAATTACTTTTTAGTCAGTGCTGACCTCACAGAAATGACACAAAGGACAAGTGGAGCCTTTGTTCAAATGTACAGTCCCTGAATTATGATAAATGGTAAATTTTGATTCTGGATTCTTAGGCATTATGCGGTCTCACCACAGGTGCTACTCAGAGCGATGGCCTATACATCAAGATGCACCTTCCCACAAAAGCTGAGCAAGTCTCTGCACAAGTGTATACACGCACTAAATTTAGTCTGACTGAATAATGTGGCACACATGCCTGGTTTAACTGATAAATTAGTGTAGATGCGAGGGGAGAAACGGACAGACTAAGAGACAGACAGGCAGATGACTTTATTAATTCCAGAGGGAAATTAATTTGTCGCAGCAGCTTGTCATATATATTGGTTTAAGAAAAAACAAAAACACTATTGACAAGTAAGAAAACATGTAAACTGCTTGATTTTAAACAAAGTAATTAAAATTTTACCTTAACAGAGTGTCACTTATCTTGTAACAACACAGATTGATCACACACACAGAAAGTCACAATCTCTTCAACCCATTATTCAAGCCTCCACTCTTTTTCTCCACTCACCGCCGGGTTTGTCTCCCTCTCTGGGTTATTAGCATGTTGCTTATGGGGGCGTGTCATCCACTGAGCGTTGCATGGAGATTTGGCCGAGCAGCAGCAGGCCCATCAGGGCAGGTCATTAAGAAAACGATGGGTCGGGGAATACGCAGACAAGGATGATTGGTTTCCTGCAACCCTCAGCAGAGCCCTTCAGCATCTCCTGACCCCAAGAGCACCATTTAACCCATACACCGAAACACATACATAAACACATAGACTGAAGAGATTTCTTCTATCTATCTATCTATCTATCTATCTATCTATCTATCTATCTATCTATCTATCTATCTATCTATCTATCTATCTATCTATCTATCTATCTATCTATCTATAAATCTTGCATTGCATGAGAAAAATGTAACTGTAACTCAGAAAAGGGGGCCCTAAGGGTCACAGAATGTGTAGATATAAAGTACATATAACTGTGTGCTCATCCTACCTAACCTAAAGATGGAACACAGGCAGGATTACCCTGATCCTGATCCATACAGTCCCGCCTATCACCAGTTTTCAGATTGGCTGGCTCCACTGTGCAATGGGGCACTAATCCAAACAGCACGTCTGCTAGTCTAGCTCTTGTAAAGTGTAAAGGGTGGAGCCAAAGGAGGAAACAATTGATCAGAGGAAATCTGACTTCATGAACTGTTGCTACACTGTTGCATTACCTCTGGGGCCATTGCAGAAACAACATAAAAAAAGGGAAATCTTAAAATAAACTGGGATTGAATGCAGTTCTGTTATAGGGGTGGGGGTGTTCATGGTTGTCATTGAATGCATAGAATGCTATGCAGTATAACTCTGCTTTCTGTTACGGTGTGTAACGGCATCAAACCCAGAGGCTCTGAGGCCCACAGTCCTTTAATTCTCCACTTTCTTTTATCCCTGTCGCCACCCACCTGACCCTCCAGTTTCATGAAGCCCTTGCCTTACCTGATTAACAGCGCTACCTGCCTTGGGCTTGTGGTTTCCAAATGAGCCCTATGATAACATTACTTTAAATGTCAGGGTTATTAGCACATGTGTGTTTGTTGAAGGGTGTGGTGTTTGGCGGCTGTGGCCGTGGGGGAATTTGACTCTCTGGTGAAGCTGCCACAGCCTTTCATCCATCTCTCCATGTAATCAAATGCATTAATGTGCAAAAATGCCATTTAGCACAACACATCAGACTCCAGGCTGCTAAGTAGATGCTGATAGACAGATTGGGAATGACTGACAGTCACCGGCTGTGCCCTGTCTGTGGGTGCCAATGACACACACAAGCTATTCTTCACGCTTAGGCTCAACCATACAGGCAGCTATACATGGAACAGCTATATCATCGGCAACACAAGGACACATCAACACACAGGTATGCACAAGACAACACACAAACTCTGACACCAGTCCATCCATAGGGATTGTTAATGCACACTATAATTGCTAATGGAAGCTGTCTTAAGGGTGAAGTGGTGTTAACCTCTGATCAAGCTGAGGTCAGGCACTAATGGGTTAGATAGAATTCATTACATTTTACCCGCTTCATCATCGGCATCTGACTGACCAATTTCACACCAGTGACTGTGACAAACACCTGACTACAGAGATTAAAGATGGCAGCCAGGTTTTCAGCTTTCTTTGCTTCCTGTATTTATTTTTCCTCCTATTTAAAACAGATAGGCATACAATCATATATTTTGTTTTGCTGTATTCAGTCAAAACTACACATTCAGCCATCCGGTGACTGCAATGAACAACAGGGCTGTGTCTAACTCACTGTTGCTGCCATTGCACAACACAGCCAGCCAGGTGGCAATTAAAATGTTAATAGTTTCATAAGGACAACAAACCAGAGGGAAGGTGGGAGGGTGAAAAAGACCCAAACCGCAACATGATTTTGAAGACTTCTAATTAATTGTGATGGTAATTAGAGTGAAAATGAACCCCTCTCTCTATCTCTCTATATCTTACTCTCTCTCTTCACCTCTCTCTCTCAATCTGTACCCCTCACCTAGTATCTAATTTTATTTTTTTTTGCTCAAAGCCAGCACTGAGGGGAGTCACACAGGTTTGACAAGAAAGAAGTCATCAAAGTGGACAAATGGTTATTTTGAATTTAAACATTAGGTGCCCATGTCTTCTGTGCGTGACAAGGGATGCAGGCATATATACGCAGACAAGGGCAGGTGAGCGATAGCAACTTTAATTAGCAGGGTTGTGGCTGCTGCGCTCAAGAGATGAGTCGCCAGGTACTCCGAGGTGCCAAACTCAGTGGGGAGGACTCAGAAAAACAGCTTTAATTGGTGGGAGTTATTTATAGACAAAGCACCTCTTTCAAGGTTAGTGGGTTAAGTCTGTTCAATCCTCCGCAGGGAGCATCATGGCAACAAACAGACCCCTGTCTGAAAAACTTTCCACACCTCTTCTATCTCTTCTCACACATTCAAAATTCTGAGCTGCACACACCTACAGCTACATAATGGAGAACTATTGTGTGCACCGTAGTCATGCACTTAGACATGGTGTTGACACCACTACCTTCGTGGATAGCCAGGGAAGGAGAAAGAGAATAATGGAAGGAGAGAAGGAGAAATAGAGGGAGGTGGATGGAAACGACAAGGTGGGGAGGTTGCTTATAGGTGGAATCCCTCATTGGGGGCGTCTTCATCTGATGCCTCCAATCCTCCCGGGGGCTTCTACTTCTCCATTTCATTAGTTTGTCAGCCGGCACGAAGGATTGTGCATTAGGCCTTTAATTTAGTGGATAGCCAGAGGCTGGTCATGCTGCCGAGCGAGACTCAGCTCCAACAGGCTGGAATCTAACTAGGATCAGCTCAGCACAACTTAATGCAGCCACACACACGGGCACGCACGAGCATGCACACACACACACACACACACACACACACACACACACACACACACACACACACACACACACACACACACACACACACACACACACACACACACACACACAAACACACACACAAAGATAAAGAGAGATAGCTTAGTCGGTGTACTCTGTCTATCTACAGAATGTATCTGTCTATTTACACAAGCTATTTATCAAGGAAGATGAAAAAGCCCACCACACTGCTATTTACGGAAGCGTATTTGGAAAACAGATTTAACACATTTAGAAAGTAATTCTACAGAAAAATCGAACATGAATGGATTGACAAATACTTACTGTATTCAACAATTTCACACCTTCTGTAGCACAATTATGTGCGCTGGAACTGTTGGTCCCTGTAAATTCAGAAGGATGTAAACAAAGTGAACGATCATCTCTGAGATGTATGAGCAAAATGATCAGTGTTTCCTGAGTTTAATCAATTACATGGTTAAGACAGAAAGTCAACTATTTCACAGGCTATAACTCCAAAATGCTAATAATTGATATACCATTTGATACCACTGTATATAAATCAAGCAATGGCTGGTTTAAAGTACTTATAAATACACAAGAACAATATACAATAAGTACATTAATGTCCAACTTTGACAGTATGCATGATTTTATGTTGTGGATAAGCATGTTGTTAGCATGTGAATGAAAATCCTTATTATGTTCACATTTTGTTGATACTGATCTGCTGCAATGGCATCGCTATCAATCACATAAGCCCCTTCAGAGAATATCAAGGTGAAACACTACAAAGTCACTTCCTTGTTTGCATGACAGACGTGGTTGGGGCAAGGATGAAGGTGATAAGGGTTGATGTTCCAGCTGTTATTCACTTCTGTTGAGAATAAGATGCCACATGAACTGACCTGTGGATTCCTTTTCATGTGCCTCCAGTTCCTCTGCCTTACAGACTGGGACTGGGAGGCTCTAGGAAGCACAGAAGTGGCAAAAACGATATAAGACAATAAATGGAATAAGGCCAATTGACATGAAATTTCAAATAATTAATAGACCAATTTAAAAATGAAGTTGCCCTTGATCTTCCACATGAACGTTTTGTGACACTGTGGTGAAGCACAAATGAAAGTTATTTCTCATGACTTCTTGGAGGGCAGCTGATACAAAAGTAGGATAAAGGAGGATAAGGATAAAGGAAATGCAGTTCTTTTGTGGACTTTTATATTTTTAAGTTTAGGCTCCATAAATATTTTATTCTTGTGCTCGTTAGATTTTTTTTTCTTTTAGTTGTGAGGTTTTTAGTATGATTGCTATTCATTTGAGTCTATCTGTGATCAAGATGTATCCATTAGTGTCCATTATCCACTGTTATCTATTTTTATGCAAGTAGAGTATCATATTTTAATGAGCTATTACATAATTAGTCAGGCCCTTTAGAGGCTCTATCGTGTTCGTGCTAAAAGCAGCTTTCTTCAGTGTGAAGTGCTGCTAGTAGCAATACCCATAGCATCAAAAGGCTTGTCTCTTTCACACTGTCGGAGCTGCAGTTTGAGGGCCTGTCTCTCAACATCAGTCCTGATTTCTGTTCAGTAACCATGACATGTAACAGCATTGCTGAGGCCTGAGCGGGCGGGATGTGGGTGGACTTGCAACAGAACAGCTGTACGTCACCAAGTGTGCATGAACATGCTCTTGAGTTGGACAATTAAGAACAAGCTCTTGTGCATTAGCGTGGAAGCTGCACACCCACACAGTGGCAACAGCACTGCTACATCAAACAAAAAGAGGATGAACAAAGACTCTATGCGAGAGAAAGCAAAGCTGTCCATCTGAAATCCCAGCTGAGAATGTTTTTCTCTTCAAGTGCCCTTCCCTCTTTACTAAGACCCACTGGCCAACCCTCTGAATTTTAAACCCCTGTCTAAAACACCCTCCCCAGCTACTAGCTGCTGTGACTGTTGGTGGGGATTGGGGCCCTTCTTTTGTTTCCTGTTACGACATGCATTTCATGGAGAGGCCTGGCTTCTGACCCTGCTGAGCACATACTGCGCTGAGGCTGGGAGCTCCAAGGGAAAGGCCCATCTGTGGCATCCATCAGGGTTGTGCTCTCCTGCTGGGGTTCTGTCAGAAGCCTGAGGGGTTGGCAATGGTGGAGGGGAGGCTTGTAGGGCCACAATTTACGGAGGGTTTTGGATTGGTGGAGGATGGGGGAACTCACAAAACAGACTTGGAACACGAGGTAATGCTAAAAGATGAGAAGTTGAGAAGGGAAGAGAGGAAGGTTATAAAGAAAGTACATTTCTATGTGTCTGGAGCAAAAGTTCAATTCAGGATTTTATGCTTTTTTGGGATTATTAGGTCAAAAATGCCTTGATTCTCTTTTCTGTTTTTACAACAACAACAATAAAAGTTTCATTTTTACACATTTGATGGTATTGCTTAACATTTAATTAAACAAAAATTAAATAAAAACATGTCCATGCAAGGTTCATGTCACTTATCATTTGTGGAGAAATGGTGGGCATTTTCTTATACTAAAGGGGGACTGCTCTTATTGATAAATTGGGCACATTTTGTGGTCTTGCTGATGGGTATTTATTTTGTGACCACAAAATGTATATGGAGATTGATAAGAAGCTCATTCTAGTTGTAGACAGACATTGATAAAGCTGACAATGTATTTAAGCAAGGATGTTTCAACATTCAACAACCTTTGCAACTTTCCTC
Organism: Arothron firmamentum; assembly: GCA_016586285.1. Classification (NCBI taxonomy): domain Eukaryota; kingdom Metazoa; phylum Chordata; class Actinopteri; order Tetraodontiformes; family Tetraodontidae; genus Arothron; species Arothron firmamentum. The sequence continues at coordinate 66,040 of BJFM01000571.1, read as the reverse complement.
TCAACATTGGTGTTATGGATCAGAATATACACAGGAGCTGGTGCACGTACATGCATGCATGTAGATGAAACCTTTTATTTTCTGCGGGCACAGCACAAACCCAAGCTCACAAAACAGACGCCCAGGTACAAGCTGCTGACAGTAAAACTGAAAGACACTAGATGCTTCCCCCACTATCTCCTGGAAAACTATCTTGTGCAGTTTCACATACCTGAGGCACTACAGAGGGAGAAAAGTGGATTGGTTTGAAGGTCAGATTGACTAAAAAAAAAAATAAAAAAACAACTTCTTTGAGTATGACAGGTGGGGTGTATACAGGATAGCTGCAGTGATCTCATTCGGGCTCACAGAAACTGACTGACTGACTTGTAAGATGTCATGGACATGCTGGGGAGGCAGAGGGATGGTGAGAAGGATATAGCTACCATTCCGATGGAAGATAAGAAGACTACCTATATGTACGTGTTGGGGTTGAGGCCCGTGCACAGCTGGCCAGCTCTGGTCTGGTTCTGGTCAGTTGTCCACAGCCACAGTGATCACAGGTGTCAGCGTGTGAAGGATTGATATAGACACCCTCGACCCCTCCACCCTAACACCCCTAGACCACCACCAGCACCATCTCTCAATCCTAGCAGCAACCAGGCCACGCCTGGAGGGCGAAAGCCTCCACCTTGGACATTAACTGCATTAGAACTTGCCTTCCCGTCACCCCCACATGGCCGCTCTGTTAACTTCATATCTATTAGCCATGTTAACTGCTTGGTTGTGGTGCTTCCACCACTTCATCTGGCTGGCTGACATTGACAGACACCTGCTGGAAGTCCCTCTGTGACTGTTTTCCTGTCCATTACAGACTGGATGTCTTCCTCTTCTCAGGCCTTTGACTCTTTTGTGGATGAGGATGTACCAAGGCATACTGGACCATAGATTAATTTTTTGTCGTTGTTCAGTACTGCAATAAGATTCCTTTGTAAATGTATGAACAGCGTGGGGCGCATGTCACATGATGATGCTGCAAGAGGAAAGAAAGGGGGAAAAATCAATTGGCTTCAGTTGCATTTGTTCTTCAGTGAAAGAACAAACAGCAGTGATGGAGCATACAAGTGCAGCACGGGTTAAAGGTTAACAGCACAGTGGTTAAACTGTAACTAAATGTAGCATACATTTTACAGCAAGTTCATTAATAAAAGCTTGGCTGTGTCATTTTTTTATTGGCTAAAAAATGTAAAGCAGAGGGAACGTGGTCCGATCAGAGCATACTTGACCCCAGAAGTCCCAGTCATTTAAAGGCAAGTGCATGATGGCTGACTGCATTTGTTGAGATGATCTTGAACACACTTCATGTGTCAAGTGTACTAAAGCACAGACTGTGTGTGAAGTAAGTCAGAGTCAATAAGTAGAGATATGAGTGAGTAAAGACATTCTGTTTCTGCTCCTGTCTCTGTGGAAAGCGCTGTAAACATGCAAGATCAGACTGGTAAACATGCTCGTAAAGAAGCTAGTGAGAGGGTCATAGTTAGGACCTTAAAAGAAGAAAATCCACTCTGACAGTTGTGGTTGCTTCTTCACTTCTTTCTTTCTTTATCACTTGCAAACCAGCGAGGTGCATCCCTCTACTTACTCCACTTTGCACTAAGGCTGAAGTAACATTACCAATGTGAAAGCAAACCATCAGGATGTAATCATCGTTACAGGAACAACTTTCAAGGCAAGATCACAGCACCATACTCTTGGAATTACAATACGTTATAAATGGAATTCCAATGCCACCCATGTTATATACATAAAAAAGAGGAACATTAGAAACTGTATCACAATAAAAAAATATATATATTGTTTTTGGACATTTAGTCTTACCAATTTAATGCATTTTTATGTTACATTTGGAACCTTAATGTTGGTATTTGCCTTTTATTGTTACCTTCTGTCTGTCTGTCTGTCTGTCTGTCTGTCTGTCTGTCTGTCTGTCTGTCTGTCTGTCTGTCTGTTTCTCCCTGACCAGTTTGAAGTGTAATTGAAGGAGCAGTCTTCACATGGCCCACAGGCGTAGAGGGGACATTGTGTGCACTGTGGCGGTAAATTGCTCTCCTTGCTCCACTCGTGCACATTTCTCCATGCTCTCGCTTCTTCATAAGTCAGACATCTCGAACACCACCCTCCTCTCCAGCCCAATCCTGCGTGTTTAATATGTGTTATATATTTCACTTTAGAGGGTAAGATATTGACACTAACAAGTTTACTGCTTCAGTTATAAAACCGAACATTATTGTCATTATTATTTCCACAGACACACAACTGAGAATAGGCTTTATTTTAATTTAAAATAATACATTCACTTTCAATGTGATTAGTTAGAGTAAAAACAAAAATAAAAAAACAACTACAGTATATGTATTTTCATCTTTTGTAACATTTAAAACATTTTTCTTCACCTTCTACTGGCATAAGTGAAATAATTAAGGGCCAATATCTGCTCTCGATATTTGTTTTCCAGACTGCATGCCAGTCAAATAGACAAACTAACAGTTCTGGGCCATGTTTGGTGTTTGAGCCGCTTGAAAAAAATCTGTAAAAGTGCAAGCCACAATTAAAGAAGGAGCTGGAAATGATGCACAGAAAAGAAAGGGAACAGAGGGAGAGGGGGAAGTGAATACTCATGGGTTAGTGGAAGTGACAGAGCATCTATGATTGGGGATGTGGAGTCTCCAATATGAAGTGTGATTCGAGCAGCCTGTCTGGAGAGAGGAAGGAGAGTGAGTGAGCGAGGAGAAAACCTGAGGGAGGGAAAATAGGGAGAGAGGAGAGTAGTATTCGGTCCGAGACGAAGAAGCGCATGCTTCATTAAGTGAGGAAGTAATCCCGGCTAATTAAGGCGCTCCATGACAGCACTGTCAAGGATGAATGATCCTTCAAATGGCACCTCCTTCTCCTGACTGACAGCCAGCCTGCACTCACCGCTTTGAAGGTGAGAACTTTCTTACTTATTCCCACAGCTTTTTTTATTCCCTCCATCGCCTCTTATCCACAATTCAAAGTCTTGTTTTTCTTTGTTTGTTGTAGCTCATTATCATTTTGTAGGCATGTGTATTTGAGTGCAAAAGAGGTAGAAGCATGTGATGGCTTGTCTTTTTTTTTGTGTGTGTGTCTATATACACACTTTTTGTAGGCATTAAGCCTCAATGTGTACCTGGGCAACATACTAGAGGAAATCAGTAGATGGAAGGAGCAGTCCATTGATTGCTTGACTAATTAATCAGCTGTATTGGCTCCATGTGGATCCAGTTTTATTGAGTGGAGGCTTGATGCAGGGCCCTTTATGAGCCCATAATGATCCCTTAGCCTATGAAGTCAGGGCCTCTTCTGGCCTTTAGCATGCCTGCTGTAAAAGGGACAACTCAGGGACATTGAAAGCAACTTTGGATAAGTAGTGACCTTATTCTTAAAGGCAAACATTTATATGATTGTTAAATCAATGCATAGATCCTCGCTATATCCTCCATGTTAAGCTGGGATTTCCTTGTGGAGCAGGATGTGAAGGGTCCATACTCACAGTGGGGAGTTCTCTCTTAATGATTCATTGTGAGCACCATATAACCACATGTGTGCACTGACCTATGCCATTCACAGAAGAGCTGTGCGTATCCTCCCGCAAGAGAGCCCACATGAAACAGCAACCTGAGCTGAAACCAGAGAGAGCTAAGGCCATGGTATATGACCCAGACGCCCAGACAGGGTTGTACTGTCCTGCCTGACATCAATCTTTGCCTGAGCCCCGCACCCTACGTACGTTTGGTTCACCTCGACCAGTGAGACTTGGATGTCCTGCTCATAAACATGCCTATAAAAGTCTTGTTTGTGTTGCACCAGAAGAGGACCTTGCCCCAGCCCAGTGGCGCTCACGTGAACGAGTGTTTTGAACAGACTGTCTATCTTGGGGGTTCAGGAAATCTGAGTGTCACAACAGGTGTGTGTGTGTGTGTGTGTGTGTGTGTGTGTGTGTGTGTGCGTTTGTGTGTGTGTGTGTGTGTCTTTGTGCGTGTGTGTGTGTGTGTGTGTGTGGTACAGTTTCTGTGCTAATGCTAGATGTTCACATTTCTGTTTATAGCTAACCTTGATGGATTTGTACACATATGAGAATATATATTTCAAATTAAATATATAAATTAATGTGGTGAATATAGTATATGTGTATATATTAATGCACATTCAGGTGCATCGTTGAGGAAGTGAGTGAGTGAGTGGCTTTCTTCACTTTGCTTGGGGATGCACATTTATCTGTGAGCGCAGGGCTGTTGGGATGCATTCACAGACTTAAAATGTGAGCGTCCACTTGCCTCAGCTCCATGGGGATTTTTTAATGGGTGGCTGCATTAACACAGCCAGCCTCTAATAGCCTCTTTGAGACTTTTTTTTTTTCTCGTGCCAGCAACTCATGAAATAGATGATTTAACAGCAAGAAGCCTCTCCATCACATGCAGAGTTGGAGATTAAAGATGACTTTAGCTGAAGCGGCAGCAAACATCACTCTAGAGGATGGCGCATGACTTTATCCATATTCTCTAACCATGAAATATAGTATACTTTTCTAGTTTTGTTTTAGAACATGTTTGATTTGCAGTTTCATTTTAGTTTAAGCAATATTTTAACACCTGTATATTGTACAGCACAAGTTGCAGAATTCTGCATCTCAATAACTACACGACAGCGCCAGAACAGCTGGATGTGGGCTGTCATGCTGTTGCTGCTGTCACTGAAATGGACGGCAGCGGCTTTCGCCTGTTCAATTCTGTAAGCCTCCTGTGAGCTCCCTGGTTCCCTCGGGTTGCTGCACTGGAGTTTAAATGCTAAGACCCAGGCAGTTAAAGTTTACAATGTCGTAAAGAGGTCTCATGTGGGCCAGCACTCTAAAGATAACACTAAATACACAGTGATTACAGTGTGTGGTCAGTGGCTTGGAACTTGGAGCTGCACATGCACATTGGACAGATTTGTAAATATATTACACATATCAGCATAATTATTTGACAGTGGTTTTGTATGCTCATACAAGTGCAAATGCATCCACATTTTTTTTCTATTGCTAGCTTAACAGCACTTACATATGATGATGCTATTGTGCAATACATATATTTATCATCTAGACTTTTTTCCCATAATGATCACTATGCTTCATACCCAGCAACCATTTAATTATAATGATTCTTGTGACTAACACTGCAGAAATGTAAAATAAGCTCGGTGTAGAGAACACAAAACCATATGAGGCTTCTGTGGTTTTGCATCCCCTCGTTTCTACTTTGCAGTTTCCCGAGTAAGCGCAAATATGTGTTTGTGCGTGATAGTGAGAGAGCAAGTGATTGTGTTTTAGAGCCAGTGAGCACACAGGGCCATATTTAACCACAGTCACAAGGCACCAGTATAGGGTTAGAACAGAGATGAGCTCCTTCTCTCAGAATAGTCCCTCGGAGGCTGTGAGGCCCCCACTGCTGACCCTGGCCTGCATTCCAGTTGGCAGACACACAGTTGTTGGGTCAGACGTGATTCCTGTTCCGATGAGGGACAAGATGACATGGACAGGGGTGGGGGGGTGATGCAATGTGGTCCATTTAAATCTGACAACTGTGGTCTCTTTGGCAATTCCCTATTTGAGGGGACAGAGAAAGTGTATTTTCTTTCTAACGTTGTGTCTTATGTTGTTGTGCACTGAATCCTAGGAAGTTGTGATTTACTAAGGTACTCATATCGTGTCCTCTCCCCAGACGCTGGGATCCTGACACCCACCAGTATGAAGTTTTACCATAAAAATACCTCTGTTTGCTTGCGTGATGCATGTTTATAACAGATGCCACTGGGTATAAGATACCTTAAAACAATTTCAATTTCAGTAGACAGCGTGGTTGTTGCAGTGTAAAGGGGTGTGGAAATCTCACTGCACTCTATTATTACATGGGAGGGTCATAAACACTTCAGGCACAGGAGCTGTCCTTACAGCACAGCATAAGTGATGTCAGTCACGTTCGACAGTGAGTTTGAAAAAAAGGAAAAAAAAGAAAAATAGGACTCAGCGCTTGTGGGCATGTCCACAAACACTAAATCCTAGTTTTATTTTGTCTTTGTTGATTACACTACTCACCTCTTTACATTTGCTGTAATTGGGAGTTTTTGAAAACTTTAGATTTTGGACTACATGACTGACAATACAGAAGCCAGGCACTTCAAAATAATTTACGGTGCTTGTTCTCTTCTGACTTGGAAACTGTTTTCCCTCACCCCGTGTTGCACTGTCACTTTGATTTGTCAAGACATTTAAGCTGCTTTAAATCTAGTCTGAGGTGTCAGCTGGCCTCTCTTATCTCTGAAGAGCTCCTACAACTGATCAGTGACTTCTGAAATTCCAGTCTGGCTCTGCTCTCTAAGGTTTGTCAGTGAGTGAAGCATTTAACATTTTTCACAGTTAGTGCCGTGTTCCATGTTGAATGTCTGCTCTGTCAGTCCTGGACAGTCACAAAACTTCAGCACTCCTCTGTCTGCCAGACGGAAACCTTGCTTGGGCTGCTGGGGCAGCGGCTGGTGCTCTTTCAGCTGCAGTTTTCCACCTAATCTGGCAATTCTAACCATCAACACTTCAGTCACAAGCCAGCGTCTCTGATCTCTGGGACCCTGAACACAAGTGTTACAGATACTCAGACTGGAGACTATAGCTGTGTGTATGGAGATGGAACAGTGATCAGTCTCCCCAGTGGGACCGAGTATATGGACTGCTATGGAGGAGTTGTATTGGCTCTGTCTTTTATTTTCAACACCCTATTCCCAGGTGGTGACAGCCCAGTGTTAACAGCAGTAATAGCCAATTGATTTTGTTCTCTTATTTTTTGTTAGTGGCGAGACATGTATCAAAGTGTTTGTCAGGACCTCAGTATAGTGGGGGGGACTGTGTGTTTGTCTGTGTCGTGTGTGTGTGTATGGGGATAAGTAAGGGTTCTGTTTGGCCTGGGAAAGTGTCAGCAATTAATCCAGCCTCCTATCTGCAGGCCACTGCTTTCCTGACCCAGAGTCACAATCCAACTGGGACATCAGCTTCATGATTGGACTAAAGTCAACAGAGAGAAGCCTCTTGCTATACTGATCACTTTAAACACGCGTTACAATCAAAAAGACTCACTGCCACAAAATGAATTGGGAGTAATGAATAATTAAGAATTACACATTTTAAAATAAGAAACAATACTACTAGTAATAATATTAGCAATAAGTAAACGAAATCACAAAGTGTATAGTGGATGGCCATTTTGCATCATTCAGTTAATTATCCTATTTTGCTTTTGTTGGGATTAAAAAAATCATTTTGATTATGTAAAACCTGTGACTGTATTTCGCAGAAAACATCTACCATAAAGCTGTAAACCCCTCCTCCCTGTCCCACAAGTAGGGAAGGCTCACGGAGAGAGGGAGTGCCAAAAAGAACACAGATGCAAGGAACACTAGAACCATGTTAATCATTTTAATTCAATTATGGTAAATAAGGACGGCGCTTCCTTCTAAACAAAACACAGTATGCATGGGTTCAGCAGGCAGTGGCAGGGGGGTCTTCTGATGTAGGCAGACTGCCCAGTGGGAGGCCTGGTGGTCTCCTGGGACACCTCCCAGCTACCAAGACCCCTGCTGGAGCTCTACACCAAAAGGCTTTCCCCTTGCCCAGGCTGCAGAATAAGGTGGCAGGGGTGGACAATATGCCCAAGATAATGGGCTTTCAGTGTGCCTGTGTGACCAGCTGTGGCCATTCCTATGCAGACCAAGGAGGGAGGTGCAGGAGTGGGACAGAAAAGGGCTGAATGTGAAGAGAAGCTCTGTAATAAGTGAGGTTCAGCATTATGTTAGCCCCTAGTGGTTGGATGCAGTATATGTATGTGGGGGGTGGCCATATGTTGCTAGACAGTGTATTGATTCGAAGCAGCACTGTCATTATTTTACTTAATTTTACTTTACATAATTTGAAACATTGGCATTCACGCAGTTTGTCAGATAATTCTATCTTTATGAAGTATCCCTGCAAATACAAATTCAAGCACCAAGTTAAATGCATGTACAATGTAAAGGCTGAGTATTCAACGTGAATCTGCTAAAGTGCTTCAGGCAGCTGGTGTGCTTGTTCCTCCTGGAATGGTACTCCGCAGCAGTAACCTGCAAACCCTGGCCAGACTGACACCAGCACCTCCTCCACTAAGAAAGAGAGTGTCTGTTCCTGTGGATGAACGCAGGACAAAAAGGTGGGGGCTGAGAATGGGAGTATGTTTTTGAAGCAGTTAGACAATCTGTTTGGATTAGGCCCACTGCAGAAGAGACATGGAAATGATGGGCAGTTGGGACAAGGGGAGGAGAGGATGTGGGGGATGGAGAGGATAGGTGGTGGTGGGGTTGAGTAGAGGCAAGACTGGGGGAGAGGGTGAGGAGAGGAGAGGGGTCAGAGACTGGAATCGCAGGATCTAAAGCTCTTTTGGCTTGATGGTTCCCAGATGTCTCTCCCCCACTGGCCCAGCCCCCTCCTTTTTTTAATTTTTTTTTTTTTTCTCCCTGTAGTGCTCTCTTCTGTGGGGAATACACAGGAGCCCAGTTAGCCATGTGGGACAGATGGGTCAGTGGCTGTGTGGAGATGGGCCTCCTGTGGAACAGGGAAATGGGAGGCCAGGGGCATCCTTTCATAACAGCTACAGGCCAGAGGGGGCAGAGCTGGTTGTGTTTTCTTGTCCTCTCTTTCCACTGCAGTCTATCACAGAATGCGAATTATGTGTTTGAGCATATGCAGATGAGTGTGTGTGTGTGTGTGTGTGTGTGTGTGTGTGTGTGTGTGTGTGAGTGTTTTAAAATGATCCAAAAGCTGAGTAATCAAAATAACATTATGTTAAAAATGATAACTTAAGTAAAAGTGAGTCACCTATATGATTTCTGTTTCAAAAAAGTAAAAAATTGTTAATATTGAGTGCATTTTTAATATTAAGCCAGAAATACATTTGCATGTAGGATACAGAAAGTTAGTTTACTTGTAAATTAACTGTAAATATATATGATAAAGTAAATATGTACTCCAACACTCATCATGGAAGATTTTAAGTCTACTTGGGGAAAAAAATCTGACCTAGGAAAAAATTTAAGATTTCTCAGTATGCCAAATAAGATCATTTTCACAGAACTCTCAAAAGTGCCTAAAAAAAAAAAAAAAAAAACAATGAAAAAAACAACAACATTGACTTTAGTGAGAATCCTGAGAAAAACACACAGAAACTTTTTTTTCCACATCTGGCTCTAATCATCTTCCATAATTTTTTGATTATCAGAAGAAATATTTTCTTTTGTCTTTTTTCCAATTGGACGGTTCATGTACATTTCAAACATACAGAATTGGCTTATTGGAATGAAAATTTAATAATTTGCGTGCATCTAGGAAGTGATGCTTAGATAGATACCATGATGAAATATAACTGAATGAATGCAGGTACCGCTACACATACTGTAGATATGTATACTGCAAAATGCTGTGTGTGTAAAAATAAGTAACTATGAATAATACAACAGTAATTTATATGCAGGTTTATTTATTCATTTGAATATGAAGTGAGTTTTTCTAGCAAACCTGACACCATTGCACGCATCTGGTCAGTCTGAGCAAGTGCTGAAATTCTCATACTCTGAGATTTACGGCCTCTGGCTACAGCCGGCTGTGTTTTCAGGGTGATGTCGTGCTCTCATGCACCTCTCTGCTAAAACGCTCACTGCTCCACTCCACACCACCTCAGAAGCAGAAAATGATGGGTCATATATTAGCAAGTTGTTGATTGGCCACAGAAGCTTGCATTTGACAACATTTTAAAAGGTGTCAACACTTAAATCAGTCTGTGAGCCCACCCACATGAGTTTACTTTCACGTTTATTAACCTGTGAAAAGGAAAAGTGGTTGCAGATAGGTGCTAATACTATGTGTAAAAAAAAAAAAAAACTTTTAGTAATGACAGTTACTGTTCATGACTTTACCGTAGTAGTTCTAATTTTAGGGATAAAATGCATTCAGCCACACTTTAAATTTGCTCATCTTAAAGGTACACTGTGCAGTGAAATGGAATAAACCAGATGTTCAATAGTGTGAGTCATAGCGGGGTGTCTCAAGCAGGAAGACCTTAAGATACAGAGGACATGAAAAGGACTTGACTGTTGTGTTGCTCAACTGTGAACTGATGTTTGTGTCTTCAGACTCACATGCTCTGGTATAGTCTCAGCAGTTTCTTGGTTCTTGTAGCCACTTCTACAACCCAGAGCCACACAAAGAAAATATTTTACAGATGCCCTCACTTAATATGAGGTTATGGCTGCCAGATATGGAGAGAGACATTTTAGCTCCCAGGAGAAGGGTGGATAACATCCTCTGGCCAGGGTGGGGGAGCGTATTTTTGGAGCATCTCATGGTTATTACAGGAGACCTGGCAATGGGAATATGTCTGCATGTGATGTGAAGGAGGGGGTGGAATTGGAGCTACGACCAGGATTCCACAGCTGGCTCATGTCACTCCTTTAACCTCCAAAGTTACCCCCACCCCAACGAAGTAAAACGTCTAGACTTTGCTGCGTGTCTTGCCACTCCACAGAACCCCCCTCCCCCCAAAAGAAGACATATAGAGAAATGAAATCGTAACTTTCTCTTTCCCACAAGGACTTGGTTCACAAGACTGATCTTCATGGCAAGAAACAGTGTCTATTAAGCCCATTAATAAATAAAGAAAGGCAATAGTGCCACCAAAGAAATAGATATCACTCTATTACTTATTTAACCACCCTGCTGAATTATTTACTGTTTATTTCAAATGATCTTTTTTTTTTTTTTCCAAGTGTACATTTTCAGCACAGCCATCCCATGTGTGCTACCAGCGGCTGATGATTTGGACAGCCAAGTTCAACTTGGACGAGTTTGTGAGGTGGGGGGCAAAACTACTGCAGGGAATTTGGGAAAAGATCCTTGATGATCATGTTACAGACTTCAAAGAATGAAAACTCCAAAGTCCACAGCCAAGCAGTATTAAACACCCACAGAAAGACAGACACAGACTCTCTCTTCCTCTCCCTCACACCCATTTACTCTCCATGTCTTCCTACCTCTGTTCCTGAAACACTGGGTCCGTTGAGAGAGATATATTATGGGCTGTTTGAAGTCTTTTCGGCATCACCACCAACAACTGCCAAGTATGGCCCGCCTCCCCACTCTAAATTAAGTGCTTATTACCACTGGTGTGACTTGGCCATGTGGAAAGTAGCTGCAGAGCACCAAGGCAGGGTTGAAAGCCTGGGGCTGGCGGCAATGAGAAAGCTGGTTGGAACAAGCAAAGCATATGTTGTCTAACAAAATAAAGACCTCAGCCGTATACAAGCTGAATGATTTACACAGATGTGAATGAACCTTTGAGAACACAGGACATAAACCTTGTGCATGATGTCTTCACTACCTGTATCACATGTTCAACAGGATAGTGACTGCCTGAGATGTTTTGGGACATTTGGTTGGGGAATAAGTGTCTGTAACGGTTAACTATTTTGATAAATATCAAATATTGATGTTTTTCCATGTTATTACAAGGGAAAATATAAAACTACAGTTTCTGTTTGGTCAATTGTATACCTTTGAAATGTGACATTTTGACACCTTATCTTTTTTAATCAGGGCCATAAGAGGTTGTATGATATCAAAATCATATTGATTGTACTGTGATTTGTATATTTGTACTGGATCTTTGAAATGATGTGCTTTTGGGTACTTTCCCAACAGGAGAGCTCGGGAGAGTTGGTTGGATTGGAAAAGAAATGGCCAAAAATGCATAAAAAAAAATGCATAAAAAAAATCACACCTCCTTTTGGTTTGGTTCACTTTCACACTGTTGACTAAACTGCCAATTACCGTATTTTCTGCACCATAAGGCGTATCGGGTTATAAGGCGCAGTCTCAATTATGGGGTTTATTTCTGTACTTAAGCCATACATAAGGCGCACCGGGTTATTAGGCACATTCTAAAAACATACAGTAAAAAACAACAAAGGAAGTAAAACAGTTAGTTTGACACATTTTTTGAACAAAATATTCATTCTTCCGCCACAAAACCATAAAAGCTGCCTCATAGTCTTTGTGAAGGAGTGTTCGCCTTCTGTCATCCACGCAGCGAAGTTTTCAATGTCCATTTCTTCAGCAATGGCTTTGGCCTTTCGTTGAATGGTGACAGTAGAGACGTCCCCTCTCGCTTGTGTTCGCTGGTCCACAACCCACTCGGTCTTCCAGCTCGGGCCACTTTGCTTTGTTCCCACCGAAACTCAGCTTCGTGTTCCTCACCTGGCGCAGTGAGTGGCGCGCAAGTGAGCCTCATACGCGTGTCGCTTGACCGGTGCCATTTTAGGGGGTCCTTACGCAAGTACCAGTCAATAGCGTTTGGCGGCACACCTCTGCTGTATATTAAGCATAGGTGTGCCGCTAATCGATGGGCGGAGTGTTTACCGTAGTGCACCCACCAAAGGCACACAGCAGATTTTGGAAATCAGTCCACACACAAGGCGCCCCGTACTATAAGGCGCACCGTCGATTTTTGTGAAAATCTCAGTGTTTTAAGTGCACCTTATAGTGCAGAAAATACGGTACATCACATTGTTACCTCAGCTGTTCAGACTGGGTGGTATTGCCTTAAACAAACACTGATAAAAAAGAAAAAAAAAGCATGAAGAAGAAGAAAACCTGTCTCTTTGACTGTCCAGGACAGGACATGGAACTCCATCAGGAAGTTAGTTCACTACATAAACAAACAATGGGCAGGGAGTCTGAAGAAGACTGGCGGCGGTAGAAACTGTCTGATAATAAGTTTCGTGGGCAGATATGGAGTAGAAAGGAGGTGCAATTGAATATTATTGCATGGTTAGAGGACTATATCTGTGGTTACACACAAGAACAATGAGTTCATTAAATTGTTTAGTGAAAAAATAGGACAGCTCACTGTTTTGCATGTTCTTGTTCAGGAAGTACCAAGGTAAAAACCAAAAACCTCCAGACTGCACAACTTTGATGTTGTTTGCATGGTTGGATTTGTATTTCCCCAAATGCTTTGCACTCTATATCACTTCCTCTCTTCTATTCATTTCCTCTTTTTGGTTTGCTGGATAGTCTGTTTGCATTCACACTTAAGCAAACTGCACCAGGGTTCACTTGCAAGTGGGATGGAATACACATTGTTACACAGACCAGTGTTCCCTTGTTTGGACCATAGCAGTTCAGATGAGCTTCCACACTTTCCCAAATGAAACAGAGTATCCAAGGAATCAAACTTTAAATTGGACCATAAAGCTCTTGTGTGAAAGCGCCCTGATGCCCTTATTGACAATATTCATGCTAAAAAGGCCAAAATAAAGCATTGGACAAGTGCCAAAGTCCACTGATGAGACGACAACAAAGCTGAGGGAGAGCAGGCAGTTAATTCTGTTGGAGCACCCTTTCAAGTAATGTCAAGGTCCTTCTGCTGCCATTACACTGCATCTGCCTTCAGGGAGAGAAGAGGCAAGTCCAACGCTCCACTCCATTCCACTCCACTCCACTCCTGCCATTGCCTGACGCATGCCTTTCTGCTGCTGCAGCAGGGAGATTGTATAATACAAGTGTGTAAAACAGGTTTTTTACGACATTGTAAAGATTTACGAGTGGAGTAAATAACAGTGGGAAAACAGGGCTTTCAAGTGGGCCTGAATCAATATGTCAGAGGAGGCTGCAGGAGAGTGTCGCATGTCACACACAGCAGGTAGACGGAGCAGATGAAGAAGTGACACACTCCAAACCTCAAAAATCTTACAGCAACACAAAACAGCTGATCAAACTTTAGATTTCAGGATCGGCAACATCAAAAGATCAAATTGGTCAAAGTTAAGCACAAACTGAACTAGTGCAGTCATATCTCCTGCTTGGGGGGCATAATTTACAGTGCTGTCAAACATAAATAATGTCTATACATGTATGCACACACACAAACACATGCAGGTATAAATTCAACACTTTGACACACAGATCTTAAGAAATGCAGATGCACAATAAATTAAAAGTCCAGTGAAGGCATCACTGGTTCTCATTCGGTGTCTTTCTCTCTCTCTCCTACTTCTCTCTTTTTGAGGACTTCCATTGAGGTATTGTAGTACCCAGCCTCTTACCCTAACCCTAACCATCACAACTAACCCCTAGACCCAATTCTAAACCAAGTCTTAAGCCTCAAACAGGCATTTGAAGTTGTGATTACCAGCTAAAAGGTCCTCACTTTGCTAGTAGAATGAATATTTTGGTAGTCAGTATGTCGCAAGTACAAGAACACACACAGACACACACACACACACACACACACACACACACACACACACACACACACACACACACACACACAAATCCCCAAAGACATCCATACAGAGACACCCTGGCCTTACGAGCAATAAATCGTACAGCCCATCTAACAAGTTCATTTCCGGAGGCCAGAGAGGATGGGTCCTCTGACTTTGGAGTCAGCAGCCTTGTGAGGATCAATGGCAAGAGATGGAGAGTAGGGGGCAAAGAATTGAGCTGAGATACAAAAATCAATCAGCAATTTAATCGCTTCAGGAGGGCAAGAAAAAGAAGGAGGATGAGGGAAAATTCCACTGCTGTATTTTACTAAAAAAAGCAACACTTTGACTTAACCTGTGACATACCATATACATTGCTCTGTTTTATTTAAACTTAGTGTGACACAAGAGGTTTCATGGGAAGCAGAGCTATTTTTACAGTTGTGATCACACAAAATGTCGCTTCTTCTAACAGAGGCTAGACAAATAAATACTGTATACTGCCCCCTCTGAGGTCAGATCTGTATGAGGAGAGTTTTAGGAGAAATTACTTTTGGCCATTGGAGTCATTGTGTGGGAAGCAGTTTATTGGGACCTGGGTGGAGGAGTGCCTTTAGGTTAATGTCCAAGGCTGGGAATTGACATTATTGAACAAGTAAGCTTTAAACTGATAAAATGAGTGACAGTCTCTGGCTGTAGAATCAAAGATATAGATCCACTGTCAAGAAAAAAGAGCAAGCTGGAAAAGGGCAAACATAGACCCACTCTTAAAATCACTTAAATAAAGGAAGAGACTTAATAGGAAGAGGGTGAGTTAATGGAAAAATGTCGCTGTCTTTGTGCTACACTTGCAATTAACACTGCCTATATGTACTATTGTGTAATATATGTTCACACACACACACACACACACACACACACACACACACACACACACACACACACACACACACACACACACACACACACACACACACACACACACACACACACGCATGTTTTAAATAGTTTGGGTGTAAAAGGACAATTCCTCCAGAAGGCAGCCATTTCTGAAACTTAGCAACAGCAGTCAGAGGCCTCCTTCCCCAGAGAAGTTGGCTGCTGAGACAAATTCATTACCAGCTTGGAATCTTGGGCTGGATTAAAAATTCATGCTGTTTACAACAACAAAGCCCCCAACACCCTCCCCGGTAAAGAATATGAGCCCTTTGGAACAATGGCTCCATCAAACTGTGAGCAGATCGCTGACATCTCAAAGGAGACCAGCGCTTGTGCTGTGAGTGTGTGTTTGAGTTTGAGTGCCACTAACAGCAAGCGTTCTCATCTTATGTACACACCCTCATAGGCAGCGCTGATATAAATAATGACGCTGTTTACTGCAGCATGGAGTGAAAACAGCTGAAGGGCACAGTGAATAAGGACAGCATTCCCTCAAAGTCTTGTGTCGTATGGTTGTGTTTACACCCTTAATAAAGGAGCATGTATTCTCAGTATGCTGCTCATGTATCTAGTCGACAGCATTTCTTTCCATTAAATGAGCAGAATTTTTGCTGCCGTCTTTTTTTCATGGCGTATGTGCCGTGCCGTTAGCTGATTTGTTGGCAGGGAGAGCACGCTTATGAGCTCTAGTCAGTGTTAATTAGCACGCTCCGTGGCGATCATTAGACCTGGATCCTGTGGTGATGTCTGATTGCAGTGTAACTTTGTGTGAGTCTGTGTGTGTGTGAGATTGCAGAATGCGCACAAAAATGATGAAGCTGATACAAATGCATATACAGTGCAGTACAATATACAATGTAATGCATTAGCATTATAAAAGGTGTAATGTCGATTGCAGTGATGTGAAATACACAAAGATACAAAATGGCAGAGGCCTTCAAAAAAATGCCCTCAACTTTTCTGACAAATGAACACACACCCTTGTATGTCTATCCTTGTGAGGACTTTAATAGACATAATGCTTCACCCAACCCCTAACCCTAACCCTAACCCTTATTCTAACTTTTAACTAAACTATATTCTGAAACATAACTCTTTGAAGTTGTAAGGACAGATTCCTCACTTTTTCAACTAACCCACACTTTGTTAGAAAAATATGAATTTTTGTTCCACACTATATAGCATACACACTCTCTCTCTCTCTCTCTCTCTCTCTCTCTCTCTCTCTCTCTCTCTCTCTCTCTCTCTCTCTCACACACACACACACACACACACACACACACACACACACACACACACACACACACACACACACACACACAACTCCCATTCCATAAATGCCACACCAAACAGGTGCAAGGTCAAACCACTGTGCCAATAATAGCTGCTCCTCATCATTCTCAGAAATAGTTCCCTCAAAGTCACTAAATGTTTCAGGAAGGTTGTTTGCTGTTTGTTTTACGGTGGTGTGGATAAGTCAGGGGGCTCGGGCAGACCTTCTTACCATGCACCTGGCCAAGACCTTTAGCCTGTCTTCTCTATCTCACACAGGGAAACCTGCAAATGGACCAACAGGACATTGCGGATTTTTTCTTTGCATGTTGGCAATGTTTATGAAACAGGCCTTAGTAGCAGCATATAGATTCTCTAATATTTATTAGGGTTCTTAAATGTACAGCTCTATTGGTACCTCTGGTCAAAGAGTTAATATGGTAGGGGTAGTGTGTTTTTTGTGTTCGAGCAGCTCATTGCTATTTGTACTGTGACAATGGCTCCTGAGACCTCTGACAGTGCATGAAGAAGAGGAGTAGAGTTGTGTGTCACCCAGCAAACTAACATGGCATCATCCTCTTTATCTACATACCGCTCTCCGGTGGGCCCAGTATTCAGCAACAATTTCTAGAATTCTTCTACTCCACTGCAACAACAACAACAACAACTTGGATGATTCACGAGATCATGCACCAACCCACCATTTCACCCCAGTATGCAATAGTGATATAAGGGTTTGCAGTACTCTCTCCCTCTCTTTGAAAAGAGAGGGCTAATTTTTTATATAGAAAATATCAAGCTTGATTTAAGTGCTTGTCTTGTCATGGGCTTGGATACTTAGGCAACACTTAAATCAAAACTGAAATAAATTGTGTAATTATTTTGCTAAATTTTACAATAGATTGTTGAAATACTATATATTAACATATTTTCAACAGCGTGCCACTTCGCCATGAATAACAAAGCTAATTACATAAGATTTCTGTGATGACTAATTTAAATTGCATTGTTGATTCAGTGATTTATGAAAACATGCTGCTGTCATGAGAAGACTATCGTCTTCAAGA
Organism: Arothron firmamentum; assembly: GCA_016586285.1. Lineage (NCBI taxonomy): Eukaryota > Metazoa > Chordata > Actinopteri > Tetraodontiformes > Tetraodontidae > Arothron > Arothron firmamentum. The sequence continues at coordinate 48,389 of BJFM01000571.1, read as the reverse complement.
ACATCATCTGAACATGTGAAATCAAGCTCCTCTCAGTCTTCATTAGACACTGAGCCTCAAGCAAGAGCGAAGCACGTGCTCAGGTCCCTAAAATGCTCTGCATTTGTGTCGCGTTCATTGAAGTCATGTGTTTGTGTTCCAGGAAATGAGGGAAACACATCACAATTGATCTTGCAAAGTAACACTTGTTTATGTTAACCTGATTCGTGGTTTACAGAATGGCCTGAAAAAAAATTATTTTCTTAAGATGTGGTGTGGTGTTATGGATTGGTGGAAATGCAGATCTCTCATCAGTTGCAAACTAAAGATTCCCCCAGCAGCAACAACAGACCCCTGACTGCAAAACAGGTAAATGCAGAAGAATGATCTGGCTTCTTTGTCACGTACGGTGCAAATGGTACTCTTTACTATGGTACTCTTTTAATGAATACTAAAAAGACCTCTCTCCCGACACTTTCTGTGCTCCCAGACGTTTGCTCCCAAAATGTGAGGCCCTAACTTTTGACTACTGGTGAATTTGTGTTCCCTAATCTAAAATGTTACCTATTACTTATCATTTATTACTGTTTAAGCACATGAATTCTGCTTGCCTGGTTTTGATCACTGGGCACATACAGCAACCTACATAACAGTTAAACTCAAATTATTCTGCAACTTTTTTCTCGATTCATTTAGAAACCGCAGAAAAAGAATATAAAGTTGGTAACATTTTAGAGTAGGGAACACAAATTCACCACCTGTGAGTGTGAATGGTGGTCTGTCTTTGTGTTAGCCCTGCAATCGGCTGGTGACCTATCCAGGGTGTACCCCGCGTCTACCCCTTGACAGCTTTATTATTTATTACAAATCACTTGTTGTAACCTTATTCTGCATAGTAACTAATGGTAAATGTGGTGTTCCAGTGTTACCAAAAAAAAGAAAAAAACATAATTTTGCGCATAAACAAATAAGAATATATTGATTGGGGACATGGCTCCATTCACACTGATGCTCCTCTCAATAGATAAGTCATGCTCTTGCTACTTTGCCCTGCTGCAGCCATGCAGTTTAACATCTTAACCTG
>BJFM01000569.1:252907-264324 GCA_016586285.1 Arothron firmamentum | reverse complement strand
GGGGTCGGTCGAGCTTGTTTAAATGGGTTTTTGGAGGGGGGCATACTGGGTCTCCCTTCCATGGAGGTTTATTTAGTATGAAGAAGTTCATTTACTACCAGATCACTTCTGCATGTTTGACTGCATTTTAACAGGTTTGGTTTTAAACGGACGAGAACGGTGGACGAGCAGAACCGTCCACGCGTCAGATCTTTGGATGTGGACCAATTTATTATTGATGTCTGCTCAGTTCCAGGTCATGGAGCCACAAACCGACCCGTGGCCCTCAGCGTGAGGATGGTGAGCGTTTACCAGAGCGTCTTTGTTAGGAGCAGATCGATCTGAAAGGAATGAAACATTAATGAGCAACTGGAAAAGTCTTCAAGTCTTTCTATCACCATTAGAGGGATGGAGGCCTGGGATGATCAATGGTCTGCCGTCCTAATTGATTCCTATTGACCTTGTGCTGTCCGGCCCACAGCCAGAGTAAACATCCCACTCCTGCAGAACCACAAACTTAGGAACCAAAGATTGCAAATCCGTGCGTTACTCACGCTGCTTTTATTATAAAAAACAATCCATCAATTAACATCTGCTGGTGCTGAGTTTCATCTGCAAATGGGACGACAGGTCTCCCGCTCTGACCTTGAGACGAGTCAACCCTTTTCCAAGACACGCTGGAATTAAGGACGAACCCGTGTCCTTCCACTGGAGGACCACATGTGGTGTCACACCCAGCTAGCCTATAAAACCCATGATTAATGCGCTGCCGTCCTGGGAGCAACTCTCCCGGCTACACACACACACACACACACACACACACACACACACACACACACACCACTGTCAATGAAAATACACACACGATGGACCACACGCAAGGCATCTTCATCAGCATGAACACCACACCGCTACTCCAGTTATCTAACATCTGTAAGTACGCAAATGATCAACTTTGAACTTTTTCTTCAGGCCTTTTTTGTATTTTTCTGTTTTATTTGTCACCAGGAGCCTGTTTGGTTTCCTCCCCCAAAGATTTAAAGGTCCATCTTCCGCCCCACTTTCTGCTCCACATCAACTTCAAGCAGCAAATTAAAGGAAAATAGAGGTTTTCTGCATGGAAATAAAAATCAAATCCCCTGAAGACGTGTGTGTAAATCTCTCCTCAGGACACACACTACCTGCGCTCATTATCTATGCGCCCCCCTTGGAAATATATATGACACGTCAGCGGGGGGGACGGGATGGATTATTGACATGTCTTCCTTCCCCGACTGCCCCTGCAGGCGCCACAGGCTGGTCCCCCAGGGAGAGGGGTGAGACAGGCTCTGGAGAGGACATCACACACACCTCTGTCCCAACACCCCCTGCACACAAACCGCCAGCAACCCAACATGGCGCAGCCGCAGAGGACGCGTCAGATGCCTCAATGCGGACGCAGACAATTAGAGGAATGTTTGAAGAAGGAGGCAGAGGCAGAAGCCAGCCTGTAACTGAATCATCCGAGGAGACGACGTGTCATTCATTTCATTAATTTGGCTGTAATTGTGCTCATAAAACTCAGAATGGCTTTTGATTACCGTGTAAAGTACGGTGTTTTATTCCAGAAGACATGCAGCAGGGATCGGAACAAGCAGAGCATGTAGGCTGCACCCAGACCCTCCGCCACGCCGCCGTGCACGTTTCCACTGAGCACAAACCCCTCAGCTTCCTGCTAGCATGTCCCCTTCTGTCATTCATTTCCATTTTTGTGCGCCGCTCTCCACCGAGCCTTTGTAATGATATTTTTCCTGCATGAGTGCCACCATCAGCATCAGAGAACATCAGCTCATCAAAGGGATTGGTGGATTGCGATGCTCTCTAAATAGCACAGCGATACCACCAGGAAGGAATAACATTGAAGAAGAAGGCTCCACTTCATCGTTACATTCTGATGGTACAAAAAAATAGACTTAAACCTCAACTAGAAAAGCACTGGGACAGCGCGGACCTCCACCAAGAAGCTCACGTCCCCACATATTCCTGTAGTTTAGTATAATTATGCTTTATGATCAAAAGCCTTTGATCAGATGTCATTTCCTGAGAATTTCATTAAAATCCGTTCAGAACTTTTTGAGTTATTTTGCTAACAGACAAACAAACGGCGGCTGTCATCCTTGTCGGAGGTAATTCAGCTTTAACTCATTAATTTGAAGTTTGAACCTGTAAAATGAAAGGTAAAGCACATACATGAACTCCTGAAGGGGCTCAGTCAGCCTGGTGAAAATCCCCTCAAGTCCCTGACGAATCTTTCACAGCCTCCAAGGAAACGGAACAAAACGGGCCAAAGTTCTGCAGCGACATGTCTACAAGTGGTCTGGAACCAGCCCGGAGGGTTGCGGAGCTGTCCCCGGATCAGGACAGCATGCCTGAGCTGTCGCTGTCGGCATGGGAACAACAGCATCTCGCTGTACCGTCTCCAGCTGCTTAGAGGATTACACACTGGGGGGGGGGCAGGAGGCGAACCCGCTTTGTTTTCTTTCCTAAAGTTTGAGCTGACGAGTGTAAAAGAGAAATAAATTGTGGCTTTTAGAAAATCCTGCAGCCTCTTTGATCAAACCTGAGGTCACAGCTAATTCTAGTTTTTCTTCCTTTATCACTTTAATCTGTTTTCCAGGACTAAAAGCACCGTTCGTCTTGCATTAAAACACCGTGCACGTACGCCGAGTAATGAGGAAGCTTGAGAGAAATTAAGTTATCATTATCCTCTATTATAATTTTGCATAATGTATGGGGGGGTGGAGGGGGGGGGGGGGTTCAATCTCTGCTGCTGCATCCTGGGAGCTGCGACCTGTGGCTCGCCGCGTCACAAGAGTGACAGGCTGTCCACATGACCTACTTCCTGGAGTAGAGATTAGCAGCAAGTCCACGCTGCCAGGACAAGGTTAAGACTACACACACACACACACACACACACACACACACACACACACGCACGCACGAGCATACACACACGCCAGGTGGTCTCTCTACTACATTCTATACCTGATCGTTACGGGAAAACCAGCAATAAAAAGCATAATTGCGAGCAGCAGATGTGATTTAAAAACAGAGGCCTGCGCGGCTGCTGCGTCTCATTTCCACTGACGTCACTTTATAGAGGATTAAGACCGCAACAGATGTACCACAACTGGCCGCCACTGGCCGCCACGCTTGATTCTGTTCACAAGCATCAACATCAAAGCGGAGAGGTGCTCCTTTTATCAGGGATCACGACAAAACCGCAGATACAAATAATCCACCGAGCCCTGGCCCGCTTGATACCAACACTGTCAAGCAGAGGGCGCAGATAAAGCAAGTGTTACAGCCTGACGCAGCCTGTCTGAGGTTAAAAAAAAAACCTAACAGCCCTGATTGGAAGTGTGGAAGAGAGTTCCACCAGCTTAAACACCAATTAACACCACGATGATCTCATCGCAGCAACCACGGGAATTGTGTAATAGAAGAATTAATAGGGTCACTAACTATGAGAGGTACGTCTGGGTGGATTAAACTAATGAGAACATTTTAAATAATCCTAATATAAGCCTGTGAAATGAAGGATATGTGTATGCAAATGGCGTCTGCTGCGTTTCAGGCAGGATCCTCCTGTGCAGCGTTACTGTGTGCAGGTTGCAGACGCGGCGGCTCTGCTGAGTTCATGGGTTCACGGCCGCCCGCCACTGCTGGAATTATCTGCAGTGGGATATTTAGCAGCTGAGATCAGGATCAACACCTCCAAATCTCTGCAGGAGAGGCTGGATTACGGGCACTTTGGGGCAGTGGTTCCCGGTGGAGGGGGGGGGGGACCTGAGCGCCAGCATCACGGGGGCTCCCTGAGAGGACCGAGCCAGACAGGAACTTCCGGGTTTGTCAAAATAAAGTGTGCATTTCTGTGGATTTTTTTTTTTTTTTTTTTTTGCTCTAAAGGCTCAGCATCACTGCACGCCGTCCTTAAATAGAATCAAAATAAGAAAGAGAAGGGAAGCAGGAAGCAGCACTTACAGGGCACCGCGCGAAGGTAGAGGTTCTCCCTGATGACCTGCTGCAGCTGGCTGTCCACTGAGGCCGGTGTGAAGCACTTACTCAAGTACAACCTGAGATCCTTGCACAGCGTGAAGCCTGAGGGGAGGGCGGAGACGCCGGCGTGACAGAGAGAGGATGAAGCACAGAGAGAGAGAGAGAGAGAGAGAGAGAGAAGCTCAGACAGGTGATCTGGGAGGACTGTTTGCAGGTTATCCAACATTTCCAGCAGCCTTCAGGCTGGTTTTCACCTCCTGGTCCCTCTACAACTCCTCCCCTGCTGGGTCAAATGTGTCTCCTGCGTACCTGACAGCCGAGCGAGGCTAGCTGCCCCAGACGCAGCGCTGGCTGTCGTCGCCAGGGGAGACGGGGCTGATCACCTCAGCCTCCTCTCTCTGATCTCTTAATATCGTGTCGGGTGCTTTGCAGCCCCCGTTGACAGGTCATTGCCGTTATGGATTGGCTGAGAGCATCTCCAGCTCGTCAGTCAGATGACAGACGAGCGCTGGCAGCCCCACCCCCCCTCTACACACACACACACACACACCCCACCTCCACACACACCCCTCCACCCACTATCTCAGCGGTCCCACCCAGCAGCAGACTGAATTTGCCAAACGCTATTAAAAAAGACATCACGGCGGCGTAACTTTATTAGCGGAGGCAGTCAACTGCACATGCGACTGGCCACATATGGCTTCTGTGAGTGCGGGGACTGGGGGGGGATTAATCTAGCTAGTTGCCTTTTGGCAGAAAGAATGGGCTTTTTGTTCATTAGGTTATGAAACAGCTGCTATTTTTGGAGTCTACAGGAAAAGAAAATGCTGATTTCAAATGAATAACAGCGGTATAAAAAAACAACCGCAACAGCAAACCTGCATAAAGCACTGAAAACCAACAAATTTCTCATTGGGGGGGTCGCACACGGCTGCCTGCGAGGAATGTAAAACGCGGCTCGGTGGCCCTGCATTTGCTGGCTGGCAGCAGGAGGAGGTGTGATACAGCAAAGCAGCGCGTCAGCTCATCCATCACTGTCGCAGCCTGGCTACTCAGGGAAGGGCTCCGGAACGGCTGCTCACGGGGGGCCGGGGTCAAAGGTCCCCGTTTAAACCCGAGAGGCCAATCAGCTTTCAATCTAGCCGGCAAGGCCGCGGGGAGCCACAGCCGGGCGACGCACCGCCGCGTTCCGAGTCAACAGACATCCGTTACCTCCACACGAACGTCCCGGTGACGGGCAGCTACGCCCCCGCGTGCTTGTCAGGTGTCATCGGGAATTTTTGACCTCCTCCCGCCCAGACATTGACCCGTCACCTTGACTTCTCCAGACTAATTGACAAGTGCAAATCAGGCTGGGAGGCAGGTTCAGCTGACAGCCTGTTTCAACAGTCAGGCACAAATCTGGGCTTTACACCAGCGATCTCCAGAAGCCCCTGGTTGATTATTAACACATAAAGCATTTTTTCCCCTTAAATTAACGGTTGTCTTTCAAACACAGTGGGTTTTTTTGGGAGGGCAGTCGTGACTTACGGGTCATTTGTTGGGGACTATTTGAATGGACGCCAGCGTAACAGATTGTCTGCGCACCGGCTGATAAAGTCAGTGCAATGGTGTGTAACAGCAGCCGGTTAAACTGTCTGCAGAGCTGGCGAGAAACATGAAGACAGAGCACTATTGCGGACACGGGGGGGGGTGTCTTCACTCGAGGCCTGCATCACCTCCTGTGAGCCTCGTCTTACCTGGTGAGACCGTTTTGATGCGGATGGGATGGGGGCAGGAGCTCAGGACGCCGCGCACGTCTCCTAACGTCATCCCTAGCACCGGTGTTCCCCCAACCTCCAGGATGATGTCTCCGACTGTGAGCCCACCTCCGGGAGCTGAGGTGACAAAAGGAAACTCTCCATAATCCGCTCCTCCACCAACGGCGACGCCCAGCTCCCCTGACGGGCCCAGCAAGGGCACGAAGCTGTCCTGCACGTTGGAGCGCCAGTGCTGCTTCTTCACCGCCGTCTTAGACATGGCAAACGAGCTGGAGGGGGAGACAAACAAGGGCGAGGTGAGATTCTGTGATTTCAGGAGTGGAGTTTTTTTTTAATCACTTAACCTTTGTTGTGCTTTGATCTCGCGGGGGTTTGCAATGTTTTACCCCAGAATGTGTCAAAGCCATGAATAATTCCTGTTTCACAGGTAACAATGTTTTCTACAGGAGCAAAAAAAACAACAAAAAACAATCTGTAAACATGAGGAAAAGCACCAGGATGGTGCAGGAAGGGTGGTGTTCGCTGATCCGTGGCCGCGTCTGTGGGCGGCTGTCTGCTTTGTTGAATGCAAACATACAAAAGCACAAGACACGTATGTCAAACAGTCCCGGAGACGGAGGCGTTTGGCTGTTTTGACGTAAACACGCGTGTGTGCGGTTTCCGATCCCGCGGTGATGTGGGAAAACAGCTTTTCTAGTCTTTGAAGCCAAACCTGGAAGCGAAAGCCTCTGGCTGCACCAGAGCTTTGTATCTACATGGATGCAAGATTCATTTTCACAAACACAGATTTAAATATTGATTTTTGGGGACGATGACCAATCCCTCCTCCGACTGTCCTGCTGCAGCCCCGTCAAAGCCGCCAAAACACCGATGCTAATGATGACAAACGGAGTCTGTGTTTCAAGTCCCGTCTTTTTGACGCAACACGACTCCCTGGGAGCAGCTGTGCATGTGCGGGCCGAGGACGCCGCTGACACCGTGAAGATTTGTTTGAGTCAACAGTGACTTGACAGCTGTGAGGTCCCGAGACGGAGGACGGCGCTCCCGCTGACATTTTCAGAGCAACCCTGTCACCTTGACACGCAGGAAGGCAAAGATACAGGAGGACGAGTAACGGAACCCCAGAGACAAACAGCAACACGCGTTACACCAGAGCTCGACATTTTCGACAAAATGCGGCATTTGTTTTGTGTTTGATCAGGAAATAAAGTCAAGCAGACGGTGGTGAGACGGCGCAGCGAGCCAGCTTTGAAAAACAGCCGCACGGTGAGATGAGAAAGACACACCTCAAGACCTTTGACTAAGCAGCTCCGTCGTCTTTTACGTCCACACAAACATCTGCATTAATTGTTTCATGTTCCAGTCTCACCTTCTAATGACTCCTGACATGAACCGCACATTTTATCCAACAAGACTGTGATGCTGCCGGCTCCTGACCTCAGTCAAAAACCTAACGGCAGTGAATACGTGCATAAAAACAATCACACCATCGATGATAATGGGAATAATGAAACAGGTCGTGGCGTGAAGCCTCAGGCAGGACCTGCAGAGAGCTGCATTAGTTAAGAATCGAGGATGAAAACCACAACTTTACCCAGCTCATGCGTTAGAAAGAGGAATATGAACGACAGATGATGGACGTCAGCCTCGTCCCCTGAAAGAGGGAGAGGAAGAAGTGAAAGCAAAGAGGTCAGACGCAGACGGAGAGGCGGCGCACCGCCGGAGGTTGGTGTCGGACTCGCCTGTTTGACCTTACGGGACTTCTGCTCGGGCGGCCTGACTCACAGTCGGCAGAGCCGGACAGAGGAACACGTTGCATCCCGCTGCTGTTTCAGCACATTTGAGCCATTTCCTCTCGTGTGTTTAAACCTGAAATGATGCTCATCACATCCTGGCTGCCAAGCGCCGCCCCGAGCCCTTCCCTCTCGCTCCGCTCCCCACTGTGAAGCCTTCTGCAGCCACGTTGGTGACCTGCTTCCACTAAACCAGCAATAACCCAGCCACCAAATGTCTGAGCACGGCAACATGGCGGATCCATTCCTCATCTGAATGTGACTCCTTGATTATATCCTCGCTCCTCTCTGAGTGTGTTTTAAATTTCCTTCGGGTGTTAATCTTAGAAGGACGTTCAAGGACAGGCAGGAACATTTCAGTGCTGGCATGATTCAACGTCTCCACTGCTGCTCAAACATATGAACATGACTGAAAAATACAGGCCATCACCACTGATTTCATATCCGCGCAAATAATGAGGAAAGAGTAAACAACAGAAGCAACTCTCTCCATCCGATCTTCCACTCTCCTCCCATAAGCCTCAAGTCTCTTTATGCTTCATCTAAAGATTTCTCAGAATTTGACAACAGCGATTAAAACGCTCAAAATAAAACATGCGATTGGTCAGCAGCATTGTCCCTGTGGGCCTGTGTTGTGTGTGTGTGTGTGTGTGTGTGTGTGTGTGTGTGTGTGTGTGTGTGTGTGTGTGTGTGTGTGTGTGTGTGTGTGTGTGTCACCAGCGCTGTGGTTGTTTTCTTGACCTCCCGAGTGTGACGGGGGTTTAATGAGCCACGGTCTGTCAGGTCCGTGGACGCCTGGACACGTCCCGCCGCAGACACACCCTGACGCTGGTGTTGATGGTGCGAAGCGCCCCCCCCCACATACACACACACACACACACACACACAAGCGCTCCTCTGACGGTTCTTTTAAAAAACGACAAACGCCGCTGCTACTTTTGACTGTGAGGTAATCTAAGAAATATGAATTCATTTCCGTATTAAACACTAAATTTGACTGTTTTTTTAAATATGGGATTATTGCCGGGAGCGACGGGCATCAAGTCATGTGACCTGGGAGGGAAAAGGGAAGGTTTAGCCAACAGAGATGGAATATCGAGCCAGTGAAGAAAGAGCTGCTGTTTTCAAAATGAATTTTACTTCCTCTCTTCTCTCTTGTGGAAAAGGCATGCAGACCATAATCTCATTATGTTCCAAACTATAAAACAAATCAATACGGTCATGCTTTTACTGTGACAGCCTATCAGCTCTCCTGCCGCGCTGCTGTCGAGCCGTCTTTATCGTTTGGTTGTTTTTGCTGTTGTTTTGATGTGTGAGAAGGGATTTCCAGAGATAATAACATTTAACAATAATCAATCAGCAGCTCACATAAGATTCTTCCTTCATCAAAAATGAACACTGTAACATCAGTCTCAATGCTTCCGCTATACTACTGTTTCTGCAGGTATAGAGGACATACCATAAGGAGCCAAGGATATCTGTCTCTATAAAAAGAATGCTCGATTGAGATTTGTGCCCTTTAGGTCAGGAAAGAGCTGACCAGAACATATCGAGTGTCACTGGCTTCCTCTGCACCAGAGACCTGCTCACCATCTCTGCAGCGTCCCAGCCAAGCTTCAAACCACAACCAACACGCATCCTGTAGACTCGGGGTTATTCTGAGCAGATGTCCTCTTTTTTTTTTTTTCTACTTTTCTCACTGTTTATATATAAAGCCATGTAATAATTCCTCCCGGCTGTTATGACTCGAGTTGAAAACAGCTGTGCCACACAGCGGTTCGCCCTGAACCGCAACAGACGGCATTTTTAGTTTAGCCACAATGATTTCAGCTCACTTCTTTATTAAAAACATCTGTTTATCAAAGTACCGCATCACAAAATGTATTTAAAATGAATTTTCCACAGTTTTTATTTAAGTTAATAGCAATGGATCAAAGGACACTGGGGCGGAGCCTCTGATCAAAGACCTTGGGTGCACGTTTGGTGCTGTCCTCCACTTTAACGGTTCTAAAACACAAAAACCCACCTCCTGTTCTACTGTCCTCGTGCACAACATGGCAGAGGCTCCAGCAGCTCCTGTCCCTGGCTCTCCCCACGCTCCTGATGTCGACCTACTCTCCGTATCTCCGCTGGTAGATTGCTCGGGGTCATAATCGGCTTTGACGGCTGCGCGGTTTGATAAACTTCTGCAGAACCAGAAACTTTTCTGCAATTATCCTCCCGCTCTGCTTTGACTCTCCCGGATTCTACATCAAAACATTGTTTTTTCCTTTTTTGCTCATAAATGGTTCTGCTGGAGTGGCGTTCCCTCTGTCGTGCACGCTCTGTTTCCGCTCTAAACGAGGTCTACGCTAACGGAATTAGCCTGTGTAATTAGATCAGCTAGACTGCTCCATGAATTGATCTTAGCGCATTTGGTATTTTGAGCGCGTTCCCTCAAAGTTCAAGGTGGTGCTGATGTCTCTGTAAATGTGAAATTGTGAGAATACTGATGGTCTGACTGTCTGTTTTTTCAGCCCCAGTGTGACCAGAATGCCTAATGGTTCCATTTGCAGGACTGGAGGGGAATGAGACCCAGAGAAGATGGGAGCTCCTTTCTGTCAAGTTCCAGGAGGAGAGCAGTTAGCAGCATGTGATCATCAGTCTCAAATATTTGAATACATATTCAACAAGCAGCATCATTTGTGATTTAGGCGACGATAAATTGGTTAATTACACTGAGGGTTCATAGAGGCGGGAACACACGTGCACACATGCTAACCTAACATAACTACCTCTCCGTCCCCAATCTAAACCTTATTATGGCCTGGAGAAGAAAACACACACCTGGAGATGACTGCATGAACTGATTCCAGCTCTAAAATCACTATTTTGCAGAGATGCTCACTTCAAATAATATAAATGTACAGAAAATTAATTGCAATTAAATGTGTACTTACGTATTTATTTATTTATTGACCATTTATCGTGATCTAGCTTTGCAATGTCTTTTAATTTAATAATAATATGTTGATCTACATAAAAGCAACATAAAAAAAGAAACAAAAGTAAATGACTTACAAATTTTGCCAAAATCCAACACAAATTGACTAAAACTATTCACCAATCATCTTGAGATCTGCTAATCTGCTTCCCACTAATAACGTTAAAGACCAAACATCAATAATGACGCTCTTGGGCTGTCTCCGCTCTTCACTATAACCTGTAACAAAAGACGCCAGACCCTGTCTGACAGCATCCGGCCGTGGGTGGAGCCGGAGGTCGCGCAGTGAAGGATCCTGAACAACAGCCGACCCGGAACCGCTCGAAGCAGACTGGTGGCAAAGCAGACAGATGGAGAACACAGAAAACCTCCTCCAGCCTCCACATCTTATCAGACATCTGTGCCCTTTCTTGCCCAGCATTGGCACCGAGCTGGGAGAGCTCCAACCAGGGGTGCACCAAAGCTCCCTGACGCGCTTTCGCTTTCAAATCTAGGGCACGGGAGCGCTCAACGCAAGCAGACAGCAGTGACAGATTTAGAAATAAAAGATTAAATGTTTGTGGGCTGGAAAAGACAAAATCTCTCTCTCTCTCTCACACACACACACACACACACACACACACACACAGGGAATCATTTCTCCGGCTAAATACAAACTCGATACATGAAAAAGCTGAAGAGAAAACACGGAATGAAAAGAAGCATGGGCTTTTTTCTGCACGCCATCAATAAATCCATAATCTATTCCAGTGTGTGGTTTTATTAAAGCTGCTCCTGAGCCCCTGAGCCTACTGAAGACAATTGGATTTGGTGTAAGACTTAAACATTGTTTGGACACACACACACGCACACACACACACACAC
>BJFM01000569.1:234517-252875 GCA_016586285.1 Arothron firmamentum | reverse complement strand
ACACACACACACACACAGGCAGTAGGGCTCGTTGATGTTCCCTTTGGGCCAACCTTATCTTTAATGACAACAGGATCAAGGTCAAGGCAGGGGGCGCATTAAAGGGGCATGTTGTGTGCAATCTGCTCTTCTGCAGAGCGGCGCTCCAACAACAGGTCCTTGAACGCAGCCTGCCAGGGTGCGTTACACCCCTCGCTGCGATCAGAGACCAGACTCTCGTCGCGCAGAGAGAGAGCAGTTTAATTAAACGGAGGGGATCAGCTTCTGGACAAAGACGGCGGATAAGAGAGGAGAAACAGGGAGATATTGGACAGGTTTTGAAAGGGTTGGGAGGAGAGAGTGGCGCTGATGAAAGTCTGGAGGAAAACTGTAGAATCAACAGAAGAGAGAGTGCGGTAACCTCGTGGAGGGACGCCTGAAATCATAATAGTGAGATGAATTATTCAAAAGGAAATGAAGGGAGGTTTGGCCCTCTGTAATGAGCATTTTTGTGAGGTCACAGATTGGTAAACGAAGCATGCTTTCAAGTGTGTGTGAGAGCATGTGTGTGTTGTAAGAGAGAGAGAGAGGGGGGAGCGATAATGCTGATTCAGTAAGGAGTGATGAAGGTGACCCTCACCAGCTCCTGCTGCCTGTCTCTCCACCTGATATTGATCCGTGTTCTTCAACTCAGGTCTGACTCAAGGATACACGGATTCATGGCCTCCTTGACATTTCAAATACGGCCTGGTGTAAATTATAACTGCACACACTCTGATTGATTGGCTATCGATTTGCTTCCTCGGTCCGAATCTGGCCACTCGACGGCGGCTTATCCCAGCCAAACCTCTCCGGCGGGGGGGATGCTGACAGTTTGAGCAGGCCAGTGTCAAAATCTCCTAACAGAGCTCACACGAAATGTTGAGAACTAAGAATAGAGCAAACTACAGCTGCAGAATCCAAACGCAGTGGCTGGGAGCAAAGGTTTGGACCACAGATGGGAGAATATGCCTGCGTAGCCCTGCCCTGTCAAGGGTAAACTGCCTTGCACACACACACACACACACAGGGGCATACTTTGCTATCACCACGCCTTAAAAGAGCAGCATGAATATGCATGATGCTTGAGGACGCAGGAGGTACATAATTAGACAATCAACAACTCCCAACTGACAGGCGCGAGTCTGTCTGCGGAGAACTGCACTCCAGTTCCACCTCGGCGCTTGTTAGCGCTGAGAGCGGAGTCGTGCTTGCACGTCGACATGCATTCCCACCCACTGGAGCTTCAAACTTGGGCGAGGAGGACGAGCAGATTTAAACGGCTCTGCTGGGTTAGCGCCGAACAGGTTGTTGATTCACGGAGCCGCTTTTGTCTTCAGCAAATGAAGGATTCAGGTGTGAGAGGGCCACACCCTCAACAATACACAACAACAACAATACACACACATGCACACCACTGCCAGGCTCTCACGTGTGTGATCAAGCTCGCCTGTGCATGGCCACAATTTTCATGCACGTGCGTTTGCGAAGGCGAGAAAAGCTGCAGGTGTAAAATACACGGAAGGTAGCGAGACCTTTAAGCGGAGGAACTTTTCAGACCCTAGTTCATGTGCACACGTGCGTGCACGTGTGGTCATCTGCTGTGAACTTCATCCGTTGGTCTTATCCCAAAGATCTGCCACCTTCATCACAAACCCACATGCCTCCACTCTGCACGCACAGTGGTCCTCACCAGTTGACATGCACACATTCTCTCTGTCACTCTGTTGTGGGTGACACAAAAGACAATCTCACATTTCAGGTGTTTAGAGAAAACACTGACCTGCCATGTCGCTGACACACACACATTCTTTTCAAGCAGTTCAGCCGTTCAAAGAGGATCCGTTTGAACGCGTCTATGTACATTGATCCGACTCGGCTGTGATAGCAACTGTACTTTGAATGAAGACCAGATGTTTGGTTAAAAGACAGCGGCCGATGTGCGTGCATGCGCCTGGAAAAAAGAGTGTGGAGATGCGGGGATGAGAATGGTTCCACGGGAGAAAAGTCCGGAGATGCGCACGGCTGACGGGATGTTTGGACAGTGATGCTCTGAGTGGTGATCTTGTGGAGAGAGAGAGAGAGAGAGAGAGAGAGAGAGAGAGAGAGAGAGAGAGAGAGAGAGAGAGAGAGAGAGAGAGAGAGAGAGAGAGAGAGAGAGAGACGCAGACAGAAATATCGGGCAAATATATCTGATCTATGCTATAATTCCGGGATCGCCTGAAGCCCCACATGCAAATAAAAAAGTGGAATGTGCATACATGTCTAATGCAATTTCTACTGTAGAACTTGCATGCATGCGCGCGTGTGTGTTCGTGTGTGTGTGTGTGTGTGTGTGTGTGTGTGTGTGTGTGTGTGTGTGTGTGTGTGTGTGTGTGTGTGTGTGTGTGTGAACAATAAGTGCGAGACCGAACAGTTTCCTCACCCTCATATTCGCGTCGAATCGCGCCTGCTTGTCGTGGTTCGCGGTGGCTGGAGTTGGTGGTGACAGCGCAGGCAGACAGGTGACCGTCGGTGGCTCCCGGACCGGAGGGAGGTGTCATTGGACCGCAGACACGGCGCAACCGGGGAGCGGGGCGTCAACGGCCGGGGATGAGGACAGGTTCGGCTCCATGAGGGCTTCGGAAGTGTCGCCTGGACGGTGTTTCTGGTTCCAAAAGAGTCTGGCGAGGATGAGAAACAAAGCCAGAAGAAGCAGACGGGGGTTATTGTGGGAAGTTGTTGAACACGGAGGGGTGGGAATAAAAGAGTTAAAAGTACCGCCCCTTATTATTCCCAGGCTCTGTACCTGCATCAGCAGCACCACGTTTCGCTTACAGGGTAATTCAGCATTCAAGGGCGTGAGAACGCCAGATTTAGGCACCTAATTGGTTATTTTATTACTAGAGAACAGGGGAAAAACTATGTAATTTAAGGGCCTTGGGAGATTACTGATATATGAATCACATCGACGCAATCGGACGAGCAAAACATTCCGACAGAATCAGTCAAGAGGGAAAACTTTATTGTACCCTCAAGAGACGGCTGCAGGAATTTCAAGATAAAGACTTAACCTGAGAAAAACTATACGTTGCTGAATGTAAATTACCTTCCACTAAAATCACCTAAATTTACCAAGAACTAAGGTTATCCGGCCTAGGTTGTTTGGAGTTATGTAGCATCAACATTTTTTTGATTTTTATGTTTAATGTTTTTGTATGTTCAAATACAATATAGAATTGTGCCTTGTGTGTTGATTAAAAAACATCGATGTCGTCAAAATGCCTTACTTTTTTAAATAATTATTCAATTAAAAAAACTACATACTTCCGATTTCATGCGTTTGGGGGTGTGGCCTGTTTCCCATCATGCACTGCGCATTTTCTGCAAAAATGGCGTCCGACGGTGAGAATGTTTTGGCAATAGAGAACCGAGAAGAAAGAAAACCCTCAGCCGTTTCCTTCGGTTTCACCAAGACAGTTAGCAAATTTAAACATCCAAGTGCCGATGCCTCGTCCAATAAAGATGAAAAAGAATACTTAACCAGAGTAGACAAACATCTACTTCAAAGGTGAGTCGCATGCTAAGGCTAATGCTAATCGTCGTAACGATGTTAGTGTTTTTTATGCTAAAATTGACTATCCGGTGTAAAGTAGTTGTTAATATAACCGTACTAGTGGTTGTTCGCGCATCCGGATTATCCGTACATAATGTCTTTAGTTTGTCTTTTGGTGTTATGCTTATTCGCCGGCTGAACTCTGCTGCAGTTCGAAACAATCAAAGCCCAAAGAGCTCATCATCCCTCTGATTGTGAAGAACCGCTGGAACCAACAGGGGCAGACTGAGGGAAATGGGGAAATATCGGCCCAGGACAATGATTCTGTTGACTCTCAGGCTGTCAAAGAACTTATTGAAGGTCAGAACCTTTGGAATCTGTAGCTTATTCCCTGAATAAGATGTTTGGTCGGCTAAGGGTGCCGTTCCTTCTTTTCTAGACTCCCGGAGGCAACTTGAGCAGTGGCAGAATGGTTCCCAGCCAGAGGAGGTGCTGAACTTAAACATCCCCCTGTTGATGCAGAATAAAGTGCCTGATGGCTTTGAAGACGGGGACCATATCAAGGTAGATCTACGGCCTGAATCTGTAAGTATGCAAAACAGTTACAATTCTTTAGAACACTTGCAATACAATTTGTTTGTCATGATTGAACTTTAATTGGTTAGTTTTTATTTCATTCATTGCTAATTAATTGCTAATGTTACGCTGGAGGATAACACAGCAATCTGATCTAAAGGAAACCTGGATTCAGAGCTTGTTGATATCCTGAAGCAAGTAAATGTGGGAATCAACATAATGTGCCGTTTTCCTGTTTGTATGAAGATGAATGTGTTTCAGGATGTTGTTTAATTTGATTCCTGTTGATGCTGCAGTAAGATTGTAAATGAGCTAAAAGTCCCTGGGCAAGAGAAAATCCATGACAGAACAAAATGTTTGGATGAGTGGCTCGACTGAAATTTGAGTGTGTGAGAGTGCTGGCAGTCAGCTAAATAAAATAGTTCCCCTGTGTGCATGAACATTTGCATGATGCAGAGGACTTTGGCAATAAAGCTTGGGTGACAGACAAGTGTCGACATTTTCCCCAGAGACACTGGGACAACCAATCAGCGCTCTGGTTTGGCCCTCCCACTCGTCACTGAAATCCATTATTTCCTCCCAAACATCACAGATGTGAGTGGATGCAAACGTGCTCAGTCTGCCCCAGAGCTCATTTTAATCCAGTCTTCTCAGAGAGCTGGCTCGAAGTTTTTCTCAAAGCGAAACCTTTAGCGAAGCAGAGATGAGTTGGGACTCTGCTCAGATGAGGGCTCCTGCCTAGTGACAGTCGCGAGCTGAGTCTGACAGCCTGAGGCCAAAAGGCTGACTAAGACAGCCATCACGGACTGTTTCTGCCTGACATCCAGCTGTCACCGATGTTTTTGTGTGCATGTTTTTAGAAAGTATTACATAAGCATGTAAGTCATCTCTTCCAGGCATTTTGTTAAACTGTGTGTTTGTTTAATTGTAATAAATGCTCTGATTTTCCAACCCATGATAATCTTTGTGTGTCTTTGGAAGTCAGCAGAGGCAGATTATGAGCAAGTTCCTGTTGAGGCCTACGGATATGCTATGATCAGAGGAATGGGCTGGAAGAAATCAGAAGGAATTGGACGCACTTTCCAACAGTAAGTAAGACATTCGGTTGAAGGAGACCCTTAACGTTTTAGTGGGCTTTATGGAACCTGCTGGTAAACAGTGATCATCACATCTGTAAATCCTGAAGAAAATCCACAAAATTTTTTGTAAATTTTTTTTACTATTCCTTCGATTTTTTTTTTTAAAGAATGTGTGATGACACGTTTTAATGTTTTTTTTTATGTTGATAAGAAGAAACATCTGTGTGAATAACCAAATCCTCAGTCTCTACCTTTGCCCTCTTATCCTGATTTAATATTGATCCACAGAAACGTGACGGCGGTTGAACATCAGGTCCGACCAAAAGGTTTGGGTCTTGGGGCCGACCGTTCGCTGATAAAGGACCTGGAGCCCAGCAAACGCAAGCAGCCCCCGAAGCCTGGTGACGAGCGCGTGCAGGAGGAGGAGCTGGTGATGGGTCCAGGCAGCTATGTGCTTGTAGAATCAGGGCCGCATAAGGACAAATATGGCAAGGTAGACTTTATCTGAGTGAGATTTTATTAGGAAGACAAGTATGGGTTGATCAATCTTCAGTCAGCACTGTCTCTCATAAACTCAACGCTACTTAAAGACTTACTAACCAAATGTCTGTTTTGCGGCAGATTGAAGGTGTGTATCCAGACAACGCCCGCGTCGTGGTGAAACTGGCTATTGGTGGGAAGACTGTGGACATCAGCCAGTATATTGTGAAATTAGTTGGGCGCAAAGAATATGACAGATACAGCAAAGACCTCAGTAAGTAAATCAGATCAACAACAGATTTACAGAATGTTTATGCTTATAAAAGATTTTGCAATAAGAGAGTAAGAGCACATTTAGTGTCAGTCATAGTGCATGTTTTCACATATAAACTACAGATATATAACGGTGTCAAAGATGCAAAACAGTAATTCAGTTCAGCTTGTTCAAAACCGCTTTAACAGCAAACTGTCAGAGATGTATTTTTATATTTTATATGCATTAAAGATGATACTAGGTACATTACTGCCCCCTGCAGGTCATCGTTGCATGTGACGGTACATTAACTGGGTTTGTACACCAAACAGGTCACTTCAGCAGAGCTGAGAAAGACAAGGACAAGGAGCGAGAAAAGGATGCAAAAGGACGCGAAGACAGAGAAAGCAGTGATGGACATGAGGCAAAACACGATTCTTCAGAAAAAGATCGAAGAAAAGACGAGAAGAAGAGGAAGCATAAAGATTTGAGTCAGGACAGACAAGTTCCCATTAAAAGGTAAAGATGAAGTCCCCTGGGGGGCTTTTAGGAATGATCACTTTAGGTAAAATAAACCCTGATGTGGAATAAAAGCAATAAGAAATCTTTTAATATAAAAATGAATTTTTTTTGGCACACAACACAAAATACATCAGCTACATGTCTCACAAACATAGAAAGAGTCTGTATTTTTGTGGAGCTGACTTTTAGAGTTTTAGTCAAAACAATAACGTGTTTGAAATCTGTGTTTGCATTTCTAGAGAAAAGCATCCAGAGAAAGATACACGGAAACCACCAGCTCCTCCATCTTGGCTTCAGAGAGATTTGAAGGTTCGATTTATAGACAAAGATTTCAAAGGAGGCAGATATTACAACTCAAAGGTACTGAAATACCGAGACACTGCAGTGATTTACAATCTCAGCTTTACTTTACTGTTATTTCAAAGAAAGAACCTTTTTATCCCCATAGATGTTGGTGGAAGACGTCCTCACGCCGACTTGCTGCGTGTGTCGAACTGAAGAGGGACGAATCGTAGATGGTGAGGCACGGGTGCACCCCAGTCTCGCATGTTTTTACTTTTTCCATGTTGCGTTTAATGATGTTAAAAAGACCCTGTGCAGTGATCGTAATGTGACCCGTGTGTGTTCCTGTCAGATGTGAAGCAGGACATGCTTGAAACAGTCGTCCCAAAAAGTGACAATGAAACCATCATGGTTGTCCTGGGTGAGCAGAGAGGACAGGTAAGCAGAAAATCATCTGCAATGATGTCAATACTTCCTTTTTTGTTAAGCATTTATGCAGTTTTTTGTTGTCCCAGGTGGGCCGTATTCTTCAGCGGGACAAGAACAAATGCAGAGCAATGGTTCAGCTCGACCGATACGAGGAGAAAGTGTTCACTCTGGACTATGACACCATTTGTCACTATGTTGGAGGGACATAATTTAAATTATTGTTTTTTGTAATAAGTGTTCAGTATTTTAACTCAATGGAATTATGTAATAAAACAGTGGAAAGGCTTTATTTGTACAGGTTTTACTGCAACATTAATCCATGCAAAAAAAGTTCACTTTTTACATTTTTTAGTAAATGGTGATGCCACTAACAAACAAGTTATATAAAAACATATGTACAACTGTTGTCTAACAGGTTTAGACAGCTCAGCAGGAACATTTCCAGGAAAAAAAAATCACTGATCTACAATTGGAGGTGGGGGGAAAAACAAAACCTGTACAGCTGTTTTTTTTGTTGTTCTGCTAGCGTCCATGATCCAGGGTCACTCCTTAGGAATCTGGTTGGCTGCGTTGGCCCGGAGGACGGCTCCTGGACTCGGGTACGGCCTCTGCTGGAACAGAGGCCCCGCCGCCGTGGTGTCTGCCCCCGTCTTTGCTTCGTTACGCTTGGGTAGACCACTTGACCACGAGCCCCTGTTGAGAAAATACGTTTGAATGAGCTGGAATTGAGGACGTTAACCATGACATACAGGTATTCTGGGAGCCCTGAGCACCATTAAAACCCAGTTTGTCATCTCCATAAACTCCTAAAACCTTGTTGTCTTATTCTAACATAAGATGTCTGCTTGCTCTACAGGAGTTCTGTCATAACTGATACCAGGGGTTTATTTTTATTTTTGTTAAATATCTAATTTAAGAATATGTAATACTAGTTAATGTAGATTAAAAATACAAATACTTTCTGTAATATTCATCAAGTTATCTATTTGGTGGTTTGAAAAGTAGGAAGCCATATTTTATGTACATTACTTTAATTCCCGTATTTGATTTGGGTGGAGAAAAAAGTAAAAACTATTAGAATGTACCTCGGGGCATCAGAATAAGCGCTGGGATCCATTGGGTCCATCTCATCGTCTTTTTTTCCTGTAGAGAAGATAAAAACGCGCACATCAAAAGTTGCATTATTTTTTTAAAACAATATAAAGGGATGGATGGAAAATGATCAGTACCTCTTTTGCTCTTGCTGTACGGTGCTACGTCATTTCGTCTTGGCCTGCGTCTGTCCCTTCCTTCATCCCGGTCTCTCTCTCTGTCCCGTTCTCTGTCCCGCTCTCTCTCTCTTTCGCGCTCGCGTTCTCTGTCAGGTTTCTCGTGTCTCTCGATTCTTTCCTCTCCTCCTTCAGCTACGAACACAGGCAAAGGTAAGGAAATACACCACAGACAAGCTTTAATAAGTAGAGTTAAATGAATTGTGGAACACTTTTCAATACCTCTCATTTTCTTTGCAGCTTTTGTCACCACTGCAGACGGATCATTTGGGGACAGCCAAGCAACCAAATCCGTCTCCACATTCCAGTAATAAGGAAGACCACTGCAGATAAAAAGGTAATAACAAAGGATGTCTGAGGAGTGACTACTGAAATCTTTAATTCTAGTAGTTAATACGACAGAACAAAAACAATCCTGCCATCATTGGTTATGAGTGTAAGCTTTGTTTTTAAATGGAATAAATGTAAACCAGTTTACCAAAACTATAAAGGAATGTAAAGTAATGCCTTTTCCTCAGAAACCCAAGCAGACATACCAAGCAGGATCAAACACCTTGTACCAGTTTGGTGGCAGATTCTCATGTTTGGTGGCCTCATAATCGACATTATTATCATCATAATCTTCAGCGATGATTTCCTCGTCCACCTCTGGATTTAGTGGAACACAAGAGGTGTAACAAAACACATAAATGGCGAGTAAAGCAGAGAAAATGTGTGTTTTGGACATGAGGGGTGTATTCTTCTACCTTGCTCTGATGGTTTAACGATTCCTCTCTTGGCCAAGCGGGCCAGCAGTGCTGGTGGTAGAGGCATCCTGCAGCAGAGAGAATGGAAGTATTATGATTCAGCAAACCTTCGTCAGCTGTCTTCAGCAAATGTTAGTCAGATAACCTGGCGATAAGGACAATTACATTTAAATGTGCGATACATTGGCATTAACGGCACCAATATGGCATGCAACTCAAAATTTAAAAAAGTAAAGCCATTGGACGCTTGACTGCATTAAAACAAGACAAGCTTAATATGATTATCATTTATTTAATTTAACCTGAAACGTGCACCCTCATCAAACAGCACTGTTTGCTGATTAGCTGCATGGCGACAAAGATGAAGCCGCAAATACGTGCTTCATAAATTTCCCAGGTTTAAAAAACTTTCAAACTCATTAATTTTCAACACAAATTTAAGTACCAGGAATAACTAAAATAATGTATATCCTACCTTCTTTTAAAAAATTGCCACCTCTTTCTTCGACGAGTCCACTTCCCAACAGGACGCGGGCGCACAATGATGACGTATAACGGTGTCGTTGACGACAACAAACATGGAGGAGTATGTCCGCGAACCCTGGTGAGATTAGGTTTTAAAATTTCTCATTGATTTTAGGTTAAAATGCTGATTTGATGTATACATTTATATATGTATATTAGGTCCTATTGAGGTTACACAGGACACTGTGTCACTGTCATCAGTTTACCGTCGAACGTAGTGAAGTTCAGAATTATTGAAATAAGAATTGAAGCCGCAGTCCAACTTTATCAACTTTTAGTGGTTTGTTAAAGTGACAGCTTAGTTTATTGTTAATAAATAAATAGTACAGTAACATAGGATATTATTATGATGTACAGTAGTATATTTTGATTGGTTGATAAACGCGAGCAATAAATTCGCGATTTGGAATATTGAAGCAGCTCTTTAATCAGGGTTAAATCCTTCAGCTTTCTACATATATTCAACTGTTTGTTGTCAGGATATATTATTAGATTAATTATGTTAAAGATGGGTTTTTTTTTAATCTGTGCTGTCTTTATTCCAAACGTCAGACATCTTTAATTACATCGAGAATACATACTAGTATGTACTCTTCTGTGAGGATCAAAACTGTTAAAACATTAATACTGGATGTTTGAAATCAGCAGCTTTTATCTACTATTACTGTTTACTCTCATATTTTTGTGTTATACTGTTATAGTATAATTGTATTGTTTCGTGACGTGTTGTTTTATTTGATTGGATTTTTCAGTACAAATTTATGCTTCACTGTGTTCCATTTGGAGTTGTTTTATTTGGATTTGGATTTCTTCGTGCAGTCCCTGGAGGATAGTGGATGACTGTGGAGGCGCTTTCTCCATGGGTGCAATCGGAGGAGGCATCTTCCAGGCGGTCAAAGGCTTTCGTAATGCTCCCGTGGTGAGTTCACCAAACCGTGCTAACGTAGAACATTCTTCAGGTTGTTAAACTGCATCTTACAGCGTTCTTTTGCTCCAGGGTGTGGGACACAGGCTGAGGGGAAGCGCAAATGCTGTGAGAATCAGAGCGCCGCAGATTGGCGGTAAGGCTGTTATTAAAGCGCCTCATTCTGCTGCGGGAATTATTTGTTAGCTTGTTATCTGGTAATTTGCAGGGAGCTTTGCGGTCTGGGGAGGACTCTTCTCCACTATCGACTGTGGTTTAGTTCACCTGAGAGGGAGAGAAGACCCGTGGAACTCCATAACGAGCGGTGCGCTAACCGGCGCCATCCTGGCAGCACGCAGTAAGAAGGAGTTCCATATATTTCATAGGAAGGTGCTGTAAAATCCCAGAAATATAGTGTCATATTTTGATAATAAAATGAGTGATTTACAGCAGATGTTCATTCACACATGTAGAAATTTAGCTGAGAAACATCATTTCTTATGGAGCTGCTGCAGGGAAACAGCTCGCTTGCATAGCGACCTGCTAATGAGCTGGAAAAAAGAGGAAATATGTGTTTTTCTTTTTCCAAGGTGGACCATTAACCATGGTGGGCTCTGCAATGATGGGGGGGATTCTGCTGGCGCTTATTGAAGGTTTTGGAATCCTCCTAACCAGATATACAGCACAGCAGTTTCAGAACCGTGAGTGTAGCTCAGCCTTCTCTACCTGGTTTTTTAGGATTGCTTTTACAGCGTCAACTTTTTTTTCCTAATGTAACGTATGCATAAAACATAATTTTTCGACTTGTT
Source organism: Arothron firmamentum (assembly GCA_016586285.1). Classification (NCBI taxonomy): domain Eukaryota; kingdom Metazoa; phylum Chordata; class Actinopteri; order Tetraodontiformes; family Tetraodontidae; genus Arothron; species Arothron firmamentum. The sequence goes on along the minus strand of BJFM01000569.1, from coordinate 241,449 downwards.
TTCTTTCTTTTTCTTTGCAATCCCCTTTGCAGAAGATCCCAGCCAGATGCCTCCAACCAATGGGGAGCAGCAGCAGGGGGCAAATGGGCAGTTTCAGTAGAATCGAGGCTGTTTGCAGCTGTTTATACGGTGACGCCAGACAGAACAGCTGGTTTTAGGATGAACAGTACATGGATTTACTGGTCGCTGCAGTGGTGTCAGGTAGTCGTACCAGACCTCAGGGTTTTTGTCATTGATGTGTGAATGTCAGAATGTTGAATCCTCTGAAAAAACTCAAAACTGTAGCCTCTTAGAGAAGTTTTGATGCTGTGCAGAGTTCAGATGGGCTGTCTGTGATGCTGTATCCTTGGTTTCCTGTTTAGTCATGCACTTTTAGTTTCAAATGTTTATTTAATCATGTGTCAGCTTTGACGATCATCAAGCTGTTTTTCAGTGATGCACGCTGTGTGTATTGAAACATTCCTTGTTTGCACCGTCTGCTTCCTTATACAGCAGCTTTGGAAGCACTTAAATCTTTTTTTCTGTATTATGCACTATAAATGACTTAAATTAGAGTGAGGATTACCTATATTTAGAATGTACAGTTTCTTGTTTTGTACCTATTGGCCCTTTCCAGCAGTGTTAAGGCAGAGTTTTACTGTTTTCTTAAATTTATAGGAGCCAGACACCACAGATCATGAAGGTAAATCATTTGTATTGACAATATAGAGAAATAATATTTATTTATTTATTGTTCTTTTTATTTCCATAGAGGTAAAGAAAAAAATAAAGACACCAAATACTTTTTAAGAATTGAGAATTATTATTTCTGTGCTTTAAGATTAAACCGACGTAAACGGTCCTTTGGCGCCCCCTGCGGTTTTTAGGTCGCTAGTGCACCCTCGGTCCCCTGTGTAATTCAGACTAATGACATGAAAGATGTAGAATTTTTTAAGAATTAAGTCCTACTCTCATTTAACTTTAAATATATACATTTCTGTATAGGATACTTTTTTTAAAGGAATTTCTCAGCTGCTCTTGATTCAGTCAGTCCCTTGCTGCTAGATCTACAGATAATATTCCTGTGTTTTCCTCTGTCTCAGTTTGCAGCACGGAGGCTCCCCTGGGTCCACCTGCACACTCCCCTTCTAAGATTTCTGCGGTCGTCCTTTTAAACGGCTCAGCTGCTTAATCCTGACGCACGCAAACCGCGCGTACACGGACGCGTTTGTTAATATTCGTCATCTTAATATGTCCTCACCGTGATTTTTCACCTGCTCGCCTGGGAAATCGCTGCAACCAGAGTTTGGTCGTGGAAATGCTTTAATTGGATTGGCCTGCTCCGCCCGGCCGGTGAGCAGGACGCCCCGCAGCCCCTCAGCTGCCCCGGAGCGCCGCGCACGGACGTGGAATGACGGCAGCTGACGGTCCGCTTTGCAGGTTTCGAGCCTCGGGAGTTTCTTTTCCTCGGTGCCCACTCTGTGTCTGCAGTTAACCACGCGTGGGGAGACGGCCTGAGAGCGGATGCAGACTTTTGTGGAGTGAACTGCGAACATGGACGCGGCAAAGAAAGGTGAGATTTGCGGCTGCGGTTACGCGCCTGCAGACGGTGCGTGTCAGGACAAGGAGAATAGAAACAGCTTAAAAGTGCATGTGATATTCAGCAAAGTTTCTCCTTTTGGAAATCATAAATGTGCTCTAATTTAAACCAACCTGCCAGCACAGCGCACAGGTGCGCGTGGCCGTGTTACAATGGTGGCCTGTATTAATCCTGGCTGACGTTGGCAGGTTTATCCAGTGCGCAGGGCCTCACCAGCAGGTGTCCGTGCGCGTACATGTTGGGTTAGAGCCACATCTTGGTGTAAAGAAGTGGGTCACATCTGGTGCTGTGATGCCTTCAGGGCGCACGTTCGCGGACCTTCATCCCACCACACCTCTGTCACACGCATCCGCGCACGTGTGCGTTCTCACACCTTGAAATGATTGATCTTTTCCAGATGCCCCCCCGGGGGGCGATGTGGGGAAATCAGACACCCTGGGGTCCACGGGCTCCGCCAGAAAAAGAGGAGGGGGGGCCAAGAAGGCCATGCAGGCCAACAAGTCCGCCCTCCGAGCCCCCCGGGCCCTCTGCTGCCTCACCCTCAGCAACCCCATCCGCATGGCAGCGCTGGCCCTGGTGGAGTGGAAATATCCTTTCCTGGGTGTTTTTACACCGACCGAGACGTCGGAGTTGTTGCGGCTTTCCCGGCAGTTGGAGCCTTAACTGAGCGCTCAAGCCCTTCGATATCTTCATTCTTCTGGCCATATTTGCCAACTGTGTGGCCATGGGCGTCACCAAGCCGTACCCCGACGACGACTCCAACGCCACCAATCACAAACTGGTGAGTTTCCAGTCTCCATTTTCAACCCTGGAACTGGATCAAGCGAATAAATTCACGCAAACAGTCTGAAAAAAGCTGCCCGGAATCAAAACATGTGACCTTGGAACAGATCCAAGGTCATCTGGTCTCAGTCGCAGAAGAGACGGCGCTCAGCTGGTCTTCTAGGACGCTGATGAGGAACTCGTCAGTCTCCTGGCGGCATTAGAGGGGAAAAGTTGCGGTCTGACCTGGTTTAGGTGACCTTGTCTGGGATCATGACTGACTTAGACTCCAACCATCTGTCTCATCTCTCACTTTGCTGCGATTTCTCTCTCTTATTCATTTTTTTTTTTGTGCTGTAAATCACACAGTAGCTCCATCAGTAGCAAAATCACCATTCATGTCTTTGGTGTGTTGGAAACATGAGTGGGTTTAGCTCTTATTTCATTTTTGTGCATTTAATGGTCACATTCTTGCAGATGTGTGTCAGAACAACGTTGTCAACAATCTGTTTTGGTGAAGAAGGAAACTCTAAACACCATGTTTGATCAGTTTGGAGGTGATTAAAGAAAAAAATGCTGCACACAGCCCGGTCTTCCTGCTGGGCACTTTAGATCCTTTGATTGGATTTGCAGAGAAGAGCTAAGCTGACAGTTTAACCCACGTCCACACGGGGACTTACAGTCCATCGAGTTCATAGCTGCAGTTTTCACATCCTAATTTGGGATTATTATTTTTTCTTTCAGGTGCAAATATGTTGCATTAAAGCTCCTTTATGCCTCGATTATTGCTCGGTAGAGATTTGCTGATGTGGTGTTTGGAGGCCTGAGGCAGGAGGGTCCAGAAACTGACAGGCTTAAGCCGGCCTTAGGCAGTAGGTTAAGAGGTTAGGAAGCTACATGACCTGAATGGTGGCACAGGTGCTTTAAAGACCATCTAACCTGACAGATCAAACATGATGTCATCATGTCTCGGTTCCACCTTTGTTTCTTCTCAGGAACAAGTGGAGTACATCTTCCTCGTCATCTTCACCATCGAGACCTTCACTAAAATCCTGGCCTACGGTTTGGTCATGCACCCCAGCGCCTACATACGCAGCGGCTGGAACCTGCTCGACTTCATCATCGTCATCGTCGGGTATGTTTCTCTCACCGAGCCAACCCAGCCGATCCTCCGTCGCCAACGCCGGTCGTGTGTGTGTGTGTGTGTGTGTGTGTGTGTGCGCAGGTTGTTCAGCGTGATAGCGGAAGGCATGACGGACCACAAGCCAGGGGAGGCCCACCACGCGGCAGGGAAGCCCGGAGGCCTGGACGTCAAAGCTCTGAGGGCCTTCAGGGTGCTGCGGCCCCTGCGGCTCGTTTCTGGAGTCCCAAGTGTGTTTGCCACTGTTTGTCTTTAACCTGTGTGTGTGTGTGTGTGTGTGTGCGCGTCGTCCTTATGTGGTGTGTGCGCCTCGCCAGGTTTACAGATTGTCTTGAACTCCATCATGAAGGCCATGGTGCCCCTCCTGCACATCGGTATGCTGGTCATGTTTGTCATCATCATCTACGCCATCATCGGTTTGGAGCTTTTCATCGGCAGGATGCACAAAACGTGCTACTCCACCACCACGGGTGAGGCCTCTTCCCCTCCTTAAGAGAACCCACGCAGCGATCCCCAACCCCCGGCCCCTGGACCGCTACTGGTCCGTGGGTCATTTGTTAGCGGTCCGCACAGACAGAATAAATAACTTTTTATTTATTATCTTAAACTGAACGACGTTTTATTTTGAAAAATTACCGGATCCTCTTTGTTACATCCGCCCGTGGCTCGCTGCTGACACACGTCTGTTGTCATATTTAGAAAATAGCGCAGTTTTCATGCGTGTTGACGTTTGATGTAAACGTTCCCTCTGCTTCAGGTCTGATGATGGAGGACGATCCGTCGCCGTGCGCCTTCGCCGGCAGCGGGCGCTTCTGCACTGAGAACGGCACCGAGTGCAGGGGCAAGTGGGAGGGGCCCAACGGCGGCATCACCAACTTCGACAACATTTTCTTCGCCATGTTGACGGTTTTCCAGTGCATCACCATGGAGGGCTGGACGGACGTCCTCTACTGGGTAGGAGAAGCCGGACCCGTCCAGGGCGTAGCCCCGCCTCTCACTGTCCTCGTGTGTGTCCACACAGATGAACGACGCCATTGGCTACGAGATTCCCTGGATTTACTTTGTCTCTCTGGTCATCTTTGGCTCGTTTTTCATCATCAACCTGGTTCTGGGTGTGCTGAGCGGGTGAGTAGCTGCCCCGTGGCTCTAAGCAGCCTCACGAGGGCGGAGGCGAGCGAGCGCCTCACACGTGTCCTCCGTGTCCACAGAGAGTTCTCCAAGGAGAGAGAGAAGGCGGTGGCGCGTGGCGAGCTCCAGAAGGCGCAGGAGAGCAAGCAGATGGAGGAGGACATGATCGGGTACATGGACTGGCTCATCGAGGCCGAGGACGTGGACGAGGAGGGAAACAAACGTGAGCGCGGCGCTTTTCGCCCCGGTTCCGACCGAAGGACGAACCCTGAACGAGCTGCCTTTTGCAGGCGCCGCCATCGCCAAGAAGAAGATGATGAAGAAGTTTGGCTGGTACAAGCACAGCGAGGACGGCGGAGGTACGCGCGCTCCCGCCGGTCCGCGCCGCCGCCTCGCGGCGCCTTCACGCTCTTCCCTGCTCTTCCGCAGAGTCGGACTCGGACGACGACATCGCCTACCTGGACGACGACAGCGGCTTCTGCGCGTCGCTCATGTGAGGCCGCGGAGACCGTCAGCGCTCGCCCTCCGGCCTCCGCCTCGTTGTTGACGTGTCCTCCTTTCTTTTCTCTCCGACAGGGCGAAGATGATGGCCAACAGCTTCTGGTGAGCCAGCGCTCCCGCTCTCTTTGCTTGTCGTTCCGCGGGCGGACGCTCATTTGTTTCTGTCCTCCTTTAGTGACCAGTTGTGTCAGCTCAATCACACCATGAGGAAGAACTGCCGCGTGGCCGTCAAGACCACCAACTTCTACTGGCTGGTGCTTCTGCTGGTGTTCCTCAACACGGTCGCCAGCGCCTCCGAGCATTACGGGCAGCCCAAGTGGCTGACGGAGATGCAGGGTTAGCACGTTTAGCTCCTGGTCGCTGCGGTTAATTTGGGCCGTGGTTAACAGCCCCCCCTGTCCCTCCTCCAGAGCGAGCCAACAAGGTGCTGCTGCTGCTCTTCACTCTGGAGATGCTGATGAAGATGTACGCCTTTGGCCTGCAGATCTACTTCATGGCTCTTTTTAACCGCTTCGACTGCTTCGTGGTGTGCGGCGGCATCCTGGAAATGCTGCTGGTGGAGCTGGAGGTCATCCCGCCCATCGGCATCGCCGTGCTGCGCTGCATCCGGCTGCTCAGGATCTTCAAGATGACTCGGTGATTGGTGCCACGCCTTCGCTGGCTCAGCCCCACACTTGACGGGGGGACTTAGGGCAAACGTTTGGGGCTTTCGCCCAGCAGGGGGCGCTAGCCAGCAGCAATGTGTTGAGTGTTCTGCCTTCATGCTCCGTCTCTGTGTGTCTGAAGCCACTGGGCCGCTCTGTCCGACCTGGTGAACTCGCTGCTCAACTCCATGAAGGCCATCTGCTCCCTCCTGCTGCTGCTCTTCCTCTTCCTCATCATCTTCGCCTTGCTGGGGATGCAGCTGTTCGGAGGCAAATTCAACTTCGACGAGACTCAGATGAAGAGGAGCACGTTTGACTCCTTCCCTCAGGCTCTGCTCACCTGCTTCCAGGTGATGCTCCTCCATTTTCATCTGAAGGTGATTTCCCCCCCCCCTCACTCTTCACCTGGGGGGTCCTCCTCTTCCTCGCAGATCCTGACGGGGGAGGACTGGAACGCCGTGATGTACGACGGCATCATGGCGTACGGGGGGCCCATCTTCCCCAACATGGTGGTGTGCATCTACTTCGTCATCCTCTTTGTCTGTGGAAACTGTATCCTTTTTTTGGGGGGGGGGGTTGTTGGCACGAGTTCCGATCAGGCGAAAATAAAAAAAAAAACGACTCCTAAATTTTCTAATCAGACATTCTGCTCAACGTCTTCCTGGCCATCGCCGTGGACAACCTGGCCGGGGGCGGCGGGAAGAAAAAAGTCGAGTGAGGCTGACAGAAAGACGCTGGATTTTTGGCTCCAAAAACAGACGCGCCTCTCCAATGTTTTCCCTTCTTTTATTTAGAGAGAAAAAGGAAGAGGAGGAAGAGTGGGATGACGATGAAGAGAAAGAAGATGAAGATGCTGGGGTAGAGAATCTAAGCACACACATTCTTGTAGATGATTTTTATTCTGGGAGTTGGGTTGTTCGGCGTGTGGAACGGTTCTTCCTCCCCTGCAGAACGAGGACGACGACTGGCAGGAAAACGAGGAGCTGAGGGCCATCGAGGGGCTGGAGGGTGAGCCCGGCGCGGGACAGGTCACATGACCAAGGTGCACACTCTAAATCGACCCTGCGTGCTCCTCTACGCAGGCGTGGCGCCGCTAAAGCCTGACTTTTCCGGGCCTAAAGAGAAGATCGTCCCCATCCCGGATGGAAGCTCCTTTTTTATCCTGGGAAAGAAAAAC
>BJFM01000569.1:212024-234469 GCA_016586285.1 Arothron firmamentum | reverse complement strand
GTCAGGGCTTCGCTGCCCCACCGTCGGTTCTCTCTCTTCAGGGATTTTCCCTGAATAAAACCTCCTCTCTGCCATTTCTCCCGCTCGTTCTCAGTTTGCGGGTGGCCTGCCACAACCTCATCCACCATCCCTACTTCACCAACTTCATCCTCATCTTCATCATCCTCAGCAGCATTTCTCTGGCTGCTGAGGACCCCATCAAGTCCCACTCCTTCAGAAACATAGTAAGACACCTCCGAGCATCCACCCGGCTGACCGGACGGGGCTGAATGCTTCCTCTCCTCCTCAGGTGCTGGGTTACGCTGATTACGTTTTCACCTCCGTCTTCACGGTGGAGATCATTCTGAAGGTAACGGCGGCGGGGATCCTTTGCAAATGGCCGTTTCTGCGTGCGTTAACGTCGGCGCTCGTGTCTAGATGACCGTCTACGGAGCTTTTCTGCACACCGGATCCTTCTGCAGGAACGCCTTCAACCTCCTGGACCTGCTGGTCGTCAGCGTGTCGCTCACCTCCTTCTTCCTACAGTGGGTAGAGCCGCGGCGCCGCGTACCGGTCGCTCTTTCTGTGGCTGAAGGTCGCCGGTTTTGCCCTTTTCAGCTCCAGCGCGATCTCGGTGGTGAAGATCCTGAGGGTGCTGCGTGTGCTCCGGCCCCTCCGAGCCATCAACAGAGCCAAAGGCCTGAAGGTGAGCGGGCTTTCCTCACCAATCAATCAATCAGCGCATGTAATTGAGCCTCTTGTCTGTCCTAAACACCCGGTGTGTGTGTGTGTGTGTGTGTGTGTTCCTGCCGTCACAGAACGTGGTGCAGTGTGTGTTTGTGGCCATCCGGACCATCGGCAACATCTTGATCGTCACGACGCTCCTCCAGTTCATGTTTGCCTGTATCGGCGTGCAGCTTTTCAAGGTGCGAAGTCATCAAAGCAGCCTCCGCGTTGCTTTGATGGTCAATATCTGAGTCGCTCGATGCCAAACAGGTCTTTTTTTTGGGGGTGTTTTTAATGTCACAGGGCAGATTCTACAGCTGCACAGACGAGGCCAAGCACACACCCGAGGAGTGCAAGTCAGTCTCCGTGCACCGTCTGCGAGCCGCTCACGGGCGCTCCGTAACGTCGCCTGTGCTGATTCTGCTTCCAGAGGGACCTTTGTGATCTACAAAGACGGCGACATCAACCACCCCATGGTGAGGGAGCGGGTCTGGGAGAACAGCGATTTCAACTTTGACAACGTGCTGAACGGGATGCTGGCGCTCTTCACCGTCTCCACCTTTGAAGGATGGCCGCAGTGAGTGCACCACCTCGTCTTCCATCCTTTAGTGTCGGATTTATGGGAAAAGGAAGATGCGCGGCGGCGGCGCAGCGGGGCTCCAGGGGAGGAAGAAGGAGAGATCTTTCAGAATAAAACAGGAAGCGAGCTTCAATCCTGAGGATTCTCCCCACCCGTGTCCTCTTGTGTCCTCACTCCTCCTCTTTTTTCCCGCGCACAGGCTCCTCTATCGAGCCGTGGATGCTAACGCCATCAACCGAGGGCCCATTTACAACTACCGAGTGGAAATCTCCATCTTCTTCATCATCTACATCATCATCATCGCCTTCTTCATGATGAACATATTCGTGGGTTTCGTCATCATCACATTTCGAGAGCAAGGAGAGGCCGAGTTCAAGAACTGCGAGCTCAACAAGAACCAGGTTTGCGCTTCTACTTTTTTTTCTTTTGGCGTTGGCGCGTCGGACCGTGACGGCTCTCCTCTGTCGCTCCAGCGTCAGTGCGTCTACTACGCCCTCAAAGCTCAGCCCATAAAGATCTACATCCCCAAAAACCAGTCCCAGCTCAAATTCTGGAAGATCATCAACTCCAGCCAGTTTGAATACGTCATGTTTGTGCTGATCCTGGGGAACACGCTCACGCTGGCTGTCCAGGTAGCGCTCGGCACCGCCCTTCCTCAGGAACACACACCCCCCCTCTGAGCGCTGTCCTTTCCTCCTATCAAGCATTACGAGCAGTCGAAGCTCTTCACCTCCGTCATGGACATCCTCAACATGATCTTCACCGTGGTTTTCACCGTGGAGATGATCATCAAGCTGCTGGCTCTGCGCGCCCACGTGAGGCTCCGCCGGCCTGTGACGTCAGAGCCCTGGCGCTCTCCGCAGGACCCGGCGCTCACTTTCATTTGGTTTTTTTCCTCGGCAGCACTACTTCATCGACCCGTGGAATTCCTTTGATGCTTTGATTGTGGTGGGGAGCGTGCTGGACATCGCAGTCTCAGAGTTCAGCGTAAGTTTTTGTTTTCCCCCCCTCGTTAGCTGAGAAGAGCCGGCGGCAACGTCGGCTAAACGTGGCATAAATGATGATTGCTGGCCTCTTTCCTCTGCTGCGGCGCCCACACCTGCTGCTCTTCACTGGTTGACCTGGATCCAGGGGGGAGGCGGCCACGGCGAGGTGAGCACAAACGCTAGAAATCCAAACGCAAAAGAAAGAGATGGTGATGACAAGAGGGGTCTTTGTCAGAAATGCAGAGCTGATAGTTTTAAAGAAGCGTATCATCACGTTAGCATCCCTGCAGAACAATCCTGGTGTGATTTTTAGGTAATTCTCATGGATGTGCACCTGCTGGCTGCAGCCTGAGTTTGTATAAATGTTTTATTGATCCTTTCTGGTGGTGATTTTCTTTCTGTGTTGTTCCATCTTCAGGGTAAAGGAGAAAGTGGGAAAGTGTCCATCACTTTCTTCCGTTTATTCCGAGTCTTGAGGTTGGTTAAACTGCTCAGCAAAGGAGAAGGCATCCGGACGCTCCTCTGGACCTTCGTCAAGTCCCTCCAGGCTCTGCCCTACGTCGGTCTGCTCATCGCCATGATCTTTTTCATCTACGCCGTCATCGGCATGCAGGCGAGTCTTTGACCGCTCGGCACTCCGATCTCGTCTCTGGATTCTGGATTCAGGATCTGTTTTTTTTCCCTTTTCTCCGCTCAGATGTTTGGGAAGGTGGCCGTCGACGACAACACCAACATCAACCGAAACTGCAACTTCCAGACGTTCTTCATGGCGGTGCTGGTGCTCTTCCGCTGTGCCACCGGAGAACAGTGGCAGGAGATCATGTTGGGAGCGCTTCCAGGAAGACGCTGCGACCCCGAATCCGACATCGAGCCCGGCGAGGAGTACACCTGCGGCAGCAACCTGGCCTACCTCTACTTCATCAGCTTCTTCATGCTTTGTGCTTACCTGGTGAGCCAGGCTGCAGAAAGACACACTCGCTCTTCTTCTCCTGTCCCAACAGAAGCAAATGTTCCTGTTTCTCTAAGTCGTTCCGTTGTTTCCGTCTTTGTCAAGATCATCAACTTGTTCATTGCCGTCATCATGGACAACTTTGAGTACCTGACGCGGGACTGGACGGTTCTGGGGACTCACCACCTGGACGAGTTCAAGAGGGTCTGGTCGGACTACGACCCCGAAGCCACGTGAGGAGGATTCCTCTCCGCCCCTCTGGCTCGCTGACGGTGTCTCCAGCTAGCTAAGCGCGTGTTTTCCCCCCCCCCACAGCGGCCGTATGAAGCACATCGACGTGGTCACCATGCTGCGGCGCATTCAGCCTCCTCTCGGCTTTGGAAAACTCTGTCCTCATCGCGTCGCCTGTAAGGTGAGTCCACGCCCATCCGGCGCCGCTGCTACGAAGATGGCGAGCTGAGCTGCTGGGTGTGTGTGTATGTGTGTGTGTGTGTGTGTGTGTGTGTGTGTGTGTGGGATTTGCAGAGACTGGTGGATATGAACGTCCCGCTGCATCCAGACGGGACGGTCACCTTCAATTCTACTCTCTTTGCTCTGGTGAGAACCTCACTGAAGATCAAGACTGAAGGTTTGCACACACACACACACACACAGGTGCACACACAGGCCGGGTTTCTGGGTGATATTTCTCACGGATCGTGCCACACGTTTGTCTCCTTCAGGCCCCATCGACCAGCAGAACGAAGAGCTGAAGGTGATCATCAAGAAGCTCTGGAAGCGCACAAAACCGAAGCTGATCGATGAAGTCATCCCCCCCCCCAGAGGTGCCGGACGTTCACCAAACAGCTCCTGGAATAACACACACACACACACACACACACACACACACACACACAGGCTGTGGTGTTGAAAGCTGTCTTTCCTTCTCAGGAGATGAGGTGACCTGTGGGAAATTCTACGCCAGCTTCCTGATCCAGGACTATTTCAAGAAGTTCCGCAAGAGAAAAGAGCGGGAGAGAAAATCGAAAAAGAAGGACAAGGCGGCCGCCCTGCAGGTGAGGCGCTTACTCACAGAACACTGATAATCTGGACCAGTTTGATGTAATCTGTCGGTCTAACGTGACTGTGGACTGAGGTCGTTGAACATGGCCGACGCGCTCATTCTCAGTCCGTGGAGTGACGCATTCTTTTCCCCAGCAAGGGCTGCGCTCGCTGCAGGACCTGGCCCCAGAGATGCGCCTGGCCATGGCCTCCGACCTGGAGGACGAGGAGGGCGATGAGGCGTTTGAGAGCGAGGCCGGGACCTCGGTGAACACCACGCCTGCCGCCACGCCTCTCCCACCGGTGGAAACTCTGGTGCAGCAGACGGCCATCTTCATGGAACCCGAGCCCAAAGCGGAGGAGGAGGAGGAGGTGGTGATCACAGAGCAGGTGAAGGGTCTGCAGGAGGAACAGCGGCCGGGGTCCGAGCTGGCAGGGGCCAGCGTTGTCACCGAGCAGCCGGCCAGGTGCGAGCCCCTGCCCATCATCAGGTGTGTTTTCACAGCTTCCCTTCGTGCGCGGTCGCTGTAAACGTCCCAACGAGCCGTGATGTGCCGCCCTGCTCAGGGTGGACTCCGTCAGCGACCTGCCTCTCCCTCCTCCGCCTGAGATGTCGCCTCTCCCTCCTCCGCCTGAGATGTCGCCTCTCCCGGAGGAGCCGGCCGGCGGAGGCGCTGTAGCAGAAGAGCCAGGAGCAGCAGCTCCGGCCGCGGAAGCTGAGGCGGGATACAGCTGCCAAGGTGACCCTGCCAGCGCTGCGGCGCTCAGCAGGTACGAAACCGGGACACGGTTCTGCAAAGCTTTAGAGCTTCAAAAAAATGAACGCTGGAAACCTTCTCCAGGTACGCGTATCCAGAAGCTGTGTCTCCTGTTCCGACCGAGGCGGGCTACAACGGACAGAGCCTGGAGAGAGCGAGCAGCATCGCGGAGATACCCTACGGCCACCCAGATGCTCAGGGCTTCGCTAGCAACGGCTATAACGACAGCAACACCAACGGAGGTAGCGTCGCTACGAGTCCCACGCCCTATGATGCAAACGGATACAACGGGAACGGATACGCGGGCTACAGCGAGAGCGGCAGCATCTTCAGCGCCAACACCAATGGGAACACGTGCAACGAAAACAGCAGCGCGGTTAGCGGCTACGTCGGGAACGCAAACGTCAGGAGGCGGCTGCTTCCTGCCATACCCAAAGGTGGGAAACAATGTTGGCGGCACGGATGAACGTGCGGATATATGGATCTGTAGGCGTGGAAATATGTGTGGCTGAATCCCGGTTCCTTTCATAACGGTCAGGGCGCAGACCAGCCTTTAACTTCCAGTGTCTGAAGCCGCAGAGGAGTTTGGATGAGCAGCTTCCCGTCCCAGGAACCTACCAGGGGAACACGTCCCCGGCCAGGTCACGCCTGCAGGTAAACCGCGTCACCCTCAGGGGACGCCAGCAGGGCTGGACGTGCGTCTCATCCGGTTCCGTGTTGGCTCTCCTGCGGTAGAACCAGCACAGCCTGGACTCCCGGCCCAGCAGCGTTTCCTCCATGTCGTCCGCTTCCTGGGCAAACACGGGGGCAGCCGGCTCCACTCCTCTTCCGGGGGTTCTGCACCCCTCGGGCCGCAGGGGGAAGCTCATTTACACCCCCGTGATGCTGGTGGACGAAGCCACGGGCGCAAGGCAGCCGCTGTGGACCGACGGCACCGCCAGCCTCCCAGCTGGAAACCGTCCTGGCTGGTACCCGACCCAGGCCAGAACCTTCAACAGCATGAGGATCCCACCAGCCAACCAGGGCTACGTCAGCAAAGGAAGCGCGGACAGTCTTGTGGAGTCGGTGCGTGTTTGCTTCCACTGTTTTAGACGATTAAACGGAGTGTTTTCATCTCTGAATGATCCCATCAGCTCTCAGTAGAGACGCTGAGTCTTTTAGGTGATGGAATTCCAAAAAAACCTCCATCCTCTGCCTTCATTAATCCTCTGCTTTCCATGTCTCCGTCTCTTTGATTCTAGATCTTGATCTCTGAGGGTCTCGGCATCTTCGCCAGGGACCCCAAGTTTGTCAGCTTCGCCAAGCGTGAGATCGCCGAGGCCTGTCGCATGAGCCTGGACGAGATGGAGAGCGCCGCCACGGACCTCATAGCACGCGGGGCCACTCGCTCCATCTCTCGCTTCGAGGACGAGCTGGCCGACGAAATGAACTGCGTGATTTCCTACTAAGGTGGACAGAACTGAGGAAGCTGTGTGAGAGGTAGATTTTTGCATGCGTGTGCAGAAGAATGTGACACCACTGACATAATGTTGCTGTTCTGCAGTAAAATGGGGTAAGAAACACATCTATGCCAAAAACATATCAGACACGTCCATAAATATGTCCATAAATAGCCTGTTCTAATTTTTTACAACACTTTTTCAGTTGTATTTTCACTTATTAGAGAGTAAACACATGTATAATATGAATTTACCACATTAAGCAAGTAAAACATTCATTTACACAAATATATATATATAGAGAGACATCTTTACTGAATTTTAAATCCATACATTTACGAAACAGACAAACTCATAGGACGTTTGTGGATATTTGTGGCTTTAAATAAAAGTAATTTCACATTTCTGCTTCTTTCTGTGATTCCTCTGTGGTGTGTGTATATAAAAACATACTGTGTGACATTTTCCACCCCTGGCAGGGCTGTAGTGTGATTAAAAACCTCAGCAAAACGTCAGCAGAGTGAATTATATAAGTCCTTAGTCGGCCTGCAGCTGGACAACATCTGGGTTTGAGTTTCTTTGTTGAATCACAGTAATTCCTGGCTCTCTGTTAACCTTTGTTCTTTATTCACACCTGCTTAAGCAGAGCGGAGCTTTGATGCACGCAAAGTGTGATTTTCTAGAATAGAAATAAGTGGTGTTCTGGAGCAGCCGTCGACCTTTACATCCCGCTGCTGCCCACCGGAGCATAAATATCCCCGCGCGCTCCTCTCTGCGTCTCACCTCGGGCGGCTCGCGGCCTCCTTCCGCGCTGTGATTGGTAGCGCTCCACGGCGCGTGCATCCCTTCTTTGACGTCACGACGCTCCACGCGTTTTCGCACGAGCCCGTGACGCAGTCGGCTCTTCCTCGCGGGTGTCTTCCTCCCTTGGGCTGTTCCGGGCGAGACGCCTCCCTCCCTCCGCCCCACTGATCCTCTTATCGGCGAGTGAGCGGCCAAGATGGATGTTGTGAACCAGGTAAGGCTTTGAGGATAAAATCACCTTTTCTGTGGAATGTTTCGCGCCCGGGCGGGCGCTGTCTGTGCTTGGACGGCCGTCCCCTTTGTCTTGCGCGCAATTTAAGATATTTTCACGCAAAGATGCGACGGCAGTGAGAATAGGACGCAGTGCTGTCGACGCGTCGGACATTCAGAACGATGCGTTCGCGTCTAAAAATAAATGAAATACTTGTCGGTGTCAGGGCGCGAGAGAGCTGTGTGCAATTTTGCGGTTTTTCCACAGTTGGGAGCTGCGGTCGATGTGACCGTGCGGGCCGCTGCGTGTGCACACATCGCTGCAGCAATGACATTTGGCCATGGATGTTTTCCATTAACTCCGGGTATTCGGCTAATTGATTCAGGCCGCTCGCATCTCAATTAGCCCGCTGTTGCTAAGATAACAAACCGAAATCTAATTAATATCCAAGGCCCTCCGTGGTTTATTGGGAGCCGCAGTAAGGGCCGGGCACGGAGGAGGTCGGTCTCCATGTCCAGCAGATCTCCTCTGTGCGCTCTGACACCAACGCGGCTGGAAAACATTCGTTCGGTTCCAGTCGTGCGTCACTTTTTTATTTTTATTTTTTATTTTTATTTTTTTAAGGAGTCAGATATTCATCCAGGGGACACGGAGCAACAGCAGTCCGAGAGCGGAGCTGCTGCTGCTGCTGCTGCTGATGCCAGCGCGGCCATTTATTGACGCGCACGGGCGCACGATCGCGTCGAATTCACCTGCGCACAAATGCGGGTTTCCTCCGTTCGGCTTTTCGGTTGCGCACGGATTCTCCCCGCAAATGTGTGAGAGGCTGCTGTCAAGTGTGCAGCAGAGGCAGATAAGCAGCTTTGTCTTATTGTAATACTGACAGGAAGTCTCTCTCTCTCTCTCTCTCTCTCTCTCTCTCTCTCTCTCTCTCTCTCTCTCTCTCTCTCTCTCTCTCTCTCTCTCTCTCTCTCTCTCTCTCTCTCTCTCTCTTACACACGCACACGCTCACCTTTAGGAATGTAAAAATGGTTGCTCTGTAGCATCTTGGAGGAACTGTTTCCCTTCAAAACACACCTGAAGAGTATAAAGAAGACAATTAACACAGATGCACGGAAAAATCACTAAGATTGGATTTAAAATTTCAGAAATTGTTCATCTGTGAGGTCATTAAATCAGCATTTTAGCCTTATCCCTGAAAAATATATTGTAATATAATTCATTTGTCTTGTCTCCTCAGCTGGTGGCCCAAGGGCAGTTCACCATAATCAAACAACCTCTGGGATTTATTAAAGTTTTACAGTGGGTGAGTTCCCTGTTCTTCATATTAACTGTTGTATTAAAGTTGTTACATAAAACATTAATCACTAAAACACAGTAAAAAAATATTTCCCGTGTCTCCTGAATGCTTTACGACCTTCTGCCACACAAAGGTCATTTTGTTTTGAGACTGGGCTATTAAAAGAAAAAGAAAACGCACCTTTTTAAATCATCTCCATGGTAACGACGCCTGGTGTTGCCCAAATATCACGCAGATATTGTTACTGTGGCGTCGCCAGCGTGTGTGTTACGTCACTGTTGAAGCAGCTCGACAGGCTGCTGACAGGCTGCCTGTGAGGTCACGACCTCTGGCTGCTCATTACGTCATCAGCTCCGATCACGTGATGAAATCTGGAATAAAAGATTAAAGCTGGCTGGATGATAAATGCCGTTTTTTAATAATCTTCCAGTAAAACTGTGGACTTGTCAGGGAAAGAAGGCTGATTATCCGTCTGAAAGCCCTTCATGAGCGTCCTGGTTGCCGTGCAACCAGCCGGTCCAGGCGTCTGGATCTGGCCCCTGAAACTTCATCAGTGCACGGATGATAGTGGAGCTGCACTGACTGGATAACCAGCCGATTAAGTGGACAGGTGTCCCCCCCCCGGAAAATCCCTGGTGCAGCTGAAGAAGCTGGAAGAGAAGCAAAGGCGCCACCTGGTGGTCGGTCCTGATGAGCGGCGCCATCCAATTGATATTTTTAAAAGTATATTTTAAAGTCTATATTTGCTCTTTCTTTAGGATTATATACTCAAATGCATTTTTTTATTAATCACACAATCAGGAAACATCATATTTGTACCAGTTTTAGTGTGTTGATGGTTGTTTTTCACTGGTGCCCCTCCTGCACGTGCGCCCAGTCAGTTCCCAGAGCTCAACATCAGAACTCAGTGACAGAGACCCAGATGAGGGCCTACATGCAGAAGCATCTCCCACAGATGTGGAACTGCAGATGTGCCGGGGAGCAGCCAGAGGAAGGAGCTCTCTCTGTAGGCCTTCCCTGGAGCTCTGTGTGTGTGCTAGTGTGTGTGTGTGTGTGTGTGTCACCTCATCCCTGCCTCGTTGGGTCACAGCGAGCGTAAGCGCCAATCAAGAGCTGCGTTCTGGAGGCCAGGGCCCATGAATCGTGTGTCAGAGGGCCCCGCCTGCGCCAGCGTCACACTGGAGGAGGAGCTGCTGCCTTCTTTTTTTTATTTTGGATTAATATGGGCATGCACGCTGGTGTTTTTTAAGGAGGATGGGGAGGAGAAGCATTGAAATGGATGCTTCTGTGCGTCAGAAAGGAACCTTTTTGGCTGTGAGAGACGAGACTGACGGTCAGGAACGATAATCAGGTCTCGTCGTGACACAGATGTCTTGTGAAAAGCATCCGAGCTTTGCGGCACATGTGAGATTTAAATAGCGTTTCGTATGTGTGACCCACCACACACACACACACACACACACACACACACACACACACACACACGTACGTGTCCTGTCTCTGGGGAAAAGAGCTGACAAACCCGTATTTGCTGGATGTTGAAAGACGTTGCGTAGTGGATGTGGAAACCTTCCCTTGAACTGCTGCGTGTGGTTTGTGTCTGGAATTTCATTTGCGTTAAAAATCTCTCTGACTCAGTCCCAGCCAGCACGAAGAGGCTGTTTGTCAGAACACCAACGAACAGCCGCTTCACTTCAGCCAAGTCCCAAATGTGGAATAAAAAGCTGTTGGCTTAGTTGTCGCTCGGGGGATTATTCAAACTCAACCATCTGGATTATTTTAGATATACAAGTGATGGAGTGTGCGCGCGCGCGCGTGTGTGTGTGTGTGTTTGAATACATCAGTTTCTGACAAAAATATCAAAAATATCTCACTTTACCAGCATAATAAGGTTTGTGTTGGCCTTGAATGGCCTTTATATCTTTCACAGGCGTGTTTGCAACAGAGTGCGGGTCATTTGAAAACAGCGTTTGTGTTGTACGTTTCTCTGCAGAGGCAAAATAAGAGTAATAAATCTTGGAATGTTTCGTTCTTCTCAGCACAGAGATGCATACCAGGAGGGCCAGAAATCAGCTTCTGCCTCCTCGCTGTGTGATGCTGCCAACACTGTTACCATGGCACCTCACACTTGGTGTGCCACCATCCTCGTCCCTCCTCCTCCTCCTCCTCCTCCTCCTCCTCCTCCTCCTCCTCCTCCTCCTCCTCCCACTCATCCATAACCATAAACGTAGTCTTAATTGTGCCGCATTGTCGGCGTTTACGTTCAGTCTCTGGAGCTACGGCTTCCGTCCTCTCAGACGTCGACCGTTGGAGCTGAGGGATCTGCTTCCAGAAGCTCCCCCCTCTGTGGTGGAACCACGGGATTAAAAACACACACACACACACACACACACACCTCCACTGGTTCAGCCGATGTTTGCTGTAGTCGAGTGTGTGTGCGAATGTTAATGATTGGGTGTTAGAATGAGGAAGCTCAGTGGATCCCTGAGGTAATGAAGGAATTACACGGAGCTCTGAAACCTTTGATCAGCCTATAGATTTGGGAAAAGACTGTTATTCAAAGCAGAAACAGAAATTAAACACAGAAATTACAAAAATGTGCAGCTGCTGTGAATTTTACTGGCTCTGGAGTTGTTCAGTCTTCAAAATAGGAAGAAAATGATTTTAAAAAATTAAAAATTAGCATCGAAGAGTCAAAGGCAAGTTTAAATACATACGTATGTGTGTGTGTGTGTGTGTGTGTGTGTGTGTGTGTGCATTAGCTTGTACTATTTGGTGACAGATGGTAGAGCCCCTCAGTCAGATTAATAGGTGGGTATTTCCATCCAATCGGATCAGGTGGAGACAACGAGGTAAAAATAATCTGGTCTGTTTAATCTGTGTGTGTGTGTGTGTGTCTGTGTGTAGGATGTGTGCACGTTATCTTTCACCACATGTGTTGCGTCTTTCTTCTTCTCGCCCGCAGATCTTTGCCATCTTCGCCTTCTCCACGTGCGGCAGTTACTCCGGCATGTTCAAGATGAGCGTGGAGTGTAAAAACCGATCGGACAGCGACCTGGGGATCGAAGTAGAGTTCGAATACCCTTTCAGGTACCAGATTCTGTGGAGAACCTCTCTGCGATGTTCCCATTAATGCCTCAGTTCAGGAGCGAGGTGTGTCTGCCATCAGAACCTCCTTCCAGACTGTTTAAAGGCAATAATAGATCCAAGGCAGCGACATCAACCCTGCTTCAGCTCTCTGCTTTACTCTTTCTCTTTGTTCTCTTTGTTGTCAGGCTCCATCGGGTCTACTTTGACGCTCCCACCTGTAAAGGAGAGAACCGCGAGCGCTTCTTCCTGGTCGGGGACCACTCTTCCTCGGCAGAGTTCTTCGTCACCATCGGTGTCTTCTCCTTCCTCTACTCCATGGCGGCCCTCTCCGTGTACTGTTTCGTCCTGGAGAAATACCGCGAAAACAACAAAGGCCCCCAAATTGTGAGCGCCCTCCTCTGTTGCACGTCAGCCGGTGTCCTTTCGTTGAGGTGACGGCATTGTGTGGTTGGTCGCCAGGACTTTGTGGTGACGGCGGTGTTTGCCTTCATGTGGCTGGTGTCCTCGTGCGCCTGGGCCAAAGGCCTGTCGGACGTGAAAACAGCCACGGACCCGGAGAAGGTCTTTGACAACATCCCAGCCTGCAGGGAGATGGAGAACCACTGCAGTGAGATCTACGAGCCCAAAGTGTCTGGACTCAACACCTCTGTGGTGGGTCCCGGTTTTCTTTTCCAGACCAAACTGTTCTGACTGATTACTGCCGGCTGCTCGTGGCTAATGCTACCCCGATCGGTCCCTGCGGACGTTAGCGACCGACGATGCTCTGTTTGCCTCTGCGGATGTGAATGTTGTGAGCAAACCCGTGTCTCTGAGTCCGCTGTCTTCTCCGCAGGCTTTTGGATTCATCAACGTCATCCTCTGGATCGGGAATCTTTGGTTTGTGTTCAAGGAAACCGGCTGGATGGCCGCCTTCACCGGAACGTATGTGCCGTCGCAGGAAAAGCAGGCTGCTCCCGCCGCCTACGGCCAGCAGGACCCCTACGCCGGGTCCCAGGGGGGCTACCAGCCAGAGTACGGAGAGCAGGGGGGCTACGGTGAGGACGGAGGTTACAGCCAGGGCTACGACCAGCAGCCCACCTCCTACTCCAATCAGATGTGAATCCGTCCCAGAAAATCACAGCTGAAGGAAGGTGAGAACGGATGTGTTTTTGATTCCAATATTTATTTACAGGTTGATTCAATATTTAACAGTGTACGTTAGTGTCAGCCATAATTTGATTTTAAGATTAAAGTCTCATTTTCAGTCATTTTCCTGTACCCCTCGCGTGCCTCCTGTCATTTTGGTTAGAATTCTCGTACCTGGTGGTTTCCTTTCTCTGAGGCTGTGAAGGTTTAATGACCACAGCCCAAGGCTCAGAAGCTCCTCCACTCTTTGTCTCAGTTTTTTGTCCTTTCAGTGGAATCATACATGCTTCTACGTCCCCGCTGATTCAAGCTGATGTGCAGAATCTCAGACTACTGCCGCTGATCCGAACACTGGCGAGGGTTAAACTGTCAGACATCCCTATTTTACAAATGATTCATTTACAATAAAATGATTAGTACTGTAAATTGGTGCTAGTACTATCAATCAAACG
Source organism: Arothron firmamentum (assembly GCA_016586285.1). Lineage (NCBI taxonomy): Eukaryota > Metazoa > Chordata > Actinopteri > Tetraodontiformes > Tetraodontidae > Arothron > Arothron firmamentum. The sequence continues at coordinate 221,029 of BJFM01000569.1, read as the reverse complement.
TTGTACTTTTTGTTTGGTCTGAGTGATGTTTAAATGTTTAAAATAAGGGCAGGGGTGGCTTTTTTGTCTTACCACAATCAGCCACCAGAGGGCGATGTGTCACCTTGGAGGTCTTAACTTTGATTTAGCGTTAATATTTCCAATATTTTGCCATAATTAACCTGTTTTTCTGGACTTTCTGCTCTTCTTCTTCTTCTTCTCCTCCTCCCAGGGCGATGTCGTGATTTTGGACGGTGGCACTCGACCACCACCTGCATTTCCACGCTCCTCTGTTTGTATGTTTGTGTATCTGTGAGTTGCAGGCGGAGGGAGGGAAACCCGGAGGGCAGAACCTGGGGGGGGGGGTCCTGGGGCTGGGCAGAACCACAGGGGCAAGTGGGGTGGGCTGGGCGGGGCGGGGAGGGGGGCTTTACCGTTACATGATGTTTATTCTCGTGTTGTATTTAACTGTAGAAGACAACAGAGGATTGTCCGTTTGGTTATATGAGAAAAACTTGAATTCAAATACCAAAACATTCGTTGAGGAAAATTTAAGAGAAAATCTTCCATGAAAAAAAAATATTAAAAAAAAAAGTAGTCATATTTAACTTGGGAGAATGTATTTGTCTGTGCTGTGTAAATATCAACATGCTGATATATAAAATTATAAGTACACAGTTGAATAATTGTGCACTCCATATAAGTTGTTATACAACAAATGTTGAGCACAGATTTATTCAATTGCATTTACTTTGGTTTAGGAGCTTATAGGTTTTAGCTCATTGGTTTCCCAGCATAGTTTTGTCTCCTCACCTCAGATGTTCTTTATTACTGTTCTTGCGTTCAGCGCCTTCGTCGGCATTCCTGACTAGATTTGAAAAACGTGGAGAATACTCGGAGGGGAGGACTACGACTATGAGCAGAGGAGGCCTGATCTTAGTGAGCAGTGGGTTTTCCGTGAAGTGATTGAGCGTTGTTTACGTTTTTGTGCGTGTGCTTTTCCATCAGGTGTTGTTGTCAGGCCAGAGCGAACCCTCCCCACGCGCTGAATTTTAAATCCCCGCGCATAAATAAGTCTGGTGAAGAATATTAGCGAGCATGGTAGCTTTTATTGGGCACTGAACAACAGCTAGCGAGGCGTCGTTGTCGATTCGTTTGGGCTTATCTGATGTTGTGGATGATTCTCCTGTTTTGGTCGCCTTTTTATGTGGTCCAGAAAGTTGTAAAACAGAGTCATATACATATATTTTTTTAAGTGGTGTTTCTGTCACGCAGTAGTCAGCGACGAACTCTGGTGAGGCCAGAAAGAATATCGATACGAGGTCGTCCGATCATGATTTGTCGGTGCAGAATGGTCATCCTGATGTAGGACACCAAACTGGTGTGTTCAGACTGGCTTTTCAGCTTCCACCGTCCTCTTCAGGATGCGTTAGGGCCCATCTCAAGGATGTGATCCATTACCTTGAATCAACACTGTAAAAATGAACCTGTTGCTTTAACTTTTGGGCTCAGACTTCCTGGAATTCCAAGTTTAGCTAAACTTGTCCATTCTACCGCAGTGAGCTCAGTTTTTAGTGAAGCAAGTTCTTTTTTACAGTGCTGCACTTCAGTATAGAAGCACCCTTTCTCTCTTCCACCACTGTTTCTTTCTTTTTCTTTCACTATAGCTCTTATAAATATGCTGAAATGAAGTATACTCTGTTGTTAGTGGTGAATGATGTCTTGTGGTACTCTCTATGCCTTTGGATAGTGCTGTGTTTATTGTGTATGATGTATTCAAATTAGTATTTATGATAATAAGAAGTCCGAGAAAAAATATCCAAGACTCCAGAATTCTGCTGTATTCTTATTATATGGGATTCCTGTGAAACAAAATGAAATAAAATTAAAAGTATTCTGTTGAAGGTTAAATTGTGTATTTCTGTGGATCCTCAAGGTAGAGCAGGAGGGCAGCGCTTTTTCCACTTCTTTCTTGTTTTTGATTTGACTATCTTGCTTCAGAGGCCGTGCTTTCGCCTAAAACTCGACATGTGATTTAAGTTAACTGGTTATTTCAACCAGTTAACTTTTGTTTTTGTACGGGTTACCTCTCCCGTTTAGCTACGTCACTGCTCAAATAATGTCCGTACTGTCGACTTTCACTAAAATTTAAACGGTTGTTCTGCCGTATTTCATATTTTCAGTGCTGTCTTTAAATATCACTGTAGTTTAGGGTGGAGCATATAGCACCAAACACTCTTGAGTAAATGTTTTTGTTGTAATTTGGTGGCGGATTGGAGTTCCTCAACAGGTGGTGGCCAGTTTTCCAAGGCGCGGTGAAGGCCACACGGGAGCAGCTTCGCCCCGCGGTGGCGCAGCCAGGGCGAAGCTCCGCTCCCCCCCGGAGAAAAGTGAAAGCCAACGCCCCACAGTGGGCTCCTCAGCTCCGCCTTTCCTCCTCCAGAAAACACACTATGGTTCTGTGAAGCCGCTGGACGCGTCGGAGTCCATTTACAGGCACTTTTCATCGCAGACGTGGACCCGTGGCGAGCCTGAGCGGGAATATCGGCGAACTACGCGGGAAAAAAAAACAAACAAACTCGAAGAAAGATTCGACGCTTGTGTCCTAGTTTGTAATACAGGAGTTTATTATCTGCACAATAAGTAAGTTATTACAGAATGGCTGACACAATGCCGTCCAGCTCCGGAGGTAGCTGCCTGGAGAAGCTGATCAGTTACGTGAAGACCCAGAAAGGCTCTATCCTGGCCGCAGAAATCGTAAGTTTATCGACCTTTACGCCTAAAAGTCACCTTAGCCTCTGGGCCACTTTTAAGCTTTCGAGTTTCATTTGGCCTCTTACTGATCTACATTTTAAAAAGCCTGGGAATGAGAGGCATGTGGTGGGAGAAGAGCAGGGGTTAAGGCTTCCCACCTGTCACTTTAGCTCCTGCTTTTTCTTTTTTCTTTTTCTTTTCTTTTCTTTCTTTTTTCCACCGAACCGTCGAATGCAGATAGAAAGTCACGTGTATCTGCTGAAGGTTTATTGCTCGTTATCACATTCTGCAGAGGAACCAACTCCCAAAACAGCACCGGTGCGACTAGATAAATGAGAAAGTCCTCAAAAAGTGAAACTGTATTGCTTATTACACACAGACAAGGGTTTATTATTTAAACTGTGGGGGATTATGAATGAAAAAACCCCAAATGATGTGGAGAGGACACACGAAGGTCATGGCTACAGAGGCTGGCTGGTCTCAGAAAGCTGCAAAACGTGGTAGAAAGAGGTGCGGGGATAACGTGTCCAGGACCTCAACCGGGCCGAGGACAGAGAGGCCGGGCCGGTGCTCAATGGTCCGAAGTCCCAGATGACAGCAAATTCTGCAAATCCTTTAAAAATCAAGGATTCTGAGAGATGCCTTCTGCCTTCTGCCTTCTGAGACGTTGGTTTACCCTCCCAGTAAGACTCCACACCCGCCCACACCAGTAGCAACAGGACCAGTAGCTAGTTTGAGGACCGTGGTGTCCCAGTGCTGGACCGACAAACTGGGCTGACCTAAAGATTCTTTAGCGGGTGTCCGGGGTAGATGTGAGACACCAGATCCAAGGATGCAGAGCAGCTGAAGGCTGCTGTCAGAGCTACCTGGGCCCCTGGAGCACCTCAGCAGGGCCACGCCCCATCGCTGCAGCAGGCCACATAATACGTATGGAGTCTTTCATCCCCCCCAACACTTCTGCTGGTTTTCGGTCTTTTCTAATATTCTAATTTTCTAAAACACTGAAATTCGGGGTTTGATTGGAACCATCAGAGAAACACTTGTGTCAAACACACCAGCCTGTGTTCCACCAGTCTCTCTAATAGATGAGTTTCCCTTCTTGACCTAAACGGCTGCAATGCGTCAGTTTGTTAATGATATTCTCATTTATTGCCACGCACCACTAAGCACGTCAGGCCTGGCCTAAGTGCATCGCTTCCTGCCAGTATACAACCACTTCCTGTCTGGGAAGCTCTGTTTTTTTGTGTTGCCCTGGAAACTATTTTCACACCATCGCTGTTGTCTTTGATAGCGGCGGGTTGCTTTGCGTCGCCATGACTCTGAAAGATTCGGCCGATAACGCGGCCTAATTTGACAGACTTTTATTTGCAGCGATAGACGTTCTCAGACTTTGAAGGTGAGAACTTTGCGACTGACGGACTGTCGAGGTTCTGCCCTCGTGAGTCACGGAGATCCGGCCCCGGCCTGGTGTTCCCCGCCGGTCCACCCTCGGCTCCGCTCCTCCTCTCCCCTCTTTAATGGAAGTTCCAGCCTGTGTGTGAAGATTTTTCCTGGGAGCAAAGACTCGTCTCGCCCAACTCTGCCACTTCTTCTCTTCATGTCTGTTCCTCCTCCCTCGCCTTCGCTGGAGTCCCTGAAGGAAGTCATTTTGGAAGGTTTATGTCTCGTTTACGGCCCCGGAAACAGGCCTGGTGTGCAAAAACAGGAAGATATCATCCATTACTGCGCAGTCTGTTAATTAGTCATAAGTCAGTGAGACTAAAGTCAAAAACTCCTGATAAAACTCAACAGGAATAAATCACAACGCTTGGATTTGATGGATTGTGTAGCATAACGGGGGGATTAACGCCAGTCAGTCGAAAATGTGTGCAGGAAGGAAACTCTGCAAAGAGGAAGGATGAGATAAAAGTGTTAAATGTGCTGATAGTTCTGTAATACTGTGGGCTTGTGGTGCCAGGAAGGTTGTGGGTTTGTTTCCAGCTACTTCGAGTCTCCTCTCAGCTTCAGACGCAGGTTCTAGGACTGTGGGAGGAAACCCACGCAGACAGAAACACGCAGACTCGCAGGAGGCCGGAGCTGGAACCCAGAACCTTCCTGCCTGGAGAAGACCCCCCCTCTGACCCTAACAAACCCACCCGGGCTACATCTGCATCCAGTCACCTTTAGCGCGTCCAGCTGATCTTTCACCCTCCCCGTTTCCAGCATGGCTACCATAGGCCCTCCCTTTTTTGTAGAGGTGAAATCTTTCTATTTTCCCCTCGACGCCGCCGCGGAAACCACCAGCGAGTTCCCTAGCAACGGTTGCTGTTTGGGGTGTCTTCAGCTCCTGGCTCTCGCATAGCTGCTGCCTATTATTAGCCAAACATTCGCTTCCCTCAGCCGGCTCAGAAGGGCGGCTCCTGGTTCTGCTCCGGACAGACCGCGGAGGGGGTCTTTACCGGCCGACCCCTCCCCACAGAACCTGCACAACACACAGGTGCCAACATCTCACAGCCTTTCTTCTTCTGAGGCGCTCTTGTCCTGGGGGCGGGGCCTCCTCCGCAGCGAGCAGCGGGCCCAACAGAGCCGCCTTTGTGCCGGGCCCCCGGGCCTCGCTACAGAGGCGGCCTGTGCCAGCCTCCGGAACACATGCGCCACTCATGCATCTGGCTGCACGTTTGCGGAACAGTGGCGGTTTCTCAGAAGCGTGTGTGTGTGTGTGGGGGGGAACCCCTGCGGTGACAGATGTGAGGGCTGGTGTCAGGTTAGCTCCATCACACGCGTGCCATGTAGGCTGGACACGCCGCGCCGAGCCGTCTGACGCTGACGCTGACATGTGCAGACGTGTGTTATTTATGCAGCAGACGCTCCAAAAATAGATCTGCTGTCGTGAGAAATCCACGCTGACGCGGTTCACTTCAGTCCTAATTGCGGTTAAAATCGCTTGTGTGATAGAGTTTAAAGAAACACCACCAGCAGACGGAGCTGACGGAGCTGCGCTCGTTTTTAGAGCTCTTGCGGTCTCCTGACTCTGCTGTCAAACCAGGTTTTGTAACGTGAGTTGAGCTCAGGTGATGCGTTCAATGCCCCAAATATCCCTTTTTGCTGCCGCTGTTTGGAGCAAAGCAGACTGGAACGTCAGATGAGCAGGGCGGAGGTGCGGAGAAGCCGCCCACGCAGCCGGCGGTGGAACTGAAGCTGCTCTCAGGCTGTGGGCCGGCCCAGCGCACCAGCCCTCCTCGCTGGCACCGCTTCAGCGCAATGGACCGACAAGAATGCTGCCGATGTGCTTTTTCTCCTCATATGGGAAAAACACGATGCTGGAGTCGGTGCGAGCCGTAAACCAGCGCTCAGGACTCTCCGCTCTGTCAGTTTGATGAGTTATAAGTGAAAAGATGTGATTTTTGTTGTAATTTGATGGTTTGTGGAGTGAAAGCTCATCACTTCTCTCTCTCTCTCTCTCCCTCTGGTACCCGTCAGCTCCTCAGCTTCATCATCATCATCTGCTACGCTGCGTCTTATGTTGGAGGCTACAGCGCCACCGCCATCTGCGAGCTGGTCTTCACCACGCTCTTCTTCATCGTCTTCATGATGGAGCTGGACAAGCAGATCCTAGTGGTGAACTGGGTCTGGAGTGTGAGTCCCAGCTTTGCAGCTCCCACACACACACACACACACACTCACACACACACGCTTGTGCGTGATTTGACGGTTCTCCTCTCCGTCTGCTGCAGGATCTTCTCCGCGCTGCTATCGGCGCCCTCGCCTACATCATCACTTCGCTCATCTGCGTGATCGGGGGAAGCAACGACGGCGCTCGTATCGCTGGCGGGGTGAGTCCGACCTGGACGTTCTCTGTCCGGCCCGTCGTTGGTGCTTCCGGGAACTCCCTGTGTACTCTGGAGAATCCATTCTTTTCGAGATAAAATCCCGTGAAGGAAGTCCAGTTTTAAGAGTCTTCAGTCTTCTTGTCTGTTGAATGATGGACGCCAGTAATCAATCAGACAGAAACGCTTCTTACGGCTACAGAAACCATCATGAAGCACCCAGATGTCCTTGAGCAAATAATAAAGGGTGCACTAATATCCAGCTGATGTGAGAAAACAGTTTGTCTTCTGCACTCATGACTCCAAATTAGTATTAGATCAGGATAGGAAACCAGAGCGAGTTTCTTCTTCTCTTTAGCTGTGTAAAAGTTTGACTGTGTGTTTACTGAAGTCTCTCTGCTGCAGTTTAAACGCCAACCTTTTGTTGTTTTTAGGTGTTTGGTTTGATCGCTGGTGTTCTGTTTGCCTATGACACCTACACCATCTTCCTCCAGATCAAAAGCACCAGGCAGCACACAGCGGCATCTACTGGTGGGAGGGAGTATTGTTACTAATGCGCAAAAATCCTTTCGACTGTTTCTTAAGTTTTCTTTTGCTGCTGTTGTTTTTTTCTTCACAGACGACAGAGTCTAAACCTCTGACAGACGTTCACCTCCCAAGGTCGCAGCAGGAGAACCGGGGAAGCGCAGGTGTTAGCGGAGGTGGGGGGTCGGAGAGGACGACGGACCGTAGATTCATCAGGGCTCGGTTCGGTTAAAGCTACTGTAAGGTGTGAGCAGAGGTTTTATTTTAGGGCCATGTTTGAGGGGAAGGTGTTGTAGTAACCTGTGCTAGATCAGATCAGGAGGTAAAACCCCCGACAGAACAGCCTACAGCTGATTCATGAAGGGAAACGCACGAAAAGGCGGTTGTGTCTACTGTTAACAGACTGCTGTACTAAACAATAACACTGTCCTCTCCGATATCTCTACTAAATAGGAATTAGAGCTTTACACCTCAATTTGACATATTTATGTTGTGATGGAGTCTGTTCTGGCCAAACTGTTGCTCTGTCCAGCACTCCCTGTATCCTTTTAGCAAAGATTTAATTTGTGAGCAATTGAATTAGCTTTGATTTAGTCATTAATATTGTCATAAAGTTCTGTTCCTCTAATTAGGGGATTATAAAATATAAAACTGGCCTACAGTTTCTTTTCAGATGGTGCTTTTCTTTTTTTATGGCTTTAATATCAGCTTTATTCAGCCATTAAATAGATTTATAGAGAATTAAATTAATGTTAAAGTTGTCACAGCTGGTCCTGAATTCTAACACCTGATATTATTTGAGAATATTGATGAAATTGACTTTTCACAACTTGTCCTGAAAATAAATGCACATTTTATTTGAATTTATGTTAGCATGGCAGGGTGGTTTCTCTACTCTTTATGTGGGAAAAGAAATGACTACTTTTGTTCGCAGGAGGGCAAAACTAACAAAATGACGGTTTCTCCTGTTCTCTTTGATTCCCCGGTCAGACATATCACCTCCTTCATCGTCTTCATCTTCATCGTCTCTGGAATCCTACAACATTTCAGTGATTTTTTTTGGTCATTAATGATTATTCTTTTAAACTGTTTTTAAATAACAGTTGTTAACACCTTTAGTTTGAAGCTCCCGGCATTTGTTTGTCAGTATCCACTTTTTACAGTTCTGACTCTGACTCAGGTTTTTTTGAAACGCATATTGCGGTGCAGTATATTTTCTTTGTAATATTTCTCAATGACTGATAATAAGTTTAGGTCAAGATTTTTGTCTTTTCCTTTATAACAGGTTAGTTTTAATGGGATGGCTAAAAAAAAAAAATCGATGTAATGAATGCAGTCTGAATATGTTCCGTAATGATTCTTCTACCTTTCAATGGTTTTTTTGAGTGAACTTTTGCTTTATTACTAATTTCGGGATTAAAAGCAGCCTTGCTTTGGAAATAAAAGCCATTGTTACAGAAATGAAAGTGTGTTTAGAATGGTTTGTGTGGAATGCAGCAGAATATTTTGAATATATATATTTTTTTTTTGACACTTACTGCTGTATTGTGAGGTGTTGATCTGTCAGATCACCACTAGAGGGCATCAAAGGTGCGTAGGCAGTTTTTTGCAGCAAGTTTATTGCTGCAAAATACAGTATATAGTACCTATGTTTTTTCTTATAGGATATTCTTGCAAAGTCAAGCTTTAACAGGAACTATAAGCAAGACCACGAGATATATTACACTTATATACTTGTAACATCTTGTTTAGTTGAAAAGAAAAAGCCTCAAATCTAACGTGGCATTTAGTTCTCTATCACAGTACATTTGTGTATATAAAATATACATTGTGGAGACAGTGCCAGTATAATTTCCAAATCCTGGAATGATAATCCTGACCTGGGATCATACTGATTGTTCAGACTAATCTCACGTTGGCTGCTGCAATTCAAACCTGAAT
>BJFM01000569.1:146075-206640 GCA_016586285.1 Arothron firmamentum | reverse complement strand
ACACACACACACACACACACACACACACACACACACACACACACGATGCAGGCCCAGTTAAGTTAGAGCTGAATGAAATGTCCGAAGACGCTTCTGCAGCGTCTAAGTTCTGACATCTCCTCCTCAGGAAGATCTGCGTGCACTGCAAGTGCGTGCGCGAGGAGCACGCCGTGCACTCGGTGCCGGGCCAGCTGGAAAAGATGATGACCAGACTGGTGTCAGACTTCCAGAGACACTCCATCTCCGACGACGACTCGGGCTGCGCCTCCGAGGAGTACGCCTGGGTCCCACCTGGGCTCAAGCCCGAGCAGGTAAGGACAAGGCTGCTGGGGAGCTGCAGCGGCGAGGGGGGGGGGCATTAATTACACAGATTAAGTCTTCCAAATGGACAAGTTTGTGCACACTGGAAACAGCTTGCCTGGCACACCTCTGCTCCTGCAGGTTTACCAGTATTTCAGCTGCCTGCCGGAGGACAGGGTGCCTTACGTCAACAGTCCGGGGGAGAGGTACCGGATCAAGCAACTGCTGCACCAGCTTCCAGCCCACGATAGCGAGGTAGCGCTGACCTTTGGCCTTGCCGGTGCAGCGCAGCGGTGTGGTCTCACCCGGTAGTTCGTACGTTTGGTGAACCTCAGCACAAGAACATCTTGTTGATAATTCCCTTAAGTCAAATTCCTTTTATTTGCTCACATACTGGGCCGATAAAGCCGCTTATGATTTCAGGATTTGTGACCTCTGCTCCCGTCTTACGAGCCCTTTGGGATTACATCGTTAACCGTTTTTATCAGCGCTGTTGCACCTTCTGCACGGGTCGGTGCTGCCTGTCTTCATGCCTTCCTGTTGGTTCCAGCCCCAGTACTGCAGCTCCCTGGACGAGCCGGAGAAGAAGGAGCTGCGCCAGTTCAGCCAGCAGCGGAAACGAGAGAGCCTGGGAAGGGGAGTGGTCAGGCCCTTCCCAGTAACCATGACGGGAGCCATCTGCCAGCAGGTAATGGCTTTTTTTATCGACTCTGGCAGATTTCTTGCATCAAGTTCAAAAGAGACATAAAAATAAATCTCTGAGCCTGGAGGACATTCAGGTGCAAGTAGGCGCAGGCACCACTGGGATCTGACGTTTCAGAGCCATATTTCACTCTAACTTAATTGCCTCTGCACCACCCCGGCCTGGTGTGTTTTTCCAGTGTGGCAGGCAGATCTGCGGTGGAGACATAGCTGTGTTTGCCAGCCGGGCGGGTCATGGAAGCTGCTGGCACCCTCAGTGTTTCCAGTGTGTCTCCTGCAGCGAGCTGCTGGTGGATCTCATCTATTTCTACCAGGACGGGCAGATCTACTGTGGCAGGCACCACGCCGAAAGGCTGAAGCCCCGCTGCCAGGCCTGTGACGAGGTGAGGCCTTCGCTGGTGCGAGCAAAAACTTTAATTAATCCTCTCTGGCTGTAATTATTTGTGGGGTTTCCCCCCCGCGACTGAAGGGGTCAGTGAACATGTGATTAAGTTCTTTTGAGCCGGAGGATGGTGAAACCGCCAACTCATCTCGTTAAAACCAAATCCTGGGTGCTCAGATTTACAGCCTTGAAATGAAGTAACCCTCCTCTGCTGGGCTCTCGTCTCTCAATCCCAGATTATTCTGGCACACGAGTGTACGGAGGCAGAAGGTCGATACTGGCACATGAAGCACTTCTGTTGCTTTGAGTGCGAGGCTGCGCTGGGCGGCCGGCGTTACATCATGAGGGAGAGTCGGCCATACTGCTGTTCCTGCTACGAGTCTCTGTACGCCGAGTACTGCGACACCTGTGGAGAACACATAGGTGCTTAATCTGGTCTGGTTTTACCATGTCTCACTTTGAATACATCAGACAGCCTGTGATAATATTTGAATTAGTTCATGTCTTATTAAAAACCCTTTTTTTGTCGCTACATTAAATGACACTCATGACATAATGTCCTGTCAGGGATCGACCAGGGTCAGATGACGTACGAGGGCCAGCGCTGGCACGCCGTGGAGTCCTGTTTCTGCTGCGCCCGCTGTCGGCTGCCTCTGCTGGGGCGCCCCTTCCTTCCTCGCGGCGGCCTTATCTTTTGCTCCCGGGCCTGTTCGCTGGGCGAAGACCCCAACAACTCTGACTCGTGTGACTCGGCGCTGCAGAGCAGAACCCCTCAGCAGCGGCGCTGTGGGGCTGCAGGAAAGCTGCAGTGCGGTTCCCCCCTGCAGCCGCCAGAGGGCGTTAAAAGCTGTGGTTTTGCTGCAAAGGACAGTGTGCACGGTAGGGGGGGACACAGTGATACACACCTGCACACAACTTCCATTTTAGATGTCTGAAGGCTCTGCTTCTTTCAGGCCAGTGCACAGCTCCAGTTCAAAACGGTCTCTCTTCAGCCGGTGGCCAGCATCCACAGCCCAGAGGCTCCTACTCGCCTCTGCCACACATTCACCTGGGAAACGGCTTAGGCCCATCCTGGCCCAGCGACGTTCCACATTACAGTTTGCTGCCGGAGCGCTGTGGCGTCAAACCTGCCATCGGCGGTCTTCAGCTTGACAGAGAACCGAACAGAATAAATGGCATCAATTCCAGAGGAACATCTACTGCTAAAGACTGGGTGGACAGCTCGAATCAAGTCATAGGTATCTGAAACACTAACAAAACTGGGGGATTTTTGGGGGTTTTTTTTTTTGCTCTCACATGTGCAGTGGACTTTAATGCTTGTATCTGTTCCGTGTTTGGTCATTTCAAATCCCTTTCCAAAGGTTTCACCACAGATGTTCTCTCCACAGTGTTTTCTCCTCAGAGCTCCCAGGTAACTTGGGCTGACCCTCCACCCGCCACCGCCTCCACCCTCCCTCCGCCGCTGCCCGTTAAATCGCGTGACACTCAACCCCAAGACTCGCTATCGCCAAACCAGTGTGGACCCGGCAACTCCCCGCCTGCGCTGACCCGCAGCAGCACGGCCAGGGTCAGCTTCAGAGAGCCCATCAGCAGCAGCTACTCCCTCGATGAGGATGAAGATGATAAAGAGGAAGAGCTGCAGGATGTCAGCGGTAACCAGCGGGACAAAGATGAGGAGGAGGAGGACGAGGACGGGGGAGCCTTGGGAAGAAAGTTGCATCTGCAGAAAGGCATCCCACCACAGATGGATCTGCTGGGTGAGGAGGAACTTTCGTCTTCAATCTATTTGACCTTTGTTGTAGCCCAAAATATGGAAGCTACACCAACGTAAATCTGCCGGACGCTTCCCCTTTAATTCCTTCTTCCACCCAGATGGATTCTCTTACCGTCAGCGAGGTCTGCGGCGAGGTTGGAACCGGAGCACCATCCCCACGGACCAGGATCTCCACACGAGAACGGAGCGGCGCCATCGGAGCTCGTGGTCGGCCCGGCCTCGGCTGGACACCCTGGAGCGAAGAGGGGACAAGCAGGGACCCGAGGACGCCTCGCCCCTTACCCTCAAAGCCAGCAAGTACAATCACGAAGACTGCTGCTCCACCTGCTCCTCATCATCAGACTCTGAGGAAGAAGGCTATTTCCTGGGACAACCCATACCTCTGCCCCCGCAGCTCCGGAAACATCCGCCTGAGGAGAGCGCAGGCGGAGAGGAGGAGCAAGGGAGGGAGGTGCAGCGAGACCGGGGCCTGAGAGCGAGCTTACGGAGGACAAGGGCCCACAGTCAAGGTGCAAAGGACAAAGATAAAAGCTGTTCGGTTTCCTAATCTACGTCCTCAGAACATTTCTCGTAAATCATGGTGCACAACAGGAACTACTTCAGCAAAACGTCTCCAGAGGGGAAGCACAGCTGGCTCATCTCAGCTCCACAATATTTTCTATAATCCTGCAGTCTGGTTACGGCTCTGACAGATCTGAGTTTAAAGGGACAGTTCACCCCAATTATTAAAACAAAAACATGTATTTTCTGCTGTCTAGTGCTCAGTTACTGAAGCTTGAGATTTCTGCCTTTTTCTGTATCCAATAAAGGCAGATTAATAAAACCAAACACCAGCTCCTCTGAGGAATCTGACCGTGTCATTCAAGAAGTTACACAGAATCTGCAGGAAAGAAGCCGATTCCTGCTAGTGGACGAGACTTTGGCTGGTAAAACTAACATTCCAGTTTGACTAACTAAGTTAATGTTTACATTTCGTCCTGTTGCGTGCAGCGGCACGTCCGTGGCTCCTCAGCCTGAATAGTAAACAGCAACATCAAACAGCTGACAACAAAGTCTGCAGATTATCACCAATAACTGGGTCATGTTTGCTCTGGAGGTCTTTGGAGATTGGCAGACGGAGCACCACGTGGCCCATGTCATCAGGTCCTCGTTTGGGAAACAACAGCTGAGGCGTGTGTTTGGTTCGGGAGAGAAATGTCCCAGCAAAAGTTACTCATGTCTGAAGTAAATCTTGCAAACTATATATGCAACGATGTCTTTAATCAAAAGAAAAGCTTGTAGTACATTTATTTTTAGATTGTTAGTATAAATTGCCATTCTTTGTGTGTTTGATTCTGGATAAAAGAAAAATGAGTCCATTTGTATTTATTTGGTTATTTCTCTAATTTTATTATCCACTATTCATGCAGTTATCAGAGACCTTTGAACAGCTGTAAAAAAGAAAACCCCGGCTATTTACAGTAACAACTCAACTGTTCAAGGTAAGCGGTAAAAGTAAAGGCAAAGGTAAACAAACTCAACAACTCAGTGTAGTATCAGTTGCATATATTTAAATATAAAGTAGAAAAATGACTTTTTTCTCCATGAAAATTCAAAATTCAGTCTTATTTTACAGGATGAGGAGCTGGTGCCAAATGTCAGACTTTATTTACAACATACCTATGATTCAAGATTGAATCACCAAAACATGAAGTGAAACTCAAGTACAAGTCGTAAGTTGATATCATAAAGTGTTCCAACGAAAAAAACCTCACATTTTCCACAGAAAAACATTAAATGACGATTATCTTCAGTTTGCGCCGCTTAGGACGCGGGCGGGCCGGTGTGACCAATCAGGGGCGGCGGGGGCGTGGCCACCATGAGCACACACGAGTTGTCAAACAGGTTAGTCTCGAGCAGCTTAAGTGCGTTCCCGTAAGCACTCACGCGCACACACGCGCGGAAGCACCGCGGTCGTCCGGACGGCGTGGCGTGGCGTGGCGTGGCGTGGCGTGGGAGAAAAGCAGAAACGGAAGCGACGCGGAGAAGAAGGAAGGTGAGTTTTGGTCCAAAAATGTGAGAAATTTAGCGACTTCCGTGACTCACCTTCATCCGGGCGCGAGCTGCCTGGGTCAGGACAAACATGGAGGCCGTCTGCGTCGCGAGCGGTGCGTTTCTTCTTCTTCTTTTCTTCTTCTTCTTCTTCTTCTTCTTCTTCCTGGTCGTGTGAACAGACGCGCCGCTGCTCGGCTCACAAACACCAAATTAGAGCTTTCTATTTTTGCTTGACCCACTTCCCGACGCTGCGCTTTGTTTTGCCACAACGGCAGCACCGGCTGGGGGGGGGTGGAGCTGGTGGAGCTGGGCTGGTGGAGGCTGCTGGAGTTGGGGGCAGGTGAGTGTGGCCGGAGGAGCTCCGGGAGATGGAGCCCGGCTCGGCCTGGAATGGCGGATATGTCAAGAATGCGAACTGGCAGATGTTTTAAAACACTTCAGGTCATGTTGAAGTTAAGAAATGCAGCCAGTTCACAGGTGCGACCTCCACGCTGTCCACGCACAGGAGGTGAGATGTGTGTGTCTGCTCGTGGGTTCCAGGAGCAGCTGCTGGACGTTCTTCCCGTTTCTAACCAGAAGTTGCTGTTTTCTGCGGTTTCGGCCTTTTTTTTCCTGCGTTTCTGAGGAGAAACAAACCATTTCTGTTGTGATGGTTCACTTCTGACCTGTTGAAATTGTGGCTTTTTCACCGCTTTTTCCCCAACAAATGATGTAACTTTGTGTGGTTTGGAGAAGCCGTGACTAACGTGGTAACTTTTGTCATGCGAGGAACCTCCGTTATCTCTTCTGAATGGCCTCCGGACAGAGGGGGGGTCCTGACGCTCCTCCCCTCCGCCTTCTGTCACTTTTAACATGCTGAAAAGGGACCTATTGTTCTTCCCCGGGGGGGGGGGTTCTGTCTGCTTAAGACTGTTTAACAAAAGCAAGTGGAATGGTGTGTATTTATCGGACGCAGCAGCTGTCCTGACGTCGCCGTGCGCCTCGCTCAAGGCCGCGTCGCTTCCCTCTCCTTGAATATTCCCGTTTAGCGGAAGAAGACGACAGCCGACTGCTTTTATGATTTGTTTGACGACATAAAGCCGACGGCCATCTGACAGCTTCTCTGCTGGCCGTGTTTCTCTGCAGGATGTCAGGAGTGGACCTGAGATGCTGAACTCCCCCCCACACCTGGTCGGAGTTTAACCCGGGAAGGTCGTCCACCAGAATCCAAATTCCTCCAGAATCGGAGAGTGTTCGCTTCAAGGTCGAAGCGGGAGAATGAGGGACGGAGACGGCGCTCAAGGACAGAAATCGCTCGTCCACAAAATGCCCTCGGAGAGACTTCGGCGCCCTGCGAGGACGGATACCTCTGCCACGCCCCCTCGCCTGCGGCCCAAAGGGCCGGTGGGGCTGGACTTCCAGCGCCAGTTCCCGGTGGCGGCGGGGAGGCCGAAGCAGAGCGCGGTGGAGCGGCTGGAGGCTGACAAGGCCAAATATGTCAAGAGTCAAGTCGCTTTGTCCAAACAGCTGCCGGTCCGACCCCCAGATGCTCAGAAGGCGGCGCGGAGCCCCGCCCCCGCCCTGCAGCCCACCAGGAAGACGGCGCCGCCGGTGAAACCCAGGACGGAGGGCGTCCAGCTGGACATGAAGCACCTGACCAGTCTGATCAGCAACGTCAGTGACGGGGCTCAGAGCGGCTCCGCCCCGGGCCCGCAGGCTCCCACCTCAGACGGCGCTGGGGCAGCGGCGCCCCAGAAGGCGGAGCGGCCGTGCCCGCCCCCCCGCCCTGACTGGTCCAGTCCTGCGAAGGTGAGACTGAAGGTGTCCGCCAGCAACGGCGTCCCCGGACCCCCGGCTGCTGGGACGGTTCGCAGAGTGGATGTCATGCCCCCGGCCAGCCCCGCCCGCACCCCCGTCAGACCCGCCCTGTTCATCCGGAAGCCCCTCCACCCCATCTCCTTAACCCCTCAGTTCCCGCTCCGCCCGGCTGCCTCGCAGCTCCACCTCTCCCACCCCAGGACACCGGGACGGTCCCCCCTCAAACCCGTCGTCGTGCCGTCTAAGCCGGAAAAACCTCCCGCCGACGCCCCGGTCCGGGCTTCCCCTCCCCCTCTCCTGCCTGCTTTGCCCCCCTGCTCCCCGGCGAGAACCCGCTTGTCCTCCTCCAGCTCCAGGAAGCGGCCCTCGCTGACCAGGTCTAAATCGGACCTGAGCGACCGGTGTTCCCGGGCCGGGACGGAACTGGAGCGCTTCTTCAACCTCTGTGGTTTGGACCCCGCGGACCTGCAGGAATGGACGGAGTCCACCTCGGACATTGTGTCCATGGCCCGTTTCCACAGCGTCAGCGCTCCGGGGTCAGAGTGTAGGGCCTCCAACAGAGAGGAAGATGCAGAGGAGGAGGAGGAGGAGGCGGCGGGCGCGCCTGCAGCACGTGTTCCCTACGGCGTCTCTGTCATCGAGCGCAACGCCAGGGTCATTAAATGGCTGTATGGACTCCGTAGCGCTAAAGACAACCTGAGCAAGAGCACCGATTTATAGGCCGGCGCCTCAAAACAAAAACAGCCAGAGTTTCAGAATGAAGATGGACGCGGGATGAAAGCAGCGAGGACCAGCAGGAGGTTCTGGGGGTCCACCCTGTTTGAGAAGGACCTTTTCTTTTTTAATTTTTGCAAAAGTGTACGGGATTATTTTTACCTCAGCTAAGTATTTATTTTGAGTTCAGAGACGTTTATTTGGTTCACTTTGACTTTGTGCAAAAAAAAAAAAAATTAAAGTGTCAACACTGAGAACTTTTTTTGAGAATTGTTGTGAATTCTGTGCGATGAAGCTAACTGCTGTGCTAGCCTGGTCCCACAGCGATTCCTGTCCCTCGGTCATCCACAGGTGTGTCACATTTCTCTGCTGTTCCACAAGAGGTCAGAGCTGCACCAGCTTTAGTCTGACAGACAGGAAAGGACTGAGAAGTTGATTATTGACATGTTTACAGCCTCTCTTTTGTGTTAGCTTCAGGCTAGCACATCTCAGGGATAAATAGTGGTCTGTTTTCTGAATAAATGTGGTAGAGTTGAAGGTGAAAACCTAATTTACTCAGTTATTCCACATGGTTACAGAATGAAATCGGTCTTTGGGTTTCGGCCTTCCTGAAGCTGCAGGGTTAATATCTGTAATTTGAAACGTGCTCTTTAAAATCCTGCACCAACGTGTTCTAATCCCGCCGTCCAGCTCACTTTGCTGTAAATGAAGGCAGGAGGGCGGGTTCAGAGCTGCCGCAGTCGTCCGACCTGATCGGATCGCCGGTGAGACCTCAGGTTGTCCTGAAGACGCAGGCGTGAAGACCTGAACCGACCGTCCGGCTGTGGGATCGTCTAAAGGATGGGCTGTTTAACGGACTTGAAATCCCAGATGGAGACCCTGAAGACCCGCTTACTGAAGCAGGCAGGTGCCCGGTCAGCACAGGTGTTTTTTAATATCCAGAATTCATCTTTCAAACAGAAAGCTTCCATTTGTCCGCTCTCCTCTGGTCTCCAGGGCTCTGGGGGGATTCCTTTGACCAGGAAGATCTGCTTCGCTGTGGGTGGGGTCCCGAACCAGGTAACCACGGCGGCCATGTCGGCGTCCCTGCAGATCTTTCTTCTGGACGTGGTCCAGGTAGAGTACGTCCCTCAAAGAAACGTCCTCCCTGTCTTGACTTTCCAATGAAAATACCTTCCTCAGATGGAAGCCTTCCACGTGTCCCTGATTTTGTTTGTGAGCCGGGCCTGGGACGCCGTGTCGGACCCTCTGATCGGATACCTGGTGGGCCGCAGCCCCTGGACAAGAGTTGGAAAACTCACCCCCTGGTGGGTCGGCAGGTGGAGGAGCTTCACGCTGGAGAGGCTCCATCTGAATAGAAGCAGGAGACCTGATGCAGGTGTCTCACTCAGCAGACGTTTGTGTCCTAGGCTGGTTCTGTCCACCCCGTTTGCCGTCCTCTCCTACCTGCTGCTGTGGTTCGGACCGCCGGGCCCGGCGGGGGTCAGCGTGCCCTGGTTCCTCGTGACCACCTGCCTGTTTGAGACCCTCATGAGTGTAAATCTGCCATTTTACCGCTTTGCTTGGTGCTGTGTTGCCATGGATACGGACAGTTTCACCCTCCTCTCCCCTGTCATCTCTTCACAGTGCTACAATGTTCCGTATCTGTCCCTCAACATGTTCCTCGGGGGAGATCACAGGGACAGAGACTCGGCCACGGCCTACAGTAAGAGAGCCCAGGTGGCCCCAGAGCGGCCCCAGATGTTTCCCCTCCGCTCCTCTTGCAGGGATGACCACGGAGATGCTGGCCATGCTGGTGGCGTCCGTCATTCAGGGTAAAGTGGTGGCCCTGTACAACAGCGAAAGGCAAGAGGTCTGTCTACACCCGGAGCACGGCGCACCTGCAGGCACGCCGCCTTCGCCGCAGGCTGCCTCGCTGCAGGCCACGGTACCGGCCGGCGCTGACGTCAGGGTCCGTTGGAGCAGCGGCTCAAATGTCTCCTCAGCGGTTGAGCTGCATTGTGTACAAACGGTCCCAGGCGTATCTCATTACCACTGATTTACCTGCCTCTGTGTGTGTGTGGGTGTGAGAGAGAGAGAGAGAGAGAGAGAGAGAGAGAGGAATCTGAAAATACCTGCCTTTTTAAAATTCTAATTAAGAGTTTCTGAATAACATAAAGCTCTTGTTGCATTAGCACAGTTAGCTTAGTCTAGCAAACAGCCTGCGCTAACTTTGCTGTTGAAAGCAAACAATCCAAATGTTGACTTTGTGCTTCAGGACTAAATTAGCCATCAAAGGCACCAGTTGTTTTCCTTTTTTGGCAGTAATCTGTCCTAAAACTTCCCCTACCCAAATGTCTGCTATCCTTGCCTTTAGGCAGAGGTTTGACGGTCACTGTTCCTGTGGGAAAGGTTACTGTTGATATTTTTGTCCCAGCGTAAAGCTTTCCTCACCTCGGCGGTGGCGATGGGCGCCGTGTTTTTCCTCTGCAGCTTGGTTTTGTTCCTCGGGGTGAAGGAGCAGAAATGTGAGTCCCCCCAGTGGCCGGGGTCAGGCGTGTGTGTGTGTGTGTGGATGGTGTGAAGGTAAAAATGTCTTTTCCCACATTAGCAGAGCTCGGGGCTGAAGCAGGGGCGCGCCCGTCCTACCTGAGCGCGCTGAAGATGCTGCTGAGCCACGTTCCGTACCAGCGGCTGCTGCTCAGCTTCACCCTCTGTGTTCTTGCTTTCCAGGCAATTTAACTTCATAAAGTCACCTTTTTTTCCCATCAGAAAGTCGACTAAAATGACCCTATTTGTGCTTCGTTCCAGATGTCGTTGGGGAATTTTGCACTTTTCTGTAGCCATGCAGCTGAGCTGGGAGCCCAGTACCAGTACCTAATACTGGTGTTACTGGTAAGATCCAGATAGATGCAGCCAGCGTCCCAACAGAATGTCTCTGTGATTAAATATTGAGTGTGTTTCCACCCTCCAGGTTGCCTCCTCGGTGGGCGTCCCTCTGTGGCAGGCGCTTCTGCTGAGAATCGGAAAAAAGGCCACAGCCTTCATCGGACTCTCGGTGAGGAACCGAGCTGCTTCCTGGGCTCGGCTGATGGCAGCCTTCTTTGAAAACCTCTTTGTTCCTCTCCCAGCTCTTCATCCCAGCTGTGATCACGGTCGCCTGTGCTCCCAGTAGCCTCCCAGTCTTCATGCTGATGTGCGTGCTGATGGGCTTCAGCGTGGCCACCATGTTCCTGCTCCCCTGGTGAGTCGGGTCCCGGCTGGGATCGGGCCGCCTCGGAGCCGTGACGAGCGTCCTAAACCCGTGTCTGCGTCAGGTCCATGCTCCCGGACGTCGTGGATGACTTTGCCTCCAGATATCCTTCCTGCAAAGACCTGGAGCCTCTCTTCTTCTCCTGTTACGCCTTCTGCAGCAAGCTGGCAGGAAGCCTGGCAGCGGGGCTCTCCACCATGATGCTCCAGTCAGTCACAGTTCTGTCCGGTCCTACCTGGTCCGTTCCTCCCTCACCTCCCGCTCTCCTCTTCCTCCTCCTCGTGCGCAGGTTTGTCAGCTACAGATCCGGCGCCTGTTCCCACAACGAGAGGGTGCGGACGGTTCTGATCGTGCTGTTTTCTCCAGTTCCCGTCGTGCTTCTGCTCACAGGGATGGCCGTCCTCCGCTGCTACCCGATTGACGAGAGGAGGCCTTCCCAGGTCCGGGAAGGGACGAGAACCATCCGGTAAGTGGCCGGATGAATTCCGTGTCAATTTGAGGCTGCGCATCCCATCTTATACCAAAGGTGTGATCTAGAGATATCGGTTAGAAACAGATGTTTTTCCTTCCTTTCTGTCTTCAACCATCAGAGGAGGAAACCGCGAAGAGCCGACCAGCCTGCCGGAGCCACAGGCTCCATCCTCCTGCAACCATGACGACGTCAGCTCCTCCGGAGCCGTTTCGGATCCTCCTCATTGCCCAAGGAGGTCGAATGTGGCATCCAAAGTGACGTGGGTTTAGCCGGTTCACTACAAGCTGACCGTGAAGCCAAAATGTCCACAAAACTATCACTGACACGATAAAGAAGATCCAAATGCTGTCATTGTTTACTGTCGCTTTAATAGTCCAAAGAAAGTTTGGATAAACCAAATAAAGTGTTTTTTTTTTAACTGTCTGATTGCTTGTGTCAGATTTCACTTTCTCCTTGCAAAGTTGCAACAAACGCAGAGCAATCACCAAGAGAGAAATGAGGAGAAATGAGTTAAAAATGGCAACTATCAGCATGTTGGCCTCCGGGAGTCAACCGAGGTCCAGTTAAAATGTCTGGTCTTCATCAGAACACCCCTGTCCGATGGTAATCCAGGTGTTATTTCTTGTTTATACCAAAGTTTGCCTTGGGGTAATTACATAACGAACAGGCTGTGGGAGATTTCCACGGTGGGTGGTTCCCCCCACATCCACGCCCGCCCGCCCCCGGCCTCAGGCCGCCCCTGCCGCCAGCCTCTGCCCGCACTGAGCGCTCGTCGTGAGGAAGGCGCAGAAGGAAGCCAAAATGGGAGTGGAGGTCGAAACCCTTAGCCCCGGAGATGGTGAGAACCGCCGACTTTGTTGGGTTCGACCCGCAGCAGCGGCGCCTGACTGCGGTTTGTGTCTGCTTGTTTCCAGGAGAGACTTTCCCGAAGAAGGGCCAGCACGTCCTGGTGCACTACACCGGTGAGTGGGGCGGCTGCCCCCCCAGCGCAAATACCACATCTTCAGGCAGATATGCGTGACTGTTGGACGGATTCGGGGATTCTTCTGGCGTGAAATTTGGCGTTTGGTTGCGTGTGTGCGTGCGTGCGTGCGTGTGTGAGACCGAAATTAGGAACCAGCTACACCGGAAATGTAAGTCGAGATCCCCTCAGCTAGCAACCTGAGCTATGCTTTGGTTTTCTTTTATGTTTTCTCAGCTGCTATTAACATAAATTGTGTTTAAATTGACTACGCCCCACGATTTGGTACCGTTTAGTCTGCGTTTTCATTGCGGTGCTGTCGCGTTTGAGACAGTTTTAGGCAGCTTACGTTGGCGCTGTCATCCACATTAGCAGCTAGCCGCTAATTGCAGCTAACGTTCGGCTCGCAGCTGCCGTTGTGGGCTCCCTCCGTCCACCAACCTGCCCGCTGACTAGCCTCTCCCGTCTCTGGGGCTCATTCAGGCACACTGGAAGACGGGACAAAGTTCGACTCGTCGAGGGACAGAGGAAAGCCGTTCAAATTCAAGATTGGATTCGGAGAGGTGATCCGTGGTTGGGACGAAGGAGTAGCCCAAGTGAGGAGCTGGGAGCTAGCATGCTAACGCTACGGTGTTTTCCCTGCAAGCCATAATTCACCATCTGTTTTCCTGTGCCCACAGATGAGTGTGGGTCAGCGGGCAAAGTTAATCTGCTCCCCAGACCATGCTTATGGCTCCAAAGGACACCCAGGCATCATCCCACCGAACTCCACCCTCATCTTCGACGTGGAGCTGCTCAGCCTGGACTGAAGCTTCTGCACCCGCTCGAATTCCACTCACACTTTCAGGGTGAGTCGATTTAAATCACTGGCACAACCCAGCATATATTAGCTTTAAAACATCTGAAATGTGGAAAACAGTTTAAATATTTTAACTACTTTGAAATGATTAAGTATATATATATATTTTTAATCCAAACAAGAGGAGAGGCAGGCTTCATTCAGGGACTTTTTTCCCTCCGCTGCAGGTTGATTCCTATCTCGGGAACATGGAGGAAAAACTAAATCCCAGATGATTCCTGCTGTTGATCCCTGCATAAGACCTCCGTTTGTCTCTAGCTTCACAGGTTCACCCTCCTCTGCGTTTGACGTCTGCTCTTACAGCACTTGCTTACAAGCCTTTATCCTTTTTCGCTTTGACTCCACAGTCAGACATCACAGAAGCTGCGTCGGTTGGGTTTTCTAATTTTATATTTTAATTTCCAAAAAAAGTGTCTCCACATCAGGACCAGGTTCAGAAACGTGTCATGAGTATATAATCGGTCTCATTCCTGTGGCTCTGCGGCCTTTTATTCTAAATTTGGATGGATTGTCTTAATTCAAATTAACTGTTTGACAGTCATATTTTTGCGAATCACCAGGTTAAATGAGGAAATTTAATAAACTTTAAAGCACATTATCGCCATGAATTGCCTACAAGTCTGCAGGATCAGGATTTTATTTGTCTGTTGCAGCATTAATTTTTCATTTACATGGTTTTGAAACTATAACTTTGACAGTGTTTGTGTTATTTTGGACATTTTTATTTTTTTTCCAGAAGTTGTAAAGAAACATCTGGTGTAAACGGTTTCTAAACGTGCACGACACGGTTGAAGGAGCACATCGGGGATTCGTGATATCTTTATTTGAGGGAGTCGCGCGTAACAAGCTGTGGATGTTTGTTCCTTTCTCTATACACATTAAAAGAGTAATTTTACCACGTTGATCTTTTCCTTCTCTCACATTCCTCTGAATCTTTATTTTCAGGTGGTGCAGCACATGGGGGGGAGCTTTTTTTCCAACAAGAAATGGCATTTTTGCATGTTTTATACAAGCTTCTGGTCTGTTTTCATGCAGCAGATGAGAGAGAATCGCTGAGCTTCTCTCAAGTCTTAATAAACGACGCGACAGGTGTTCAAAGACATCAAAGATGTTGTTTTTTTCTTTTGATTCCGTGCAAGATTATTGCAAAGATCCCTGAAAGATCCTTTTTTTTCCCCCCAAAACAAGGCTGAAATGAAGCTGTCTGAAGGGGGGGGGGCTTTATTTACATTCTGGTCCTTGAATCGCTCACAGACGAGCAGAGCTGAACCTGTGAAGAACTTCATCACGTGGTCACAAGGTGGGGAATTAAATCTGAAAGGGGGCCGCTCAAGCTCGCAGGGAGGAGCCACCAGCCTACCTGGACTGCACCAAACCTGTAACCATGGCAACAGCTCAGCCTCCACAGCCCTGATTTGTCCTTTGTGCCACTGTTTGATGGGTTTTGAGGACCTCCAGCGCTCCGCTGAGGACGTTTTTGAGTGGTTTTCCACCTGAACGGCTTCCTCCGCCACGCTGTCGCCATGGTTCCTGCTTCCACCTGATTGGCCAAGGGACACATCCTTTAAAGCCAGAACCTGTCAGATTTGTGTGTTTTCACTCAGGTCTGCTGGTTTTCCTCCCCTGGCCGCGCCTCTGCGCCGCAGCGAGTGCAGGGCCACGGCGCAGCAGCCTCTCAGCAGGGAGCCGATGTGGTACACCGGCATGACCTCCTTTGGCGCCCCGCGGCAAAGCCACGCCACGGTCGGGACCACCGGCATCGCCAAGGCCAGCAGATCCACCAGGAAATAGCGGCTCCAGTGGGAGACCTGAGGAGGATGGTCGTCGTCGTCGTCGCCCGAAGCGTCGGTTTCGACACCCTCGTCCTCTGGCAGAACTACAACTTCCTGTCGGACAGGAAGTGCAGCTGCAGGATGAGGCTGGGAGGTCTGGGCCTCCGCCGGCGCCTTTGTTACCTCCTCCAGCGCCCCTGGTGGAGGTTCTAAACCCTGCGCTTGCTCTGGAGCGCCCAGGTGGGTGCCGGGCGACGGGATTGGGCGGATCTCCGACGGGGGGCCGTCGGCTGAAATGACGCTCAGGTCTTCCACGCCGTCGTCCAGCCACGTCATGGTGGGGCTGCACGCCTGAGAGCGCACCTCCGGCCTCGGAGCGGGGATGGGGTCAGAGGCGGGGGCCGCAGCGGCGGCCAGCGTGGCGGGGGCCTCCTCCTGGGGTAAGTGCAGGAACAGGTGGTGGTGGGGCAGGAAGGCGTGGCCGCTGCATTTGCAGGTGCTGCTGAGGGTCTGGCAGGAGTGCGACACGGGCAGCACGGCGCCGCCGCTGCACATCCTCTCATAGGTGGCGGAGCGCGGCACAGCTGGGGGGCCGCGAGCGCAGCCCTCCGACACCAGCGCCGCCTCCAGCAGCAAGTGGGTCTGCGGCCCAGGCCGCGGGGCCCTGCCGGGCTCGGCGGGGCCCGGGCCGCGCTCCAGCTGCAGAGCCTCGCTGCTCAGGCGGCTGTAGGTGCTGCCGCGGGTCAGCGTGCTGGCCGGGGAGCAGCCGCAGGAGCGGGACTTCCCCCCCACTGGGGGTCTCTGTAGCCCCCCGTACGGTTTATGCTCGTGCGGGTCTTCGCGGACGTTCAGGTTGGTCCTCACAGACTCCACCACCTCCTGAAGGTGGTGGATTTCCCTGCGGGCCTCCTTCAGGGCTAACTGGGCCTCCACGCGGTGGCACTCCTCCTCGATCCAGTCTTCCTGCATCCTGTACAGCTGGTTCCTCAGCTCATCTATTTCATAATCTCTGATGAAACAGAAGATTAAATCTCTCTAAGATACTGAAAACTCTGACTTCTTACAGGAGGAAGGTGTGTCCTCCCTCTGCATGCTCAGGGGAGCTGGACTCACCTGTGTTGGAGGCGTTCCACGTTATCCCTCAGTCGGGTTCGCAGGTGGCGGATGCACACCTCCTTCTGCTGCAGGGGTGTGAGGTACTGCTCGGGGGGCGGGGCCCTGATCCCGTGGTTGTCGCTGCAGGCCGAGTGCTTCGCCTGACGCCTGAATCGACGTTTACGAAAAGGTCATTCACGACAGAGGGAGGGAGGACTGGGACGTGCTGCCGTCTGATACAACTATTTATGGAATCCTGCTTTATCCTGTCTGTCCCACTTAACCAGTCCACTTATCCTCTCTGTCCCATTAACACCAGTTTATTTATCACGGCTGTTCCAGTATAATCTGTTTATTTATCCTCTCTGTCCCATTAACACCAGTTTATTTATCACGGCTGTTCTGGTATAATCTGATCTTCTTCTGATTTTACCTGGGTGTACTGGGATATGTGCGGGCTGCTGGGCTGTCCTCTGGTGGCCTGACTGGTCCCAGGTACGCGTGGGCGCTGGACGTGTCGCTGTGGGAATGTCTCCCGCTGGAGCCCCCGGAGCGCCTTCAGGGGTAAATGCAAACATCACACTCATCAACAACAGAAACAGGCCTGCGTCATTCCGAATCCGGGACGTGTGGCGCGTCTCTGACGGTACCTGCGCTGACCTGGGGGGGGCTTTCGACTCGGCGTGAGAGACATTGATGCGTCCGGACGGTCCGCTGCTGTATCCAGGGAAGCACGCCAGGGGGCGCCAAAGGGCTGGAATTACACATTACACAAGAAAATAACCGGTAAAAACCTGCTCCTGGATTAACGCTGAGTTCCTGTTACATTTTCACGCCTCCTACAGGTTAAAATCAGGCTATACTGACAGAAAAACTCCTATGTTTAAATTCTAGGACAACGAGTCTTCACCCGTCCTCCTCCTCATCTGCGCGCAACAAGTGGTGCGTGCGTTACTGGTGAGAAACACGCAATCATCTTACGTAAGTGCGATTTATCAGCGAAAATCTCACCGTCTGCGGATGAAACTCCACTCACACGCACCGATGACACATCGGGCCGCTCCAGGATCACAGGAACGCGGATTTTACGCTTCGTCCTTGAAGGGTCCGCCAGACATTTTTCCGCCCACAGTCCAGCTGCGAAATCCGCCTCAGTGGTTGATGGGAACGTGGGCTCACACGCAGGTAAAGTGTGTTTTCTCGGTCGCCTGACGCTGGAGGATGCGTCCCAGAACGCATCCTAGATGCCAGGTGTGTCCTACATGGAACAGGAAGGCGTCCCCTGGTGTCCCAATGTCACAACGGCCGAGGGACGCGCGTGGAAACCTAACGCGGCCGATCAAACTCCGCCATCTCTGCCTCCGCGTCCGGATGGACGAGACTCTGGTGGCGACGGGGAGCAAAGATGCTGCTGCTGCCGCTGAGGGGGGTCCATCCCGCAGCCACGGAGCCCGGAGATGCAGTGAGGCGCTGCGGCTGCTGCATCGGTGCTTCTTAAAGGCGCAGCGCGGGGAAAGAGCCGGATGTAACAGCTGCCGGATCTCCACCAGGTTCGTCAACAGCTGTTCTACTTTCCCCAGATGTGTTCATGAGCCAGGCTTCATTTTGCGTGATGCTGCGGCAGGCCCCGCCCCCTTTGACCCTCAAAGGTCATGAAAGGACCACTGGAAACCTCCGATGTCATTTAATTACCAGCTTAAACAACAACAAAAAAGGGGGAAATATGACACAATTAGGCCCCACGCAGATGGGAGGCCTTTTAGGTTTCACAGAGAGGAAATAAGGTTTTGGAATAATTCTGCAGAATTCCTGGGACAGCTCCCTTCACACCTTTTTTAACAGTCAGAAGCATAAAAGTCAATCAAACACAGAGCAAACAAGAACACAGATCGTTTTCCAACAGGGTAGCACATAAAGAATAAAAGAATAAATTAATCAGAAGGATTCCAGGGATCAATAAAACACAAAAATGAGGTGGAAATCATGTGATGCTGGAAAACACGTTTCCTCACAAACGAGGTAAAAACATGGACACACAAAGGTACAAAAGTGTAGAAAATCAAAGTTTATGTCGCTAACGGGAACGTTGTACATTTGTGAGGAGGAATTTGTTGAATTTTTCCCTTTAGAGCATGCGTCCGGGCGTGACCAGGACGTCCTCGTAGGGAGCGTCCTGCCGCAGCTGAAGACTCTTCTGTTTGCTGAGGACCAGGAGACAGAAGAAGGTGGTGGCAGCCTGGGAGCGTGTGACGCCATCACAGAGCGATTTCAGGCTGAAGGAGGGTTGACCGTCGCTCTGGACAAACAGAGAGAGAAAGTGCTGCAGCGACAGGTTTAAATGTAGCCAATGCTGTGTTCGTTTACAGGTTCTCACCTGCAGAAAGTCCAGGAGTTTCTGCGCGTGCCTGTTTATGCTACCGTCCTCAAAGACCTGGCTGTCCTCTGCAGACTGAACGTTAGAGAGAGTCCAGTCAGAGTTGGACAAATTTGTGTCAGACAAATATGGAGTCCAGCAGAGTCCCAAATCTGAGCAGGTTCTTATCATGTCTGTGTTTGTTTGTGTGTGTGTGTGTGTGTGTGTTCACAGGCACCCGGGTGTTGGAGAATGATGAAAGAATCTCCTCCTCTGTCAGAGACTGATGGACCAACATGGAGTCTTCTGATGGAGGTTGTGGTTGAGCCGACCTGTTCTCCATCTAATAAAACGAGGATCAGTCATGGATCCAAGAGGGAAACCTGAGTGAAGGCAGCAGCTCACCTGTCTCACACGCGCCCGTGTGCAGCTGGAAGAATCATCCAGAGGGTCGGTCACATGACTGAGGAGCGTCAGGTCAGCGTCCAGCGATGAATCCACAATACTGATGTTGTCTGTGGTGAGGACACCCCCTGAGTCCCCCTGGCCTAAACAACACACAATGACGTCCATATTGGAAAAAATGCTAAAACATATAATCCACAAATTTAAAGAAAGTGTTTTTCTTGTTTTTACCTTCCCGGCTGTCCTGGCGCATCACCTCCACCTCCGCCCCGACTTCACGTTTCCCACAGATGGAGAAGAGCTTCGGAGGAAAAGCAGATTGTAGCTGCGGCAGCGGGTTTGTTTGCAGACGTCGGCTGTGTTGGTTTACCTCAATCACCTGCGGAGCTAGAACGCAGGAGCAGGGCCGGGCAAACAGCCTGCGGGCTCCTCCGTTCTCCTTCCACAGCATGAGCTGCAGCGTCGGCGGCGCCAGGTCCATGGTGACCACCAGATCTGAGAAATCCAACATCTGCTCCCTGATGTCGGCGTCGCTCAGCTCTTTGTTCAGATCCACGATCAGCTTGCGTTTCCGCTTTCCCCTCTTCTTCTCCAAGTTAGCTGAGGGGGGAAAAAAAAATATCTGATTTTACTGGATGTTCTCATCAGGACATTTTCGTTCTGTCGCCGTGCGTACGTGTGATGGGCACAGGTTCCAGAGCAAAGCCATTCTCCTGGATAGTCAGCAGGGTGGTCTGGCCGAGCGCCGGGGTCTCCACCTGCATCTGCTGAGCGCCTGCAAACAAGCGGTCTGAACACAAATCCTGCGCCACAAAGAGCTGGAGGTGCACCTGGCTGGTGCACTCTGGAAAATGATTAAAGGTCACCCTGTGGGTGCTTGAGCTTGGGGGTGGTGGGCTTTTCCCTCTGAGGTTCTTCTGTGATGAAGTCGGTGGACTCTGCCCCATCACTGGTGTTTGTCAGAAAGTCTTAAAGTCAAGGGAGAAATTCTTGATATTAAAATTAAATATTAAGGAACCGCTGGAGAAATCATCCTTTAAAGGACTTTTACATGGTAAATTTGGAGAAAAGGAAGACAAATCTGCAGAAACGGTCTCACCAAGCAGGTCGCATCCTCTGCCCTCGTCTCCAAAAGCATCTCCGTGGTGAGACAGGCTCTGCAGGCTCACGTCCAGCAGCCCAGTATGGCTGATCTGTGACTCATCTCCTGCTCACCAGAGCAGACAGAAAGCATAAAGAGGAAGGCAAAGAATAGCCTACATCAAGAACAAAAACATACTTCTTACCAAAGTCAACCAAGGTCAGGAACTCATTTCCAATGTCCTCCTTCAGAGTGATTTCTTCTGTTCGGCTCTGGTTCAGAGAGAAATGATCCACGATATCTATGTCACTGAAAGACGGGGGAACAGACGCTCAGTCCATGTTCAGCTCAGACTGGAAAGGCTCAGGTCTTTACCTCAGGTCTGGCAGCTGCGCATCAAAAGCTGCGAAATCTTCAAAAGCTGTGAAATCTTCAATGAGTGTGATGGCTTTTCTTTCAGCCTCGAGCTCCTCCACAGCCAGATCCATCTGCCCTGGTGCGTGAAAACATTACAGTTTTCACGGGTCTTTGCATAAATTCATGGAGATGTTCTCACCAGTCAAGAGTAAATTTATTCTTTAACATCAGTAATAAGTTTTGGGGGGGGGGTTTCAACTGGAGAGATGTTTGTCTGTGTCCTGTGTTGTTTTATGTACATATAAAATGTACAGCAAGGTTACGCTGAGCATTAATGAAGATGTTAAAGGACCGTGTTTCCATCACCCTCATACATAGGGAAAACTGATAAAAGAACCTGTGGTATTGGTCTATCTTATTTATATACAGGTTTGTAATATTATGATGCGGGGGGGAAAAAAGTGCAACATGCATGTTAAACACTCTTCTACTCTGTACCGTAATATTATGCTGTTATTTAACACATTCAACATTGCAGTCACTGATCTGCTTAGTTTTCTTTCATTTTTCTTACCTGGCCTGAATGCATTTTTGACTTTAATCAAGGCTTCGCTGCAGTCTGCCAGCAGATACTTGGCTTTCCTGGAGTAGATCCTGACCACACCGACCAGAAGATGACCAGAAGTCCGCAAACCGATCTTCACCTACACAGATTAAAACGTACACATTTCCAAATTATACCATACACGTAAGTAATCACATGACATTAAGACATTCGACGTTATTGTTATTATTTTTACCTTGGGCGAAATGATGTCTTCTATAACTATTTCCAAATTGCACTCCGCTACCTGGGCCTTGGTTAGCTTCCTTTCCCAGTGCGCTGCTAACCAAATTTTGGCCAGAGGTCCTCGGTTGGACGTGAAGAGGTGAGTGTAGAACATCATATTGGAACACTGAGGTTCACCTGCTGTCAACAGCTGACAAAAGTTTCGATGTTAATCAGAACTGTAGCTGCTAGTCAGCACTTTTACGACCAAGGCGCTGTTATTTTGTATGCAAATATGGCTTGGACGTCATTAGTCTCTGTAGTAGAGGCCGCCTAATTAGCGGGATAGGGTCACTTTTCAAATACACTTTAAAAAGAAAACCCTGCGTTTTACTAACCTGTCGCCTCAAGTTCAGGAAAAAGTCGCTTAATTTGCAATATTATTATTATTATTATTATTATTTTATTTTATTTATATCTATTTTATTTTATTTTACTAACGACGCATGCTAGCAGCCATTAGCCGCTACTCACCTTCAAATTTCAAAATTCCCGCGTTCCCGCTGCGCGAAGCCGCGAGCCAGGTAGCGACTTCCGCCCACGATAATAAAATCTTGATTTAACAGATTTTATTCCGAAAAACTATCACGGCAATGTAGGACACTCCCCTGTAATCAGTCTGTTTTCGTAACCTTTGGCATTATTGTTGATCTTATTATTTATTTATTTATTTTAACCTCCCAGCACAGCCATATACCGCTAGGTGGCGACAACAGCAAGCACTTAAATCTGAGTTTTAGGTCAAAGAACACACACACGCACACACGCAATTAGTTTTTGTTTTTGTTTTTTAAAGTTTGTGTTGTGGAATTTAGGGTGAGATGCCTTCAGTTAGTGTACTGGTCAGCCTTTCCTTCCCTTTCTCCGAACACAATCAAAGCATGTGTTTGTTATAAAATTAAATATTCCATTTTGATGTTTTCTTTCAGGCTCTCTTTCGCTGCCATTGTTTGCGGCAGGCAGCCCGAAATTGCGCAGGATTCGATGCTGCTGCCGACGGACCGATAAGGCTGGGAAATCTGCAGGATATCCAGCTTTTGAAGGTACTGCGGCACACACAATATAGTGCAAGAGTAATATTTTTATTTAGCCTAAATTATAACGAGTCACACAGTGGTCTTAAAAATGTTTTTTTTAAAATCATAAATCTCAGGACTGAAATATGTTTTCCCTAATATGACTAATGTGACACTATGATGTAATTCGCGTATTTGTCCACCAGAGGGCAGTGTCCCATAAGCATATCACTGACCAACGCGTACAAACCGGTCTGCACTGTGTTATCACTTAAAAATGATTAATTACTTTATTATTTTAACACAGATACATAACAGTTTGAATATTAGATTCTCGTTTCTTAAATTTAAAATCCGTCACTATAAAAATCATCAAAAATCTCTCACAGTATCCTGTTTCGGGCTATTTTCGTCTTTTGTCAGGGCAGGTTTATCCTCCAGGCTGTTTTTTTCTTCATGTTTTTCTGACAGTTCAATTTTTACATAAATTACATTGATCACGTGATACATCTGCATCGGAGGTTTGGCGTCGGTTCTGATGACTTCTGCTGTGTTTTCTTATTTTTTTATTCCTGCACATGTGTATTATCTTCACGGGGCTAAAAGGCCCCCAGCTGCAGCTGAGCTGTCATCATGATTTTACTCAGCGTGCTGAAAAACACACAGCAAACACTCAACTGTAATCACTGATCATAGAAAGATGCATACTACTGGAAATGTCCATAAATAAGAATAAATTATTGCTGCTTGTTCAGATGAATTCAGATTCTTACCACCTCATAATGTGAAAGTAAAATGAAAACATCAGTCTAATGATAAAAAAAGGAGTTATTTTTAAATTGTTTTTCATTTTAAAAGTCAAACTTATAGAGAGGAGGCGGTTTATTTTTGGCTCATATAGAGTAATGCTTGTGGGTTTTTATTCGCTTGTGCAGGTCAGAACTATAAAAAATTAAAAGAAACAGTCCTGATGTTCTTCCGCTCCATGATCTGTTTTCTTTTACGTTGCCTTATCTTTTCTTATCTTTCCTGAACATGTTAATTCTAAAAAATCCTGGATTTTACAGGGAAAATAAGTCCATGATTGTCTAATGCCTTTATTCCTCTTTTCCAAATGATTGTACAAGAATCTGGCAGTCAACAGGCAGTATATATATTTTTCTTCAGCAATGGCACAAAAACACATTAAAAATGAAAGAGCTGAGCACAGAATAATAAACACAGAATTGCTCTTTACTGCCTTCCTGCTTTGAATTGTCTTGCCTGATTAACGGCCACTGGGACACTGTGGGCTCATTTTTGGATCCTCCGGAACGCAGGATTATGAAACAGGAGATAAGCAGACACAGGCGCCACTAAACCGCTAAAGTAAATCAGCTGGTGTAGCTGAAAGCTGACTGACCGTCACCTCTGAAGGTGGAACCTGTCAGGATGCACGCGGACCTTTGACCGGTGGTCACATGACCCAGCTCGGCAAGCTCGGCACAATGCAGGCACGTGCCGTAGCTGTCCTGCTGTCCGTTGGAGAGGCGCGTGGAGGCGCTCAGGTCCTTGTGGCGCTGCGACGCGCCTCCAGAGCCTTCTCTGGGGCCAGACTGCGGGCTCCCTCTGTAGATCCTCTGGCGTAGCGTGGACGTGTCTTTGTAGAGACATTCGCGAAAGTTGGGCTTGCACAGCAGGTAGACGACGGGGTTGTAGATGGTGGAGGACTTGGCGAGGATGGCGGCGATGGCGAACGCATCAGGAGGAACCCATGTGGCATCTCCAAAAGAAGCCCACATCGCCACCACTGCATATGGGCTCCAGGCACCGAGGAACCCGATACAAACGGCTACTGACAGCTGCGGAGAGAAGTCCAACGTTAAAATATGAAATATATTCTGGTCATTAAGGGCTACTTCACCATTCCGGTTCTGTTTAATCAATCAATGATGTAGTGACATACATGAGAAAGATACAGGAAATGATGAAAGGCTTCCTGAAGCGTCTGAAACACACAGCTTCACCTTGACAATGAGAGCATGGGCGTTGGCGGTCTTGGTCTGCGGTGACACGTGCTGCTGGATGGCCTGGCGTGACCCCCGCACCGTCATCAGGATGCAGGTGTAGGAGAGGATGATGATGGCGCAGGGCAGCACGTAGCAAAAGAGGAAAAGGCAAACGATGTAAGACAGAGACGACAGCTCCTGGTTGGGCGCCCGCCAGTCAATGCAGCAGGCAGTGCCGTAAGGTTCTGGACCGTAGTGGCCCCACTGGACCAAGGGCCCCACCGCAAACACAGATGCAAAACACCACACCCCCGCCACCAGGAGACGGGCGTGAGACGAAGAGAACTTGCTACCTGATAAGACAGGAGATGGAATTTCAACTCTTAAAATCAGCTCCTGAAGCCGCCATGGCCTTCAGGTTCTGCCCCCCCTCCCCCAGTGGGGTGTCTTGTACGCCTCACCGTGGTTTGGGAAGCAGACTTTGAGGCAGCACACCGAAGACAGAGCCGTCAGGTTGGTCAGACTACACAGGCCGAACAGCACGCCGCACATGGCGTAGAGCTGACAGGTGATCTCTCCAAACAGCCACCTGTTCACAGACGAGGGGAGGAAGAGGACCGGAGGTGTGACAGAGACCACGGGGACGCTTCATAACCGCCATGGCGGTGGGCAGCAGCGCATCGTGGTGTCAGACACATCACAGCCGACCGCACGAACAGGCAGTCCCGGTTATCCACCTGTGCTAAACGTAGGTGTTCAGAGGAACGCTGGGGCAATTTAGTACAAAACTTAGTACTTCCTCTTATTGCTTCTTGTTTTCATGGTTCCTACATTTTTCCCAGTTTTGATTTAAGGAAATCTGGACAAACAAAAAAACTCGTGATGTTGCAACGAAACAAAAGCTGTGGAGCCGCTTTGGCCCAAACATCCGTCCATCCTCTCACCTGTGTGAAAAAGATGACGGTATCGCCAGAGGAAACAAAGTGAGCGTCATGCCCAGGTCGCTGATGGAGAGGTTGACGATGAAGAACTCAGCCGGCTTCAGCGTCGAGCGCTTGTGATACGCAACTAGCAGCAGTATGCAGTTGCCCATGAGGGACAGTATACCTGCTCGGGGACAAAAAAAAAAACCACACTGGTGGGATCTGTGCAGGACAGAAAGCGTCCGGAGGGACGATGAAAAGCTGCAAACTTACAAAACACGCTGTAGATTGAGCCAATGAGGATGTCGTGCTCTTTGGAGATTTTGGAGACGAATACATCAGACGCGTCAGAAGCATTTCCCATCTAAAAATTAAAAAAAGGACTGAAGTTAATCACCGAAGCAACAAATTAATTCAAACTCAGCGGTG
The DNA here is from genome assembly GCA_016586285.1 of Arothron firmamentum. Taxonomy (NCBI): domain Eukaryota; kingdom Metazoa; phylum Chordata; class Actinopteri; order Tetraodontiformes; family Tetraodontidae; genus Arothron; species Arothron firmamentum. The sequence continues at coordinate 181,165 of BJFM01000569.1, read as the reverse complement.
AAGTTTGGCAAAAGGCAACGGTTGTGAGGTTTAACGAGTGCTCAGCATCAGAGACAGTCCAGCGCTGTCAAAAATACTTTTATTGGCTGCAGCAAAAGCTGCAGTTCAATGTTCTTTGTTGCACAACAGTCACAGATGTGGAAACAGTTTTTGAAAAAATAATCCTGTGCAAAAAATATGAGGACAGCTGGTATTAAACCTAATATAAAAAGCTGGATTTGCAGATGGAAAAGTATCAGGAGGATTGTACCTTAGAGGATTTGCAACAGATCTATGAGATGAGATATTGAGCTGGAGGAGAGAAAACAATCTCAAAACAACTTGCACTGGTATATATTAAAAATGTGACAGCGTCCTCGGCTGACATGGGGGTCATACGTGATGGAGCTGTGAAGAGGTCAGAGTTCAGCACCGGAGCCACATGCTGGCAGAACAATCCTAACTCTCTTTTTTCAGCTTCGGGTGAAGCACATCTGGATCTGGATGGTGTCACCTCACCCAGCTGTAGCTAAACAAGAGCACTGATGTTCCTGGCTAAGCTTCTGCTTTATAGGCGGATAATAATTGTTATTATTAAAAAAAATAATAAACGGGAGGGCAATGACGTGAGAGCGTGCCGAGCAAACCTGACGTTCAAGGACTCAGATAATCACGCAGGATGAAGAACCAGGATTCATCGTTATGCGAGTCGCTGCGTCCGCCGGTGACGACACGTCCAGTCAGTCTGAGTGGTTTGGACCAGAGTCAGTGCCTCTCAGAGTCGAAAGTCAACTCCAAAGTCACTCCAAAAAGAAAAACATTCGCTATCGGGCAACGTAGTGATTAATAAAGGACATCATCTGTAGAGTACAAACTGTAGAATGATTAGACTGTCAGCAGGCGGTAAAATGGCTCATCCTCCTTTTCTTTCAGTCAAGTTTATCTATTAAATCGGCGCTTCAACCTCAGATTCTCTGCAGGGGTAACTAAGCATCAGTGTCACAGGTGTTGAGAGCAATGGCACGGCAAAGGTTAACGCCCTGTCACCATCTCCAACACTCAGGTGTGTAATCAGAGAAACTCTCACATCTGGAGGCTCGAACGACGAGGCTTTCGCTCCATCTTCGCTCTTTGATTTGCTTTGATGGGTCATATCAGTGTTTCTGTCAAGGCTGAACAGAAATGCTGTTGCGGATGCTGAACTCTGCCTTCAGCCACACCAGAGGCGGCGGGGGGGTGATGGGGGTGATGGGGGTGGTGGTGGGGGGTCTGACAGCCTGGCTGAGCTGTGACGCTGCTGTTTCTGCCTGGTTGGTGCTCAGTTGTGATTATTTGGACGTCTCTGACACAGGCAGAGCTGCTGACCTCGCTTCTATGGTGAAACAGCTCCTAGCATAATTAAATCTTTGTATTTAAGATTCCAAGTTTAGTGGAACCCCCACCATTCTGGATGGCAAATGAAATTAGGCTATTTAACATTCACGGCTCTTATCGTTATTACCCGAATTTTTCCTTTGAGTTCAAAATGTAATTGTGTGTAATTTGCAGGACGTTTTAAGCTAAAGCAGGAAAAAGGCATTTTTAAAAGCTTCAAGCTGAATTGAAACAAAAGAGCTTCATATTGATTGTAGTCATTGTTTTTTTATAGTTCACTGCATTACATTTATTGTTTTTAACGTTTTTTGCTGCACTTGCGCCCCTAAAGCTGGGAGATCTTTACGAGATCAAAGATGGAGTAGTTGCTGTGTGGCTGTCTGGATGACAGTATTTACCATGTCCTTTAACAGCATGACTAAGTAGTTGGAGGCGACTCTTTCAGACATCATCGGGCATGCTGTGACATAACTTATGTAATGACCGTGGAGAAGGAACACATCATACAATGTATTTGCGGTGAAGCGTCGCTGTAATCTGAGCTGACCTGATCTGAATCACTTGTCAACTCACGTCAATTGTTTTGGTTTCAGAGTTGATTTTATCGTGCAAAAAACTGACAGATGCATTAATCTGCCCGTTTTGTCCTGATGACGAGTACAAGGACGGACAGGCTGTCTGTCCCGCCTGTTACTGCAGTACTGAGGCCAAAATGCTGCAAAAATTATTCCAATTTACCAGTTTATGTATAGTTATGTATAGTTCTGTATTAATATAGTAGATTTTTTTAATCTGTAAGATCTGCCCACAGAAATGGACGATGTAAAGCAAAGGACGCAACAATGCCCTCTAGTGGCTGACTGCATTATGACACTAAGCCCAGCCTCCTCTCTCGGTTCTGGAGCCAAACTAATAAATAGTTAGGTTCCCGGTTATGTTTGCACTCAGTTGAGTTTTAGTTCTTTTGTGTCATTAAAATGCGTCAAAAGTTCCTCAAAAGCTGCAGTTGCTGCAAAAATCTGCCCATGGATCCCACCGTTCAAACATCAAATCAAAGGTGATCAGATCATCAATTTCATTTCAAGTGCAACAAATAAAACCAAACTTGTAGGAGACAGAAAAAACACTGGTGTAATTTGTAAGCCGCCATCCTGGAACCATCAGGACATTTTGGCTTCACTTTTGGATAATTGTCACCAGTCCAGAGCAAATTGTTTTGACTTTTTAATGTTTTGCTTTTCATATTGGTCCAGATATTTCAGACTTTTATGGATTTCTGAAGAACACAGCCAGGATACCACCATTCCCAAGTCATGTCCGAAGTATTTTTCAATGTGCTGCAGAAATGCGGTTCAGATGTCTCCAAATTCTGCTAGTCGGAGGACAGCGTGCAAGATAACCAAGTACAGTCATCACTCAACCCAAACTGCTGCCCTTCATAATACACATTACATAACCACAGCCTGAGATGGTGCTGGGGGCTAATTTCTGTGATAGGAGGTGAGCCTAATTATTGAAGGTCATTCACGTGATTGAGAGCTAATAATGATTAATTTTTATGAACAAAGAGGCAGAATTACTGCCCAGAATGTTCTGACATGATTTATCTCGGCTCCTTTGATCATAACCTGCTGCTAATTAATGATCATAATTCTTCTAATTGTGTCGTTTTTGTAATCCTAATCCCGTGCCTCTTACCTTTCAGGGATGGATGTCTCGTCCTCAGTTAAACTCATGGGGGCCAGGAGGAGAGGAGGTTCCGGTGGAGAACGTGGACCAGGGGACAGAGAGACGGCGAGGGGACTGGACCTGTGTCCCTGAGGTGTCCAGTAAAGGTATGCTCTCAGAAACACACACATACACACACACACACTCACACACACACGCGCGCGGGCTCCCGTCAGCTTTGAGAGATGCAGCGAGCACCTCTGAAATGGAAGGAAAAGCCACCAGTCACTGCAGGTCAGAGAGAGAGAAAAAGAAAGCGAGCAAGAGAGATAGAATGTGTGCACAGACGAGAGAGAGAGAGAGAGAGAGAGAGAGAGAGATCAGCGTAATACTAGCGAGCTCCAAATGTGATGACTCAAAGTCCCCCTCCCCACAGCGCTCCTCAAGCCGACCAAACTCGCCACACTTCTTCACACTCATCCCCGACACTTTAATTTGTTCCTCGGCTTTCAGGGACATTTTATCCCCGAGCCAGTGATGCATACAGTAATTCATCTTTTTTGTGAGTTTTTTTTTGTTGTTTTCCACGTGTCTGTCAGAAAACATACACTACACAGCCGACTGGGCCTAGCAGGCTGTTACATTTACTGCAGTAAACTGTACTGTGGTGCTTTTAGACCACAGGGGTGTATCCAGCGTCGTCCGACTGACTGACAGGCGTCACGATGACAGATGACGTGAGTTTCACGTGTGTGTAAACAGCTTTGATCAGTGCAAAGTAGATAAATCAAAGCATTTCTGCTGTTATTATGCTTAAAATGTGCTATATAAATAGCAATCAATAAGAAAAGGGGAGAGGAAAGGAAGTAAATGCAAAGGTCATTAAGGCGATTAATAAAAGAGCTGTTTTTTATGTGTCTAAATGTAAAAGATAACAAAGGGGCGTGGCCAACAAAGTAACACAAATGAAAGCGGTTATAAACTGGATATGGAGACAGCCACAGAAAGGAAACATCCCCCTCACCTTGACAGGAAATCCATTCCTACCCAGACGGATGGAACCGCAGCTGAAGCACCGCGGCCGCCCCGCTTCACCGTGCCCGCACGAGCGCTCTGCTCCATGACTTTGAATGGCCGTCACAGAAAGCTGCTTAAGGCCGCGTGGGCTCAGTGGCTGAGCTCTGCCGAGGCCGCAGGGCTGTCAGGAAGCCGCTGTCATGTTAATGCTCGGGCGCAGGGTCCGGGCTGCGCCCTCCGACACGTTTACATGAACTCGGGGTCACAGCTGGAGGTCCAGTGGAGAATATTGTTCTTGCGTGACTCACAGGAGATGACAGAATGCAGAAAAATCAGACGGAATCATCAGAGGGCTTTATGACACCGTAAGCATGCCCTGCTCTCCTCACTCAGACAACACTTTATTACATTATAATCTATATTTCATGGCGTAGCCGCAGATGTGCTGCTGTGTGAAATGCCTGCGCGGTTATTGGCCTGATTATCTGCCGCTGTGATGAAGAGATCTGAGCTTCCCCCGATGGTTAATCCTGCTGTCCGGCAGAAACTGCGGCTACGCTGTGTCTGCGTGCCAGCCTTCAGCTCCGCAGCGCTCCAAACATCCAATCTGAGCGAAATAAGGATGCGTGTGCATGGAGGGAGTTAGCATCTAATTAAACGGCCCGTCAGAGTTGCTCCATAGGCTGGAATTAATTTCCTCCTTGCTGTTCTCGCTCTCCACTTTGAGCGCCGCGCTGAGACAATTAATTCTTGGACGTATGGAAGTGGTGAGATAAGGACTTCATGTTTCATCTGATGGGTCAGTGCATCAAACAGGTGCAGGGTTTCCATTAAGAGGTCCCTGGTCCTTTTACGATGCATCCATTAAAGGAAATATTCATGATTCTGAAATTGTGGTTTCAGCATCAGATGCAACCGCTCTTGGTTTTCAAGAGTGGATTTTATGTCAGTGATAATGGTTGAAGGACGGAAGTACTTTGATTCAAGGTGACACAGTGTGTGTGTGTGTGTGTGTGTGTGTGTGTGAGAGAGAGAGAGAGAGCTACATTCAGCTCGGGTTTCTGCTAAGAGCACAACATGGAGTGATTCATGGGTAGATGTTCTCTGTTTCCTCACACGTCTCCGTGTTTTTGGTGACGTGGCTGCGCCGCTCGGCTGTGACAGTTTGCCGGGAGCAGAGCTCCACATCCAGGAGTGAGCAGCGATGAGACTCTGAGTGGGGAGAGGCAGTTTTATCAGGCACTGGCTGCCCTGTCTGTCCAAACATCTGCTCAGGAGCAGGCAGATGTGTGGCTGGTCGGGGCTTGTGCGAGGAGGGAGGCGTGACCGGCCCTTGAAGGACAGACAGAACCCAGGTTGTGAAGCGTGGAGGTCCCGTCCCCAGTGAACATGCTTGTCTGCTTGTTCCAGCCCTGCACCGCCAGCACGTTTCTGCCTGCGCGACATCCGTCACGTCCGCAGCCTCGTCTCTTCTCCTCCTGATGAACTCTCTCCTTTTCAGTTTCCATAAGCTTCATCTGGTTTCCCCAGCTGGTGGAACCACTGGAAGCCCCTCCGCTCACCCCCGTCCTGCAGCAGCGTCATGTCTGCATCACTGCAAATGCCACACGCATCCGCCCCGGGCGCACCGGAGCTTGACCGACCGAAGCCTCCGTGACCTTCAGCCTATCTCAAGGTCTTGTTCAAGAACCAAGATCATTGTATTTGTAGTTTTACAGCGACGTGCTTTGTTGTGTGATAGAAAATTAACAATTCAGACAACGTCACCGGCTTGTTTTCGAAGCGGGAATCCCTCCTCTCACATTCTGAATGATATCTGGGTTTATATTCAGCACATCTGAAAATGGTTCCATCACTCTACCGAAGTAAAGTAAATGAGGTGTCTATCTTTTTCAATCTTCCTCTTTCCTCCCCCCGCCGCTTCCACACTTATTATTCCCTCCATGTCGCTGGCAAAAATGTTTTTGTGGAGCAGTGGGCTCATCCCCCACGCTGCTGCCATTTTGATGGTTGTTTTTGTGATGGGCAGGCGGGAAATAACAGGCCAGGGTTATTAGCATCAGGGTTATTAGCATCAGGGTTATTAGCATCAGGGTTGTTAGCATCAGGGTTGTTAGCATCAGGGTTGTTAGCATCATTCCTCCCTCATGTTACAGCCAGTAAGAAGTGTGCCGACGCAGCGGGCGTGGATTTGTATTCCAGGAGACTCACATATGAGCACTTAGTCACTGTCTCGCCATGCTAATTTTTCATTTTCAGTGTTTTTTTTGATGGAGAGAACCGGTGTTAATGTGTCCGTAATGGTGTTTGCTTAATTCACTCGAGTCAAGCACAAGGAAAGCAAAGGAAATAACCCTCATTTTTATTGGTTTGACAGTGTTTTAAAACCCTGGATTTTATGGAGCTCTATATGGTTTTTACAGGTAGAAAACATTAATGGCAAATTCCAATATAAAACAGGTTTTGTGTAAATCTAATCTAGGTATAGGAGTCGGTACAAAATTTAAACACATTAGATTCTTCACATATATTCAAATACAAGAACAGGACAACAGGACAGGATCCTCCATCACCAGGGCGCTCTAAAACATTAAAAAAAGCTCTACATAGCACCTTTTAAACCTGTTTTATTAGTGCACTCACAGTTAGCTGCCGTCTTCACTCTGTGTCTACAGACATCTTTATTTCAGTGCACATTTTCCGCCCCTAGGTTCACGGTTCAGATGATGAAACTGGGCTTTTGAAGCGTGCCCCCACACTAAAACGGCGCTAATTCAAAGCGAAGGTGTCTCCGCGTCTCTGCTCCGCCTCCAGCTCTAATCTCTGCTGCGATCTCTTTGCTCTGGAGGTGCAGCTTCTCAGTTCGTCTCTCAGCTCGGACAGCTGTTGCGTGTGGATGGAGAGAGTGCCGTTGACCTGCTGCAGGAGCCCGTGTGACTGCCCCTCCAGCTCCTCCCTGATCCTCTCCAGGTCCTCTGCCACGTGGTTCAAACCCTTACATTGGTCCTCCACGTTAGCAACACGACCCCCGACCTCTGTCACCTCTTTCTGAACCCCTCTAGCTGTGCTCCGACAGCCCTGGACGGCTTGAGCCAGCCGTTTCTTCATTTCAAGCAGCTCTCCCTTCAGTCGGGTCAGTCTGCGCTCACCTGCCCCGAGCATGGAAGCCTGATGTCCCACCAGCTGGACCACACCCTTGATCTGCTGGGCTAGACGGGCCTCTCTCTCTTGCCAGGAGCTGTTAGCTCGACCCACCTGGTGGACTACCGACCCCAGTGAATCTCGAAGGTGTCTCAGGGTGTGGTTGACCGAACGGATGTTGAATTTAAGTATGGTGAGCTCACCCTGGATGGGATGGTCTTCTGCTTGCTGCTGCTGGTCCATGGCAGTCATGTGCCTCATGATGTGTTGCAGGGTGACATTGAGCGTATCTAATCGGTCACCGTGCACCTCCAGCGCATCCTTTAAGTCCTGCTTCTCCGTCGTAGTTGCGGCAGAGTCTCTTTGTACATCTGGCGGATTTTGGGGCGAGGAACAGGAGGAGGTGCAGAGCAGCTCAAGGCTGCTTATTTGCCTCTGCACGCGGTCCACGTCCACTTCCAGCCTCCCTCGGATGGATTCCAGCTCTGTCTCCAGCGTGGGGACAGTGTGACCCTCCAGGAGCGCGGGAGCGGTTGCGTTGCCCAGTTCCTCCAAAGCTACCAGCAAACGTTCTTCCACAGCCCTCAACTTACCCTCCATTCTAGCCTCCAGACCCCGTCCTGCCTCACCACTGTCAATTCTCCCGGACTCATTCCTAACCTGTCCAGTCAGGTTCAGCTTGGACTCTACATATCCCAGACGCCCCTCCAGAATTCCCTCTATGTGGTCTTTGTGTCCACCGAGCTCTACTCTCAGGTGCCCCTGGGATTGGTTTAGACCTGCCACAGATGTTTCCAGCATCTGCACTCTTTCCACCAGTCCAGCCGTTCTGCCGCAGCAGCTTTTTGAGGCCTCTAAACCTCGTATCTGCGTCTTGACGTCTGTTAGTTCTTTTCTCAGATTTGTGGTGCTTTCCTCCAAGGCGTCCACCATTTGCTCCTGGTGCTCACCTTGCTCCCTCTGGCACTGTCGGTGCACGTCCCCAACCTTCTCCTCGCATCTGCCCTCTGCGGTCTCCACGCGTCTCTCAAACCCGCCGAGTATCTCCGTCCTGGCTTCACCCAGCTTGGCCTCAATCAGCTGCTCCAGAGACGTTTGGGCGGCTCCCCTCAAACGCTCTGATGAATGCTTGCTGGACATCTCTGCTAGTGCTCCATCGTGTCTCAGCACCGCTGCTTTAAGTTCTCGCAGCTCTTCTGTTTTGGTCTGCAGGGCTGTTCGAAGCTCCTCCACCTTCACCTTCAGCCCCGAAAGGCCAGGAAACACGTGTCTGCCGTCGAGACCCTCGGTTTCAGGATGTCCTCCTGGAATCTCCCCAAACTCAACGGTGGATGGGCTGGAGGATGCGGCCGCAGCAGAACCTGCAGCGGGGGCAGCGGAGAGCAGCGCTGACAGCATCCTGTTGGCGTCCTCTCGCAGCGATGCTCTCAGACTGTCTTCCAGTCCGTTCACAGTCCCTCTCAGGGCCTCCAGGCCCTGGGTCAGACGTTGGACATCCTCCTCCATGCGATATATCCGTTCCTCCGCCTCATTATCTAGAGTTTGGCCTAAAAATAGAAAAAAAGTGAATAATAAAATACAGTAAATTAAAGAAACAACAATATATACATTGCATACTGTGACGTGAAAGCTTCAGCCACCTGTCATCACCCCCTCAGGATGGTCAGCCCCAGGCAGAGGCGGAGGGTTTTCATCCGGTGAATGTCCTGCCGGTCCTCGGCTGAGCCCGTCTTCATGCTCTTGGTCCGGCTCTGGATGATGTGGCTCCTGGTGCTCCAGCATTGGCCCTGGCAGCGGCTCTGGCTCAGATGGGTAAGGCTCAAAGGAGGAGTCTATGTAGGGGGAGGACCTCGCAGGCCCAAAGTGGCGCATTGCGTACGGGTTAAAACTGCTGGTGGGAGGCCCTTTAGGTCGACCCCATGGGCCGGCCTTCATGGCAGGGTTAGGGGGACCCTCGAACATGGGTGGCCCCTTCATTGGTGGGCCTTTGAAAGGCGGCGTCAGTTTCATGGGGTGTGGGTAGCCTGGATGTGTCTCCATGCAGCTGTAACCAGAGAACCCAGGACAACATCGCCACTCCAGCTCCGTGACGGTCTTATGAGCCACTTTGTACAGAGGCTTGTAAAGCAGACGATACCTGAACAGAAGAGTCAGAAAAGGCCCTGTGAGTGCGGGGTTTAAGGGCTGAGCATCGGCCCAGGTGGAGAGGTGGTTACTCACAGGAGAGCCGGACATTTCTGACCCCAGGAACACCTGCTGTACTCGGCTTTCACGTACGGCGCCGCCCCGTCCTGGACGGTGAAGGTCACCATCTTTTCAACAACATAGGCGCAGTGGCCACTTTTAAAGAAGAGAGAATATAAATGAAGACGCTGGTTGGAGGTGAGGAGGGGGATAAACCAGGAGAACTTACTGGTGCCTGCTGGTGGGTTTTCCTTGGTGCCGGTGGTGGCTGAGTCCAGCGCCATGCTGGAAGGGTCTGTAGAACTTGGTTTCAGCCAGCGACAAACACAGACTGATAAAAAAACAGGTCTTTGCCAAACCCATCTTTGGATATCCACTCAAGCTTTTCTTCAGTTTGAGGAGATCTCAGAGTATTCCGCTTCTCTCCTGTAGGTTAAGTGTTCGCTGTCCTCGCTCCAGGATCCGGAATAAAGGAGCAGAATTCCACCTTGTGTGCTGATGCTGTAGGTGTGGCGGACTCTGCTGAAGGGACAACGGTCCACTGTGAGGCTGCTGGACCACAGACTGCACTAAAAGGGCTGCCCTGGCTCCATCTGCATGTCTCCTCCCCCCTCCACCCCTAAAGGTAACACCAAACTGACAGTGATGGAGCAGAGCCGTCACCGTGCTTGTGACATTAAGGCTGTGGTTTTCCCTAATTCTCAGTCCAGAATGTAGTCTTTTATTATGTACGGAGCCCAGACGCTGCCAGCCAACCAGGCTCTGCAGGACTTCACGGGTTTTCCCATGGTGACATCATGGCAACGCAGACTGAGAACAGAACAGGACTGTGTACCCAAAAAAAGGTTTCTACATATTTTAAGGTGACCGAATCCAGCGTGAATAACAGTTTAGTTTCCTTTAACCTTTCTGAAGGATGGCTTTAATGATAATGATAGCCTTCAAGAGTTAATGGAATGATCTGTAAATCTGTCAGCTCATATTAATGTGTCTTTACTAAAACCATAAGGTCAGACAGTTTAATGTGATTTAAGGTTATTTTTTTTCCTCAATTCAAAGCCTCTTTTCTTTTATATAATTCATAACTTCCAAAGACTGAGGTGGTGGAATTTAAAAGAAAAAGTACAACTTATAGAGTTACAATAATGTGGCTGTAATGGTGCTGTAGAGGTGTTAAACATGCAGATTCCTCATATTTGTGCAGGAATACCAGAGGAAATCTGTTGGTGCACCACAGTTGCTGGTAGTTAGACTGTCCTTGAGCAACAACTTGGCCTAAAAGTAAAAGCTGTGAAGCATCTTGAACCTTTTACTGCCCACATGCACCTTAGAACAGCTTAAACGCTGACCTAACAGCAAACCTCCAGGAACACGAACAAACAAAAACAAAACTTCTGTGTTGAAGCCGGTGACCGTACACGCCCACGCCTCCACAAACGTGGACTTTCAGCCACAACAGGGGTCTTTGTACAGCGGGATAAAAGCACCTTAGCAAGAAACTACAAAACTGCTGAGTTTCAAGGTCAGTTAGAGGCAAATTAAGCTGTATCGGTCAATTAAATGTAAGTACAATTATGAAAATTACTGTTCTGCTCCGTTCAAAAGAGATGGAGCAGAACAAAATGTTCCACAGACAGTTCAGTGGGACGACACCTTCAGGGTGTGCCACTGGTATTTATGAGGGTTTGTTCCTTAAAAACAGGATTAATTCTGAAAAAATACATATATATATATCAGAAAATTGAAGCGATTTGGTGCTATTTGAAGTCAGATCATACACACACACACACACACACTCTTGAGGTTTCCACTGAACTCAAAAGCAACAACGACAAAAGCAACATTGTGTCTATTATTTTGTAGGAGTCTTGCAGCGACAGGCTCATTTCCTGTATCCTGTTTGCATGAAGTCCCAGCTTCTTTACCTGGAAACACCCTGTGTGTGGAGGAGTGTGTGTTGTGAGTTCTGTGTGCGTGTCTGTGTGTGTGTTACATTCTCTCTCAGCTCTTTTTTAGACTCCTGCTTCGTAAACAAGCGCTCATTGTGCCAGATGAAACATGTTGACTCCAACCTTCTGCTGCGGTGAAACAAGTGCAGCTTTATCCTGGCGGCTCCACCCAGGGTTTCCCTTCAATGGCATCACACACTCGCAGCCGCCCATCGCAGGGCACGCGTCAGCCTGTTCATAAGGCCTCAACATGGCCGCATTATTGACCACTGGAACCCGTCTGTGCAGCATCTGGGAAGCTGCGCTTGTGTTTGACTCCTTCCTGTTTCTTTGTGTCTCTTTAGTTTTGACGCCGCTGGTCCAAATTCTGAGAGGAGCTGAAAATCTCTGCCTGGGTCTTTAGGCTGAGTGGTTTCAGTTTTAGCCCCGCCGGCTCTTCTCCACCAGTCCTTATGAATCATTTTCACCATTTGTTCCAGCAGACAGATGAGTTATTTATTTTTTATTTTTTTTAATCATGACATTGTTTTAATCCAGATAAAACCTTGTTCTTTGACACTTATTTTACATTCAGTTTTACATTTTATTATAGGGGCTTTACCGTGTCAGCGAAAAGAATAACACTTTTATTTATTACACTCTGAATGGAAACACTCATAGTTCCTCTCTTTTTCTGAATAGTGTATGTTTAATATCAGAATATCTCTTAAATACTTGTCTAAAACTTTCCTTGACCTCTCTTCTTTCATAATAAACTGAGAGTCAGGCTGAAAAGGTACATTTTAAGTGTGACATGAACATTTGAAGTGTAAAAGTTTTCTCAATGAAGATTTTAGTCTTTATTATGAAAAATTATGGTTTGAGCTTGAATTTCTGCATTAAATTCTGATGTATTTGTATGAAAGATGAGTTGATCTTAAGAGCATTTAGGTTGGAATGCTAATGTGGAAGAGTCACATTATCGCCCCAAAAGATTAAAAACTGAAGAAATTAGACACAACTAGACCTGTTCTCTGAAGTGCTTCTGTGATTTCATGTCAGGACTTTAACAGATTTAGAGAGTTTATGATGAGGCGTCTTCAAACAAAGCCAATGTTTTCCTGGGTTAAACCTCATTTGGAGACCACACGGAGGGCCGGAGGTCACCCACACTTGACACATTAGCCAAGAAGTTAACTTTTACTTGACTGTCGTGGCCATGTGTACACATCTGGAGGAGATAACACACACGCACACACACACACACACACACACACACACACACACACACACACACACACACACACACACACACACACACACTCAGACAATCCAGCAGGCTGCACTTTAATTCACCTTCAGAATTCTTCACTTACATTACCTGGAAAGTTCCACAACATCACATTAGAAACTTTAATTCATTATTATACAGTATTTAAATTTTAGAGTGGAGTTTGTGCACTTTGTAGTGGAATGTGATGTGTAAGATGCTCCAAATGTGTTTGTGGACAAAAAAGGTTCCAAGTACCTGGAAGAAAAAAAAAAGAATAATTAAAACACACCAAAATTATCCTGATAAAACAACAAAGAATAAGAATGTACTTCACCTTATTTGTAAAGTTCATTAAAAGCCAGAAGTGAGCCTGACCTCAGGGCAGCAGATGATCCATCTGAGAGGTTGAGAGAAGCTCAGGAAACGTTAAAGCCCTGTGAAAAGTTGACAGTTGTGTTTGCTTGCATATTGGTCATGGAATATAAAAATAATGTGATTAAACTGGCAGAATAAAACCATCCCGGAAGGGAAAAAAAAGTGTGCCTGGAGATGAGAGGAAAAATTATTTCATCTGTGTGCGCCTGCAGAACAGACACGTAAACCGACCAGCTGTTTGGTTATTGATTATTTTCATTGGAACTCTGCCGATTATTGCAAATTCCAACCACAAAGATGCAGAGAAGAATGTCTTTATATTCTTTATCTGCTTGTTGTCAGATGTCCCTAAAAACGACGATAATTGTAACGTCATTTTAAAGGTAAATTTTGAAAGAAAATGTCAACGATTCTGATGGTGTCCTTGTGAGCAGAACAACAGTGCCCCCTAGTGTTGGGTCTGTTGCTGAGCGTTAAAGTGTAAAAGTCACTGTTTAAGATTAATGACTTTATCTCCTTGATGTTCTCTCCAGTGGAAGCTTTTCTATGAGCAAAAACTTTTCATCTTTCAGGACACCAACCAGGCCGACCTTGTCCCTGCCTCCATCGTCTCTTACCCCCAAAAAGTGCTCACGCACGGCAGTCATCTGGGCTGGTTTTGGTGGGATGGCCAGCTGACCACCGGGAATTAATTGGAAAAATAGTACCGACTTTTGGATCATTCGTTTCTTGCAAATCTGGAGGTTAGAATAAAACAAAAGAATATATCAGTATTTATTTTGTTATGTGGCTTTTTATCCACTAGGAGGCGGTGTTTGTGCATGAATATTCACCCTGCACACAAATGTACTTTTATTGCCACTAACCTTTTAAACGTTTAATTTACAGGTGACTCACGTAAAACCCGAGGATTATGCCACGGTTTGGTCTGAAATTTTGTTGTTTTTCTTTTTTTTCCGCCAGTTCAGCTTCAGTTTGGTGCGTTGGAGAAAACGACGGTTTCTAAAACCAGACTAACCTGATTTATGAGATATTTATGAAAATACTGCCGAGAAGCTCATAAAATATTTAGTTCCACGCGCGTCGAGAATCAACTTTTCCCAAAGGTTTTATTAAAATTCGTTGCAGTGAGGAGACAAATTTCAATTTGCCCTCTTTAAGATTCCATATGTAACGTATGCCTGCCTGTATTATTATTATAGTTTATAGCAGTATTTTGTCGTTACAGTTTGGTTTCTGTTGATCTGTGTAGTTTAAAGAATGAAAGCAGGATCTGGTGATGATTTCTGCTGCCTTTCTGAACAAAACCCGCACAGAGTCGGTGTGACAGTGAGGGCCCAGTGCCCAGGGGCGCGCACAGAGCTCTCTTTCTTGGTGGGGGGGACTCCTTTAGTGGGATGCTACGGTGATGAGAAGCCTTTTCATCCGGCTGTTTTTCAACCCCGCTCTGCCTGTCTTTAATTACAGGGCCCGGGGCCGCTCTCCCAGCTCGCGGCGCGCGTACAGGCTCTTGAGAAAAAGCCGCGCGGCTGATTCTCACGACAAGTACACACGCGAGCGCGCGCCCGAGCCAGCAGAACCAGCCCGCCAGCTGCGCGCGGACGCTCCTGTCCCTGCCCAGACAGGCGGCGCGTGAGCCGCGTCCAACGCCTTCTTTAGTGTTTGTAATAACACGCGTTCCTCCTGTCACACGCGCGCAACACAACGCACGCACCAGTGAAACTTTAGTGCGCAGGGGAGGACGCGCAGAGGTGGGAGCAGGACGCAGCCTCGGTGTCGGTCCACGGAGACGATGGAAGACTTTGAGTAGATCCGCGACCGAGCAGAACCGTCATGGCCGTGGACGGTAAGCAGCTGTTTACCTTCATTTAAAACAAGCTTCAAATGTTGATTTAAGGAAACGGAGCAGGCTGGCGCAGGAGTCGGCTGGTTCCGCGCATTAGACGGGTGCGCTGGGTCAGCTGTGCTGGTTCCGGTTAACCAGCGAATCCCACATGTGCTCTGACTTCATGAGAGAAAAGTTCCTTTGCAGGTTAAAATATGAGAAACGGTGGCGATTTTACACGTAAGCAGGCTGAACCCAAAGCGTGTCGGCACATTCTGGATCTTCAAGACTGAAGGTCGGATCATTTCGGTGCTGAATTTTGGTCCCGCTCCCACCCGAGCTCCACCAGCAGCTCCAAATAAAGGTCTAAAAATCCCTTTTGTTAAATATGGTTTGCTTTATCGTCCAAGATCACGATTAAGAAATTAACTTAATTAAGAAATTAAGATTAAGAAAAATCGGGAGTTTCATCTGCTACGCTTTTAATGGCATTCCTGGCCATTAAAGAGTTTTTTTCCCTCCTGCTTTTCCATCCTGCACTGCAGTTCCTTTATGTTCATTAATGAGAACATTTCCTCTCATAAAAAGGAAGAAAAGCAGTCAGACAAGTGTTCTTGGTTATCTGTGTTTAATTTGAGAGACTGGTACATTCACGTTTACAGTTGCAGCCTCGGGGGAAGCAGAATTCCCCTTAAAGGAAAGAAAAAAATCACATCCAGGCTTTTCCTGGCAGGAAGGTGATGGTGTCGTTTTGCCTTGAGGATTGCAGCATTGCTCTCTCAGCAGGACGCGTTCAGTGACAGAAAGAAAAAAAAAGAAAGAACAAAGCAAGAATGCTAAAAAGGCGCTCTTTCATCCCTCAAACACCATCTCCCTTGATGCGCGTTCTCTCATTCTGTCCTCCTTTTAAATTCTCTTAGTCATTTTAAGATAGGCCCTTGGAAACGGATGCTAACTTGCACTCATGTACGTGCACACAGCTTCAAACGCATCAAGGAAACTCTTTCTATCTGGCACATGAATCAGTAATGAGCCTGTCAGGATCAGTGCCAGCACCGCTGTGTTTACAATTTCTTTGATTACTGGATGTCGGGAAGCCACCTGCTGTTTGCTGGGTTTACGCTTCTGCCTGCAGCTCTCTCTGTAATGATGTAAAAGTTGCTCATCACGCAGTTCTGGTAGCAAAACGCCAACTGATGCCTGAAAGGGGAACTTGTCCAGACACAGGTAAGGCAGAATAAAGGGATCAGGCGCTTTGAACTGTGATGAGGTCATCGGTAGACACCGGGGCCTCCAGGTGGGTGTTTTTTTGTTTTTGGTGGTTCCAAGCAGATCCTGCAGCTCGTGCTTTCATCTCTGCAGCTGCATCCAGTTTCAGCTTCTGCAGGCCGGCTGTGGAGTACAGGGCTCTGTCCGAGGACTTCAAGCATCACCTGAGCCGCCGGACGGGCGGGAACCTAACCTGGCATGACGGGCGCGGGCAGAAAACGGCAGGAGGCCGGACGGTGAAGCTGCTGCAGCAGCCCGGCACGGAGGCCCTGCAGGTACCGACCAGACACGCCACCTACAAATGTCACATGACACCATCCAGACTTACTTTAGACTCCAGGAGGAGTTTTTTTTTTTTTTCATCTCGATACACTAAAGGCAACAAGGTAGCCAAGTAAACATGCACTGCTCTGATTGGTTAGTTTCTGCATGTAGTTGGGTTTGAGATCTAAAATTTACTCTTGAAAAAGACTGAAAGCCGTCCCACGGTTCCACCCCCTCACCGGGGGTCGGACTAACGGCTGCTGCTGTTCGTGTGGAAGAAACAAAAACTTCCATAATGACGAAGCTAATTTACTTCCCCAGCCCACATTTGTGCTGTGTCATAAAAACAGACAGAACTAAATCTTGTCATAACAAGCAGAGGAATAAGAGAGAAAAAAACCTGACATTTTCCATAGGCTGCGAGATGTAGGAGGTCTCACCAACTTCTCATTAGTGATAGCAGGTATGATAATGGGTTCTGCCGTCACCACGCTAATCATAAACAGCTGCTGCACAACCAGTCTGGTACTAAACGTATCATTTTTAGTGTGAGTCTCTAGCTTTAATGTCAGACCTCTCTAATCATTCCCATTTGATCACTGAACTCTTTTCAAAATTGCATATTTCACAGAAAATCTGCAGAATTCTGAACAGTGGGAGGAGGATTCGAGAACCTCATCAGCGTGTTTACACCTGCGAACGTCTCCGGCTGCTGTTTAACAGCACTCAGATTTCTGCGCAGATGAGATGAATGAAGGGGAAAATTCAACTGATCACCCTCTTTTGTTGCAAATGGGCACTTTGTTGCGAGAGAATGCAAGTTGCTCTCCCCCCTGCGGCTGGCGGGCTCTCACAGCCTTTTAGCGTGGTTTTAAATAGCACAGGTCCTCCATCAGAACCGTGCTTGTATGTGCAAGAGGACGGAGAAGCAAATCTTAGTTTAATACACAGAATAGTTTCAATGCAGAAACTAGTTGGCATTTTTGTTAGTAAGATCAGATCTCCTTGCTGTTGTGCTCCAGTTTAAATGTATTTTTAGATGGTGTTTGCTTCATTAGCTGATGCTGCTGGCACAGTCCTGCCGTCCACAGACACAGTTGTGTGCTGTTAACTGTCCTCATTTAAAGCCAGCGCTTTTGTCCTCACCCCACGGACAATCCTCTAACCAGCAGTAATGAGCTGAGGCTGCGGCTGCAGACGCAGAACTGTGCTGCGCTGATAACAGAGTTGGTGCGCAGCGTCTTATTTGTTTCCTTCAATCCTCTTGGATGCACCAAATGCAGTGGTCAGTCTCTCTCTTTTTCGGGACGAGCAGGAACCTAAAGCAGCCGTTTGTGTCTGGGAGCCTTTTTTTTCCCCCTGTTTAGCTCAGTTCAGATTTAAGTTAGTTTTCTTTGTACTTTTCCAACACGTTGTTATTTATTTTGGAAACCTGCTTTGGGTCGCTCGTTCTGTTGATCTGTCCTGGTCGACATTTCAGATCTTCCGTCTGTCCAGTTGGGTTTCTCTGTGAGGTGTAATTGAGGCATCCTCCACCAGATAAACACATTACTGCTGAATGTCCTGATGTGCTGGAATCAATTAGAGTTTCAGTGCCCAATACGTCACATTTCACTTGTGTCACTGTTTCTTCACCCCCCCTGTAATCAATCCCCCCGTTAAATGGCTGTTTTTGTTTTCTCTTCACCCCTTTTCTATCTCCATCTGCATCTCTGGCTGGTCGCATGGATGCAGCACCGCTCCCGTGACAATTATGGAATATATCACACCAGCCCCACTCAGCCCAGCCTGATCCGGCCCGTCGTGCTGTGGTCGCAACAAGATGTTTGTAAATGGCTAAAGAAACACTGTCCGCACAACTACCTGGCCTACGTGGAAGCCTTCTCCCAGCACGCCATCACAGGTACGCTCCTTATTAAAAACAGTGCATGGGATGAAAGAGTTAATGTGAAACATAATCGCAGGCTGTGTTCTCTGTCTCCAGGCCGTGCGCTGTTGCGACTGAATGGAGAGAAGCTAGAGAGGATGGGGCTCGTGCAGGAGACGCTACGGCAGGAGCTGCTGCAACAGGTGCTGCAGCTTCAGGTGCAGGAGGAGGGGCGCAACCTGCAGCTGCTCAGCAGGACTCACGGTGTGTTTGCTGGTTTTCACACTCCGCTGCCTTACTTTGACTTGGACAAGGATTATATCTTTAGAGTTACCTTCCCCACCACCCAAAATATTATTTCTATCTTCTAATTATCTTACTAATTAATGATAATGATAATGATAATAATAATAATCTGCTTATCATTGCTGCTAAGTACATATTTGTTTTTGTTTTTTTTCACAGGTTCTTTTGGAAATATATCGTAGCAGGATTGTGGAACAAATCTGTTGTTGTGGAATATCCAGAATTATTTTGTTCAGTGGACGTTGGCAGCTTTTTCGTCTCCCATCTTCACGGACATCATCTTTATGGACAGACTTTGACCCGTAATGAGGGAACTCCATGACAATCTGCCATCGTATCGCTCGTTTCTGTATTTAATAAGAAACTGTTGGTCTGTCTCTACCTCTTTATCTCGATTAAAGTGTTTTTTAACCTCAGAAAGGACAATAAATTTAAAAAAAGTCAATTATTGTGCATCGTCAACGCTCTGATGTGTGCCCATCAATCCTTTCTAATCAAAATTTTCCTAGCGGCAATGAAGCACTACATTACCCACAAGCCCCCAGTGCGGACAGAGGACATCATCCATGGCGTTTCCCTGCCGATGCCGGTGTTATGTTTCGAGGTCGCAGAATCTCAGTGGAACAGGATTCCAGGAAAACGATGTCATCCCGCTCGGACAGGTATCAAACATGTTTTTAAAATGACAATATCGAAATTCCTATTATTATTGTCGTTAATGCGCCGATCGCGGTTAAGCTATCCACAGTCCTGCTGCTCAGTCTGACGCGTGCCCATATTTGATGTTTTAAACAAAAAAGCCATTAAATGTTGAAACAGGGTTTTAATTTTTAACTAAACGTACTAGATTCTACTAGTTATATCTATTTAAATCACATTTTGTGTGATTTGGGTCAAATTAAGTTCCCTTCGGATGAAAATTATATTTTTGACTACATTAAGATAACATATTGCATTGTTTTGTAGTATTTCGGTTAATTTCTACTAAGACCTGTTACCCTGTAAAGGGATAAAGCAGTAGAAGATAAATATATGATTTGTGTTTGTTATCTAAGTTGTGTGTAATTAACACATTCTCCAGTGAGGTTGTTGGTGGAGGGAGGTCACGACCTCCACTTCCTGTTGCAGGTGCTGTGTTCACTTTTCCAAACTGTTGTGCTTGTTTTATTTCCTGGTCTGAATTGTGTCTGCTTCGCACATCATTATCTGAGGGTGTTGAACTAAACTGGAGCCTGACAGAAGGTAAAACTCTATCTGCAGGGACGGGGCCGGCTCTCCATCAGGAGCACGTTTATCTCCAGGCCACTGAGATTTTTCGTGGAGAAATCAAGAAGATATTTGATTTTGCAAGCAGAAACTTGGTGGTTATCGGGCTGCTCCAGGGAGAGGAAAAAACTGTTGACTGTTGAAAGGCAGAAATGTGGAAATAAGAGGGAGAATCACCAGAAGACCTGCCCTGCTTTACTGGCAGATTCCTCTGTTAATACCAGCCAAGCCGTCCTTCCTGCCCATCACGGTGATCCTCTTAGTGACACAGCGAGCCGGTCAGAGAGTACGCGCAGCAGTCTGGAGATGAGTGTGAGGGATCATTTTTACTGATTTTTTCTCAGGGTCACAGGCGATAGGTAAGGGTTTTTTGAGGTGCTGTGGCATTGGAGGTGGTTGCCATGGCAACGGGGGAAGCGGAGGATAGGCGTTTGTCGTGTGGATCCGATTTGACTCTTCTGGAGGGCACAGGAGCCAGAATCTCTGGCTGCTGGTCCCTGAGGTCTGATCGAAGGTGAGACGTTTTTGTCTTTGTTCGGTGACTTCAGCTTCATATTCTGAAAGGCTTCCTGGGTTTATAAATAATCTATAAACTGAGGGGTCGATGAGAGGTCAGAGGAAGAGCAGGATCCGGGTTAGTTTCTTTTGGAAACTATTTTGGAATTTCATCCATGCTCTGTCACAGCAGGGGGCCTACAGCATTATAAAACCACCAATGAAATATGCAAAATAACCACTAGTTTCTTTCCCAATTAGACTTGTTAATGCCACTGTAAGATTTTGATGTTTTTCTTGGCGTAGCAGGACCTGCAGAACAGTTTGACGCCTTCACATATGTTCTAGATTTGAACCAGTTTAATACCTCTGAATTATTTAATGGAATGCCAGTCAGATCCCAGTAAAAGTGAATATTGTTGTAGACTATGCTTTCCAAACTGCATGTTTTTGGTTAATATAAAACTAAGGTTTTGTTATTGCAAATGAGGTAAAGCGGGTTTTTACGCCCCTTAGTGGTGGAGCTGATGCATTACAGTTGGCGCGGTGACCGGGAGAAAATTATTCTGCTCTTCTTTTCTGTCTTTCTGTTTCTTGAAACTTAGAAAATGATTCTAACGCAGTATGTATTAACGTACATGCAAGACATTAATGAACTTATATTACATCATTGTAAAAATAAAACGGACTCAAGGATCCGAATCAAAGGCAGAGCGGAACCATGGCGTGGAAGTATTTTCACGTCGGTACGCTTTTTGTGCCGGACAATAACAAAACTTTGTCGGACAACAAACCTCACTCCATAATACTGTAAATTTCAAGAAAATAACTTTTTATTACGTTTAATTTGTTTTATGTTAGATATACTAAATTGACTTAATTGAGTAATACTTCTGTAAAGATGACATCGCTGAGTGCTTGTGTCGATTATGTGTTCTAACCTACTCTCCTCTGCCGTTTCCCAGCAGCAGTGGGGAGGACTCGTTGGACCGGCTTTTGCCCCCCACTGGGGTCCCACGCAGGAAAAGCACCACCTCGCACAGCAAATCAGAACCTCCTCTGCTGCGCACGGGAACACGCACCATCTACACAGCCGGCCGGCCTCCCTGGTATGATGAGCACGGCGCACAGTCGAAGGAGGCATTTGTCATCGGTATGATGAGGATTTTTAAAAATGTTCTTTGAACTGGCAGAACCTGCAATTTTATTGCAGCAGCCATCACCCATTTACAGTGTCAGACAACATTAGAAACACTCTGGAAAACACACAAACAGCCTTTCCAAACAATGTGGATGTGCAGGGTTGTGTGGCGGCAGCGCCTCAGGGAAAACCACAGTTGCCAATAAGATCATTGAGGCCCTGGACGTGCCATGGGTTGTGTTGCTGTCTATGGATTCTTTTTACAAGGTCAGGAAGAATATAATATAAATAATTTTGGTTGTTCATGAGCATGACAGTGTCCAGGTCAGCCTTCATCAGGCTCTGACAGAAACGACCTCAATTTCATTAAAAAAAACCCCTTTCATTTCCACATCAGAGTAGAAATTCAAATGTTCTCATGTGTTTTGAAGGTTTTATCCCCAGAGGAGCAGACTCTGGCAGCCAGCAACGACTACAACTTTGATCATCCCGGGGCATTTGACTTCGAGCTGCTGGTCGCCACCCTACGGAAGCTGAAGCAGGGCAAGAGTGTGAAGATCCCCGTGTATGATTTCACCACACACAAAAGGCAGAAAGACTGGGTGAGTGCTCAGTGTCTATGTGCCTCACTCTTTTATCACGGCGTTCCAGTCACGTAGAGGCCACATTGAATGCACAGGTGTAAACAAATGCTTTGACCATCATGGCGTGACTGAACCGAAGGTGTGGTTGTGACCACATGTAATAACTTTGATGTGTGTATTTTGTCAGTGGTGTCTGTGAAACGGTGCCCTCTGTTGGTTGAACCGTCAATTACATCTTAGGTCCTGACGAGAACAATTCCCAGAAAAAACACCCAGTTTGACTGTTTTATTGGTTGAGACAGATTTTAATATTATTTATAACTTGTTATTTTGTATAAAGAGCTAAACTTAATGCTGATACACAACATAAATGATGTGTTCAGGTTTTTCTGCGTTTTAATTTTTCAAAGCTGAAAAGAAGTTCTGTAGCTTTAATTTGCCAAACTTTTTTATCTATCTTCATGCAGAAGAACGTGTATGGTGCCAGTGTAATCATATTTGAGGGAATTATGTCTTTTGCAGACAAGGAGCTTCTTGAAGTAAGGCTTTTTGTTTTATTTGAAGGATTTTTCAGTCATATAAAGCAACTTAAGTGAACATTACAGTGTCTGTTTCTCCCTCTGCAGCTCCTGGATATGAAAATCTTCGTAGACACCGACTCAGACATTCGGCTGGTCCGTCGGCTCCGCAGGGACATCACAGAGCGCGGGCGTGACATCGAAGGCGTCATCAAGCAGTACAACAAGTTTGTGAAGCCGGCCTTTGAGCAGTACATTGAACCCACCATGAGGCTGGCGGACATTGTTGTGCCCAGAGGTGAGACTGCCGGGACCCCCCCAGCACTTGTCTATTCCTTGTTCCTAGCTCATTTGCTTTGAGGATGTGCTACATCATCTGCTAATGCTCTTCCTCAGGTGGTGGAAACATGGTGGCCATTGATCTGATAGTCCAGCATGTTCACAGCCAGCTGGAGGAGGTGAGTTACGGGGACGCTGGCAGTACAAGTGAGGATGGCGCCACCGTGTGTCAGAAACAGAGAACTTCTGCTGCTCCATTCCTGCTTCCTCTCGTTTATTTTAGTTGTTAAGTGATGTCGTTCACCACATTGATGTTCAGTTACAAATGTCCCTTTTGCTGTGAGTCGAACTAAAAAGCTTTAAAAGTGATCTGAATTCACTGAGATTAGGTATCAGCTGGCATTAAAAAGCTGCTGAAGCCGTCAGAACATATTCAGACCTATGGCGAGTCACGGCCGCCTCCTGTTATCATTGCTAAAGTGATCTTAAGATGTCGTCCGTGTTTTAACCTGTACTCAGAAAAGAAATGCGTTTAAATCCAAAGTCCTTCGTCTTTGAGTAAAAGCACAAAAGACCTGAAACTGTCAGGACTGATCTGTCGGAGGAATCGCCTCCATCTGAGCTGCTGTTCTCACGAAACCTCTTCCTTTTTCATTCCTTTTTTTCCTCCCTCCCTGCAGCGAGAGCTCAGTGTCAGGTACGCTGATACAAATTTAATTTCCCTCCTCTTCTTTCGAGGAGCTCTCCTTTGATTCTGAGCTGTCTCGAGCTGCTCTGGATGTCACACATCATCAGACACCAGAATAACGTTTGCTTTTCCCGGCAGCAGAGCGCTCCTGGCCTCCGCTCAGCAGATGCAGCCGCTGCCTCAGACGCTCAGCGTGTTGGAGAGCACCCCGCAGGTACGAGGCCTGCACACCATCATCAGGTACCGACTACCGCTCGGCCACGTCTCCGCCCAGCGGACAGGTTTGGCCTTCAACTCCCTCTTTCCTCTGATGCAGAAACAGAGAAACGAGCCGAGATGAGTTTATCTTCTACTCAAAGAGATTAATGCGACTTCTGATAGAGCACGCTTTAACCTTCCTGCCGTCGCAGGTGAGCGGGTGTTCATATTAAAGGTGTCATCACTATTTTGCTGTCTTGTATTTATACACACTCCATTTCTGTCTCTTTTCCGGCAGACGTGTGTAGTTCAGACGCCACAGGGTCACGAGTACGAAGGCCGCCGTTACGACGGGAAAGGGGTGAGTGACGGTTGTGTTGTCATGAGGTCCGCTCCGCTCATCCTCCAGGCGTCTGTCTTCGTCTCGTCTCCACAGATCACCGGTGTGTCGGTCCTGCGTGCGGGCGAGACGATGGAGCCCGCCCTGAGGGCCGTGTGCAAGGACGTCCGCATCGGCAAGATCCTGATCCAGACCAACGCGGATTCAGGAGAACCAGAGGTGAGTCGCAGCGGATCCTTTAAACCCTTCAGGAAAAAGGAAGGAAGGAGGAAAAAAAACAGTTTTTCTTTTAATTGTCTCTTTTCTCTCCTCCATATAACATGTGTCTTCGTGGTAACTATGCCCTTCCTGCTTCTGTAACCATGGTAACCTCTCCTCCACCCGCGGCCTTGCCAGCTGCATTACCTGCGTCTGCCCAAAGACATCAGCGAAGATCACATCATCCTCATGGACAGCACAGTTTCCACCGGAGCTGCGGCCATGATGGCCGTACGAGTCCTGCTGGTGGGTGGAGGCTAACCTCCATATTCTGCCATAAAACCAGTTAAAACCGAGCTGTTTGCGCCCCTGGTCAGGTTGCACTCATGCACGTATAAGCACGTACGCAGGTTTCTGTAGTAAATACATGTTATTGCTTGAACACTTAAGATTTGAATGAATTGTTTCAGGAGAGGATGCACTACATTGATATGACACAAAATGAAATATCAGCGCGTGCGTACGTGCACGTGTGGTTTGTGCATGTGCAGGATCACGAGGTGCGGGAGGATCAGATCGTCTTGGTCTCGCTGTTGATGGCAGAGCTCGGCGTCCACTCTGTGGCCTACGCCTTCCCCAAGGTCAAAATCATCACCACGGCAGTGGACAAGAGCCTGGACGACCTCCTGCACGTGGTTCCTGGTATCGGTGAGTGGCGGCGCCGCTGAAGCAACAGGAAGTAGAAAAAAGGGCTGTTGGTGCACGCGGATGGTCGGATGGGTTTTATTTGAAGTCCCTCTAATTGAATTGTTGGATCACGTCGGGCAGAGCGGCTCCTGATCGGCGTAACAAACTCCTCCGGATAGACCAGAAGGTCGTCTGTAAACATAAGCGAATGAATAAATCACGTAATTAAACATCACGCGCCAACACGGAGATGAATGTTTAATGAATTCAGTAGCTCAAATTAATTCGACGTGGTGAATCAGGATTTCACGCTTCCAAACGACGTTAAGCAGCTGGTAGTTGCGGGTGACGGACTGCGTGAACCCTCGTGTGTTTTCAGGGGATTTCGGGGACCGGTATTTCGGAACCGACGGGGTCGACAGCTGGAACGACGAGGACCAGGAGGAGCCGTCGTGCTGACACAAAGGCTGCCTCCAAAAAGCTGAAGACGCTCCCGTACTTGACAGATTTCAGGCCTGTAGTTTACACTCTTGTGTAACAGATGATCCCAATTAAGCATGAAAGTCTTTGTTCTATTTTTGGTGCCATTACTGTCCTGGTGCAACACATGAAACACCGTTCTATTCTTAACCAGTTTACCCTCGTCGTTTGTAACCACGACCACAGAGAGTTTTCTAAGACACAGTAAACATTTTCTAACATTTTCTTAACTAGAGTTTATTTGGCTCCAAAAAAAGGTATTCAGACAAATATTAATATGTGTCATAGCCTGACCTAACACAGTTTCAATCTGTTTATATGACGATTTTAATGCTTATTATCTAGTTTTGTGGGGTTACAACATTTTATCCTGATGATTTCAACGTTCAGTCTGGCCTCCGTCTTTGTCTCCAGGACCCCGTGTTTGGGTTGTGGGCTGACGGAGGTGTGGTTCATCGATTCGAGGTCAGGGCCGTGTTTTTCACGCTCCCATGATCCTCAGGGTTCAGATCCAGGCCACCCTGCTCCACGCGCGGTGCGCTCCGAGGCCTGAGGGGGGCGCTGTAGCACCCAGTTGGCAGCTCGGAGTGATTCATGGAGCATCTGCGGGGTCCGTTTACGGTAGAGGAGGCACGGACTCCTCCACCTCTGTCCTGCAAGCGTTCAGGTTTCAGGACCGTTTTAGTCAAAATGATCACACGTCTAATTATTTAATTGATCTGGTTTGTAACGTGTTCAGTGACATTGCTGTGATTTCAGGATTATAATACGAGCAATAAAATCCCTCATCCCGGCTGCTGTGTTCCCAGTCCAGTTATACTGGTGAGGCTCTGAGGCTCCCAGTCTGACATTTATCCTTTCTTCTGTCCATCGTGCACCTTCAATGAATCTGCCGGCCTCCATTCATGTGTGTGCAGCCATTCATGCTCCTGCAACGGTGAGATTAACACATCACATAAGGTGGGAACGTTGTGTCATCTTCACACCTACAGCACACACACACACACACACACACACGTGCGCTCCAGCACGCTTGTTTCAGCCTCATTGTTTTGTTTTCCTCGGCGCTCCTGTGAGTGGGTGACACTATGATCACGGATGTCATGCGACTCGCTCCGTATTCTCCAAGACAGCAGAAGACTCACTCGCCCATGTGACTACTGCCTCAAGGTTAACCTGTTACCATGGAGACAAGCCGGCCAATGAAAATTCAGCAGACAGTTGCGATGTTGACTGCGAGCTTTTTGTTTTAAGGGGTGACCTATTTTCCCCCCCTCTCTCCCCTCCCTCGTGCACAGCTAGGCAGACGCAGACCCTTCTACTCTCTGCACGTGCAGTCAGACGTTTGCGCACATAAAATAAACATGGCGGGGCTACTCACACCAGCGTGCACGAAGGAGACAGTGAAAGCAAGCCTTAAACGTAAATAAACCTGTCGGATCGTCTCAGGTGGGAGATTTTTGAACTTCGACTACTTTTCAGAATCTGTCGGCAGCTTTAGAGCCGTAGGCCGGTTGTTTTAGTCCTTAATAACCAACACTATGAGATAAAGCGTCTGTTTTGTGCCACTTTATTACAAAAGTATAAACTTGACTGACATTTCATGAATAGTAATCTTGATATAAAACATTACAATCTTTTGCACTTTTAGCACTTAATTACACGCTTCTGAGTACAAGACCCTGTAAGTCTGGAGAGCAAACACACAACATTAGCTGCCACATTTAACTTAGCCGGGCTTTTCCGAGAACACACCGTTAGCGCCATGGCTTCAAAAACAACAAACGGAACACTGAAATTTACATTGCAGCTGTTTCGCAGTTTGTGTCACAAGATAAGTCAAAACACAATTAAACATGATGGAAAAAGATAGATTGCTTGACACTAATGATATATTTATTATTCTTTCTCTTTTGTAATGTACATACACATCGCATCGACATACAGTATAATCACATTGCGGAGGGGTGTGTGATGTGGAGTGTGTCATCCTCTGCTCTATTTTTTTTCTTTTTTAACACTAGAACAGAGATAAAGAGTACGTTCCTACACGGGGAACCATGATGATGTGCAGGGGGGAAACCGAGCAGATTCATATGACTCAGGGCTGGACGATGGTGTGTGCGTGTGTGTGTGTGTGTGTGTGTGTGTGTGTCGGGGGGACTGTCTCCATCGTTATGACTCCATCAGTTCCTTAGTTTTGAGTCATGTGTGCAGTTCCAATGAGCCCAACGACATCCTTATTTAAAAAATAAAGCAACACGATAAAAAAATAAACAACCAACAACAATAATTAGAAAATAAAAACATTCATATAGAGGTAACACATGACAGTGCTTGATTTTTTTTTTTTATAACTTTTTTAGCATGCAATTTGTAGCAGGCAAAGTGCAGAAACGGGATCAACAAAGTAAAACACTTCATTTACAGGCGCCATGGAGACGGTGGTCAGTCCGGGAGCGAGGAGGCGGACCGCGCCCACTCGCACGTGTATGGCAATGGTGTTCGGCGTTTTAGTAGGAGGAATCGCAAGATATGTGCAACTTTTCCTTTGCTAATACTCTCATAATTGATACTCTTGGTCCCTGAGCTCTCAACCATTTTGATTAGTTTATTTGAAATATCGTCTAAATTTCGTCCTGAATGGCGTCGGGACTGGCCGCTAAGTGCTACTGAGCCATCTCCCACAACCTTGTGCCAACAGACGTCCTGCTCGGACCAAAAAAAGCAAAAAAAAAACACCGCTTCAACCCGCAAGAATCGAGGAACAATTTGGGATTTAAATTTAGCTTTCTTGTGCTTTGCACGCGCGGTGTGGCTAAACCAGAAGTGCTGCTGTTGCCTACAGATCGCTCTGCTATGGTCTTGTGCTCATTTTTATTCTCCACCTTTGGATTCTCTTTAAGGTTTAGAAATCGGACTCGCGATCGGCCCAGGTCGGAACGGATGGACACGGTTGCCCGTAAGGCCTTTGGAGCCCGTGAGAGGCATGGCGTCATGGCATGAATGTAAACAGGATGTGTGTGTGTGGGCGTGACGGGCTTCGCCGCCACTCGCGCTGGAAGCGGGGGGGTTCACAGTGCAGCCGCAGCCTCAGAGCCCCGTCACGTACATCTCCATGCCGTCGTTGAAGGTGAAGATGGTGGTGGTGCTGGAGGTGGCGGAGCCCTGCTTCAGGTCGCCGATGCTCTCGTACAGGTTCTCCCCGGGCAGCAGCAGGGCTTTGGCGGGCAGGTGCTGCAACTTGGGGTTCTGCTGCGTGGGCGGAGGCGGCGGGGGCTGCTGCTGCTGCAGAGGCTGCTGGCCCTTCTTCCTCCGAGGCCGCAGGGTGGCGCAAGTGTTGGGGGGCCTCTCCCTCTTCCAGGCGCCTCCGCCCTCCAGGTTCTCGTAGGCCGGTTCGCACTCCTCCGTCCCGATGGACTCGTAGCAGTGCTCGTCAAGAGGCCCTCCAGCTGCTTTGCCCTCCTGGAGGGCCCACGTCTGGGGTTTCACAACCACGCTAAACCCTCCGTCCCGGTCTCGGTCCCGGTCGCCTCGACCCAAGGTCCGGAAGCCGGAATTGCCGGGGGGAGAGCCTGGCACGGCGCGCTTCTTCTTGCCTGGCTTACACACCTTTGAGTACATCTCAGCCACCTGAAAGCAAAGAAGACCATTGTGGCTTTATGCTGGAGATCATGATCGGGGGTTCCGGAATTGAACCGAGGAGTGCTGGGAATGGTTCTCTCCATCAAAAGAGACGAGCAGTGAGAAACCGGTGCACGGACTGGAGGCTAGTTGCTCACCACAGCAGCAGATGGTTGGATGTTCTCCACCGTGTGAGCACCCAGCGGTCCCAGCGCTTTGTTTTGGTGCATGAGCATTTCGTCATCCTCTGGAGGCTTCCAGATGTACTGCTCTCCGTTCCCCATGAACATCACTTCCTGTCGGGGAGAACATAACATTTCTGAAGCTGCGGTAAATTTGTCTGGGGAAAAAAAAACCCGTTTCTAACGTGTTTATATGAACAAAATGAAGTTCATATATGAGCACAGGACTGCAGGAAGGAGCGCGGCACAGCCTGGGGGGCGGAGCTTCGTTGAGGGCGGGGCTTCACAGAGGGCGGAGCTCTCTAGAGGGCGGAGCTTCCAGGAGGGCGGAGCTTCGAGCACATGGCGTTGTTTGCTGCTCAGTTTCAGAGTGTTGCATCAACAACAGCAACATCAGTGAGCAGACTGCACAAGTGTGAACCTGTGCACCGCCTGTCCCGCTCTACACAGGTCACCGCAGACAGCGTGACCTCGCTGCCCTCACACACCGTCTCCCGCGGTTACCAGGAGTGCGCCACACAGCTGGAAACACACACACTCCTGCTGCTCTGCTCTCTCACTCCCTTAACCACTCCAACCAGCACCGTTTTATCTTTCGGCATTATTTCAGTCCTGTTTATCAGTAAAACCAGTTTGTGTTAATGTGCCAATTATGACATCATTAGTGGTTTGGGTTCGTAACACTTTTTAACACTTTTATTCTGTTTTTAATTGTTAAAGGTATCATTAAAAGACTCTGACGAACGTTTTTACAAACCCTCGGGAACGCCGGCACGTTGAACGCGTCCACGTTTCTGCGCGGTAACTTTGTGCTGTGAGGGTGTGGCGGAGGCGGGGCCGGATGCGACGGGGGGGCGTGTCTCGGAGGCGGCGCCGGCGGCTCCCCCATGTCCGTCCCGCTGTCCCTCTTTTGCGGCGCCTTCCTCAGCTTCCGGACGCAGGCGTACTCGGCCGTCTCCGGAGGGTGAGGCGGAGACATCACCTGGGCCTCCGATTCGGGCATCCCGCCTTCCACGTCCCCGTCCGGGTCCGGCGGGGCGGGAGTGTTGGCGGGCACCGCCGGAGGTGCCGGCGTGTCCGTCTGTCCGGCCCTGCCCACCATGGCGTAAAGGGCATCATCAGGGCGCGCCGCAGAGGAACGCTGGCCCACTTCAGAGTAGGTGTGCTCGCCGTCCTCTCCCGTCCCAGAGGGGATCTGGGGAAGCTGCCTGCCTTGAGGACAGAGGTCAGAGGTCAGCGTCAGACCAGCAGCATCTTCTTCTGTTCCAGCAGTTTCTTTATTCATCAAGTTGACCTTTTGCCTGTATCTTAAACAAAAATATGTTCATTTTTTACAGCGATGACGTGTGTGAATGGACTCACTTTTGCCGTTGCAGTTCAACTTGTTCATCTCAGCGTCTGATTTACTGATGGACCGCAGCTTCGACTGCCTGAGTATACCCTACACACACACACACACACACACACACACACACACACACACACACACACACACACACAGAGCCCGATTACCCACTGTAAAAGGCTCTTTATTTTTACTCTGTGGTCTGAGCTTCTTCTGACCGACCTGCAGAAACGTGCGCACGGAGGAACGGTGGCGGGTACCTACCATGTGCATGAGCCGGTGTTTTCCACTCTCGCCGGGAACATTGTGTGTCTTTCCCTTCCTGTGAGAAACACAAACGCTCTGTCACACAGGTCGGTGTGTCGCAGTGCTGCATCATCGTCCAAATGTGTCTGAGTCATTATGTGACTGTGCATGTGAATGTGCACGTGTCATGCACATATCTGCTTGCAGGAGGTGGAGAGTACACTTATTTGCTAAAGGCATCTGATTTTCCATTCTAAAAAAATCAAAACTGGCTTCAGCTAAAGCTGCTATGCTGGAAACGTCCACATGCTGGATTTAGCACGCTAACCAAGTCGCTGCTGCTGGTGCTGTAACACCAGACGTGGCTCTGCAGGCTTGGGCTTTCAGTTTATCTCCATGTTGCAGATAAATGAGAACACCGAGCTGAAGTCTTCCACCACATGTCGTCCGATCCAAGCCGGGCGGATCAAATCAGCCTCCAGGGCCGTAATCCAGCCGGGTTTTCCGTCCTCCCAGGCAGAAACCAGCTACCTGGAGGCCTGGCTTTCAACATCCCTGCTGTATAATTTGACGTGTGTGCACGTGTGTGCTCTCCTCTCACCTCTGGCAGCCCACGCAGAGCACCACGATGAGGATTGTGACAACAAAGGCCGAGGCAGCAGCGATAGCGCCCAGCAGCAGGACCTTGCCGTAGGGAGGAGCCGTGAAGTTCAGCCCGTCCTGCATGGAGGCCATGTGGGAGCGCTGGCGCTCACTTGCTCTCACACACTCGCGCTCTCACAGCTCATGCACGCTCGGGAGGTGCCGCGGTCTCAGCGGGATCTGCAGACACAGAGAGGGCGCCTGCTCGGTTACAAAGTTTCCTAAAGTTCAGGAAACATCCAGACGGGGAACCGGAAGCTTGCAGGTGGTAAAGTGGAAGGTGAGCAGCGGCGGAGGGTCGTTTCTCCTCCGGAGGCAGTTTCATCAAAGCATTTTTGTGCTTTCTGGGCAAATGTGTGCCAAAGAATCCCAGTGGAACATTCAGCACCTGCTTTGTTATCAGAATAAAGCAGAAAGCGTAACTGAGACAGTCAGGGGTTCATCTGCGTGTCAAGTGCCGCCATTCACGTCAGCCAATAAAAAGCCTCCCTTTTCTCGCCATTCAAAGGCAAGCAAACATGCAGATTGAGAGGGGAGCGTGAGTCAGAGGGAACCTGACGGTGCCAGCAGTCAGAGGGTCCTGAAAGGCTGAGGAGGAAGAGAGGCAGACGCGTCCTTCTGCTGCTCCTTTTTCCACACGTAATTCCACGTTTGGCAGAGAATGTTTCAAACGAACAATAAAACACGGAGCTGTAACAAAAAGACTAAACGAGGAGCTCGTTCTAATCTCTGCCGAATCACGCCATCTGTCTGCTGCAGCAGCGTGCATGGGTGTGTGTGTGTGTGTGTGTGTGTGTGTGTGCATCGTGTAACCCAGGATAAAGTCTGGTTTGGGCAAAACCGTGAGCTGAAGTTTGAGGAGGATAAAACTCAAAGGTTAGTGTGTGTTCAGTGTTTAAATACAGATTTAGACCTTTTAAACTGCGTGAAGATGCTGCATCTGACCAATTTTTTTTCCTTCGTTTTCTGGCTTCACGTTCCAGAACTCCTGCAGATGTGGCCTCGTCTCCTCCATCTGTGCATCGTTAGTGGTAAAGAAAAAAAATGGTGTGAAATTCCTTTTTTTTTTTTTAAATCTTCTGAGCTTGTGATTGGAGGATGAGGTTGTACCTTTTTAATGCTGCTCTAGGGTGCAAATGCGAAAACGAGACATGCAATTATTTCACTTCATTCATAAGACCAGCGTCGTTGACAGATGGTTAGTTGTACATTCAGACTGTTTGAGTTGAATAGTTTTGAGAACCAGTGTTGCCTTGGTGATGGATTTGTGAGAACAACATCTTTGGATTGCTCATAAACACAAAACTAAGAACCTCAGGCTCATTTGTAACAATTAACACAAATTAGTAGAGCTCTGGAGGCCTATTTCTGCCACCATGGCTTTGAAATGTGCTTCCATTTTGGCCAGATTGTGTTTAAACCAGCAGCCTTTAGCTTTAGCTTCAGCTTGGTGATGATCACTGAAATCACGTTTCAGCGGTGTCGGCTTAATGGCATCTAATTGGACAACAGAGCTGAGCGTGGATGGAGAGACGGGGGGAAAAAAGAAGGCTAATGAGAGAGAAGAAAGAGGGGAAGGTGTGGGTGGGTGGAGGAAAAGAAGGGAGGGGAGGAAGACGTGCGTGGGAGCCCCGTAGCAGGTGTTTGAAGACTCAGAAAGCAGATGATGAGAGGAGGCCGACCATTCCACACGCAGGTTTCCCGGCCCTCCTCCCCTGCGGTTCCCTTCGCGGTGAGTCTCCATGAGCGCGTCCAGCATCGCCCCCTCCCCTCCCCCCTTCCCTCTCCTCCCCCCGACGCCTTTGCCTGCGGTGTTCAGCCGTCAGCACTGCGGTGTAATCTCTGGTCCTCCAGCTGCCTCGTCACAGTCGGCCAACTGCAGGCAGGGAACAGAAATGGACCAGTGACACCTGCATTTCTGCTAAGTATACGAGCTCACACGCACGCGCGCGCACACACACACACACACACACACACACACACACACACACACACACACACACACACACGATGGTTTTTGCTGCCAATGACAGCCATTATCTGTATTTGTATTTTTACAAGTATGACCTTTGCTGGATTTCTAGAAGAGATTAATCTCTGAGCGTTATGGCACCGCTCTACCTCAGCCAGCCCTCGATTAAAAGCACCGATCCATTGATTTATTGATTGACTAGATGACGTCTGCCCCTCCGAAGCTCTCGTCTCCATCATAAATCCCGGCGCCTCCGTTATTTTACGTCAGAATCGCTCTAGACTGTGAAAGTTTGACTCCAGAAACGTCCAGCTGTTCACTTTCTGATCGCTTCCTGCTACTGATGCCACCAGCGATTGTATCCTGGCTCCTCTTTCAAGGTTCATCGATTCAAAAGAAATCAAAAAAATACACCTAAAACTTGAACCTGAAATGCGACCGAATATAAAGTTTTACGTCATAAATCCACATCATTTAAAACTTGAACCTAAAACTGCCCCCATGAAACTAACTGAAACTATTTTAGCAGTGAAAGAGTATTGATTATGGTGATCGTGACCAAAAAGGCACCAAAGTCATCAAGCAATGAAGAAAACAAACATCTCCCGCTGCAGACGCCGTCTCCAAAGAGGTCGTAAAGTCAAGCAAGGACTTATGGCCTAATCCTCATAACAAAAGGGTTTTTTCTAGGAACACATTAAGCCCTGCAGTGTCACCAGAAAACACCAACAGGCTATTAATTTTCGAGCAACATCCGTGCAATTTCTGCGCGTGTGTGTCCTTGTTTTGATTACTGGAGCTGCTTTCAGGCCGAAGCCTCAAATCTGTTCAGGTTTGGAAAAAGCACCTGGGAGTTAATGTGGAGCAAAACCCTCAGCCTGTGTGACACAAATAACAGCCGTGTGTGTGCATGTGTGTGTGTGTGTGTGAGAGAGAGAGAGAGAGAGAGAGCGAGGGATGGGGGAGAGGAGGCTGCTATTGTGTGAGAATGTGAATTAGGTCAAATGTTTGCTTGCAACAACGATTAACCATGGCCCTGTGAGGAAGAAAGCTGAGGCTGGCTCTTTATCTGCGTAACCCGGCCTGTGATCCAAACACCGCCTGGTATTATTCAGAGCAAATGAAAGAATAATTATTTGCTGGTTCTCTCGCTCAAGTCCTCCAGAGCGGCTTTGATAGACCTTGAAGAGCAGAGATGCTGAAAGTTGAATCATCTGTGTGTTTGTGTCACGTTAGTCTGCGTGGATGTGGCTCATGATGGCAGCCACTCAGTTAGCATCAATCACACACACACACACACACACACACACACACACACACACACACACTGGGTGATGGTTCAGCTTGCCTCTGTGCTCTGATGACTCCAGCTGCAGTGATGATGCTGACAACAGGTTCCAGATCAGACTGGAAAGCGTGCAGCGATCTGGGGAAGGATTTTTTAAATCCCCCCCACCCACCCACCCCAGCAGGTGGAGGTTACTGAGACAAAATCAGGAATTTCAGGATGATGCAGCTTTTTAGCATTGAGCCTGTAGCAACGCGTTTATTTTAATCCCCCCCCCCCTTTTTTTTTTTCTTGTCTAATCATCAAAGCGCTTCCGATGTATTTTCAGATCAAAGCAAGGATGGGGAAGGATGTTGTGTCCCTGAGGTCAGCTGGAAACTTGCACGACAAAGCCCCCCTCCCTTTTTTTTATGAGTCAAGGAAGGCAGGGAGGGGGGGGGGGGGGGG
>BJFM01000569.1:131659-143762 GCA_016586285.1 Arothron firmamentum | reverse complement strand
GGATTTTTTGAAGCCCTCTGAGAACGTTTCTGATTGAACATGTTAACTTTGTCCCAGATTAATTGATCCTGAAACTTGACATTTTTAAGAAGAAAAAATAAAAATGACAACATGTTTTAGCTGCGGATGCTAAGAGGTGCTGCGCCCTCTCTGTCCTCCCCCCTCTGTTCTCCACCCTGCTCCCTTCATGAGGATATAATTCAACACAATCAGGTCTCTTGAACCCCCGCCCCCACATGCTGTGTCCCTCGCGGCTCAGTTGCTGTGACAACTTCTAAGAATGAAAAATACAACCTTGTGAGACAAGTACAAGCCAGGACAACAGTCTCAGCTGACAGGGCAAATCATCATCAGGGGCTCTAAAGCGCCTCTCTGCCCCCGCCGACCCTCACCCCTCCCACCAGACCACAGCCCTGGAGAAGCAGGTGTTTGACTTCCTGGGACGCCAGTGGGCTCTCATCATCATCAACTTCTCTCACGTCACCGTGGTCGTCCTGGGCTTGTTTGGAGTGATCCAGTTGTCCCGTCAGTACCTGCTGTGCACGTTGCTGTGGGTCGGCTGGAACGTCTTCGTCAGCTGCGTCTACCTGGATCTGGGGGGTCTTTCAAAGGTAGAGATAATGAACACAGACATCAGATAATTAAACAGCAGCGATGCTTCGGCTCCTGATGCATCTAGTTTAACGTCTGAGGACCTGCCAGGAACTCTCACGGTTCAAAATACAAGATAAATTGTTGTGTCCCTGCAGGACAGTGACGTTCTGTCTATGGGAGTGTCGTCACACCGCTCCTGGTGGAAGGACAACGGGCCCGGCTGTGACAGCAGCGACCTGCTGGCCTCCGGCTGGCGGAGGCAGGAAAACCCTGAGCTGACCACGGTGGCCAGCTGCTGGCTGGAATATCAGTACATAGAAATCCTGCACTGCATCGTTCAGATTTCCACATCGGTGAGTCAAACACCAGCTAAAATGATTTAATGTTTTTGATATGAATGAGGATATTCAGCTGTTATTGTGCTTTACCTCTGAATTTCCTGTTTCTGCTGATTGCTTTCCATTCCTGGGTTACGTTTTCACTGAGTAATTCTGGATTGCTGTTGTCATGTTGTGTGATTGTTTCTTTTAGCTGCTGGGCTTCGTAAACGCCTGCTTCCCCATCAGCACCTTCACAGAGGACGACGGCTGTAAGTGTGTCGGCCATGAAGACACAGCTTTATTTACCGTGTTTTGTCATTTGCTGTCCATCATGTTTGTCTTTTCTGACTCATTTTAGTTAATTTCATTGGTGAAACTCAACGCGTATCAAAAACATCAAAGGTGTTCTTCTAACATTAAAGAGGACCTGAGGGTGAGCGAATATGGGAAAGAAACCAGCCAGGAGAGGACAACGTTTCTGCCGTTGTGTGTTTATTTACATTTGAATGTCAATAAAAACAGGGGAAAAAACATTTTCGAGTTACTGCTGGAATTTATTTTGAGAAAACCTATAATTTACGCTAAATGAGAACTCTACCATGCATTAACCTTTAATTTTAACCATTTTAAGAAGAAATGGAGAAATGCTAATTTTTTATTGACACAGACGGTACTACTTAAAATTAGTGTTAATCAGTGGGGCTACAATAATGTTTATTACATATCTGCACTCTAACTTTTTAAAAATGAATTATTAAACCGTTAGCAGCGGCACCGCTACAGCTAGCTAGCGCCGCGTATTCTACGTCATGACGTCATTTCCGCCTAGGCTCGCAGACCCCGGATGAAGCTGCCATTGGGGCAAGTGAGCTGGTCCTCCGGAGCTGGATTTTGATTTAACAGCGACGGGGTGTCGGTGCCGTTGGAAGCCCCGACAGGACAGCGCGGAGTGTCAGCCGGGTACCGAGGAGAGAAGCGTCCGCTCCGAGCAGAGACGGCGGCTGATAGCCGATGCTAACTGTGCTTAACTGTTAGCAAAGTACCGCTGAGGAGCAGCATCTCCGGCTACTAGCCTGTCCGCACACTGAACGTCTTGTCAGGGCTTCAGTCGAACATCACCTGGTGAATGAATGATGTCTGCCGCTAGTATTGACCCTCAGGTAAGCAAGGAGCAGGAATTCTTCAGGATCTAATTCCCGATGCGGTGGGTGCATCCCAGTGTAAGGACGTTACCGAAGCTCAGTCTATTAGTTAGCCGAATGTGAGAGGAGGTTAGCAAAAGCCCTGGTCCCTGCTGGTAATTAAAGGCCTGGACCACAGCCTCCAGTGGCTGGCTTTTCCACCTGCTGTCACTCTGCATCATTCATAGTTGCAGTTTATGCTGTGATTGTGTCAGTACTCCTGATTTGTCATACTTTTGAAGCAGTCGCCTAAGCTTTCCTTTTCCTGCCTTTGCATGTGTTTTGGCTGAGCAGACATCGAAGGGACAAGATGCAAGCAAAGGTGAGAGACAGATGTCTTTTTGACCTCATTAGCACCCTTTGTAAACGCGGGGGCTACAGAGGAAAGAGTCATTTAATTTGCTAACCATAGTCCTGCAAAGATGATCCGCCTCTGACAGCAGCTTTGTCTGGTTGCAGCGTTTCCAGTTTCTGTGCAGAACGGCTCCCTCCACCAGAAGGACACAGTCCATGACACAGACTTTGAACCTTACCTCACCAACCAGTCTAATCAGGTACTGTGACGCTGAAATTCACGCCCACCTAATCACAGCCACATCTACTTTTCCTAACAGATATTCTGATTTTTGTATGTTTGCAGAATAACAGCTATCAGTCCATGACAGACCCTTACCTGTCCAGCTACTATGCCCCCTCCATTGGGTTTCCATACCCTCTGAGTGAGGCTCCTTGGTCTACAGGTGGTGATCCGCCAATTCCCTACCTGACCCCCTATGCCCCTCTCAGCAATGGCGACCATCACTTCATGCACGACACGGTGTTTGGACAGCCGGGAGGGCTCAGCAGCAGCATCTATCCTCACAGGTTTAACTTTTTTCCAGAGAACCCTGCGTTCTCAGCCTGGGGAACCAGCGGGTCTCAGGGCCAGCAGACTCAGAGCTCAGCCTATGGGGGGAGCTACAGCTACCCTCCCAGCTCTCTAGGTGGCACTTTAGTACCCGATGGGCAGACTGGTTTCCACAGTGACACTCTGAGCAAGGCTCCAGGTATGAACAGCATCGAACAGGGCATGCTGGGCCTTAAAATCGGTGGGGATGTGACAGGAAGTGGCTCGGCAGTCAAGAGTCCCGGCTCCGTCATTGGCGGTGGTGGAAGTGTGGCTGCAGCCGTCGCCACACCGATTGGAATGCCAACCCCCAAACCTACATCTTGGGCTGCCATAGCTAGTAAACCTGCCAAACTACAGCAACAAAAGAACAAGAATAAGCCTGGGACATCCATAGCTGGTGGACCTCTACCCCCTCCGCCAATTAAACACAGTATGGACATTGATACATGGGATAATAAAGGGACTGTGACCAAGATGGCTCCTCCTTTACCTCCCCACCACCACCACCACCACCACCACCATCACCACCAGCAGCCCCAGCTTCACTCCCATGCTCCCAGTCTGCTGCCGCCTCTTCAACAATCCCTGCAGTCTGCCCAGTCCCTGGTGCAGCAGATGACCATGCAGGGTCCTCCCCCCCCGCCACAGTCCTACCAGAACCACAACTCTGCCCCGACACCTCAGACACGCTGGGTAGCGCCACGCAGCCGCAACTTCTGCTACGGCGGTGGAAGCTTGGACAGCAGCGGATCCTCCACTGGCGGCGGTGTTGGCAATGGAGGTGGGGGCCTTGCTCCGGAGCCTGGGGCGGAATCTCACCCTGTGCTGGAGAAGCTGCGGGCGGCCCACAGCTACAACCCCAAGGAGTTCGACTGGAACCTGAAGAACGGCCGCGTCTTCATCATCAAGAGCTACTCTGAGGACGACATCCACCGCTCCATCAAGTACTCCATCTGGTGTAGCACGGAGCACGGCAACAAACGTCTGGACTCGGCCTTCAGGGCCATGAACTCCAAAGGTCCAGTCTATTTATTGTTCAGCGTCAACGGCAGCGGGCACTTCTGCGGCGTAGCTGAAATGCGCTCGCCTGTGGACTACGGTACGAGCGCCGGTGTGTGGGCGCAGGACAAGTGGAAGGGCAAGTTTGACGTGAACTGGTTGTTTGTTAAGGACGTGCCAAACAGTCAGCTGCGCCACATCCGCCTGGAGAACAATGACAACAAGCCAGTCACCAACTCGCGTGACACCCAAGAGGTTCCGCTGGAAAAGGCAAAACAGGTGCTCAAGATCATCACCCAGTACAAACACACCACATCCATCTTTGACGACTTCTCCCACTATGAGAAGAAGCAAGAGGAGGAGGAGGTGGTGAAAAAGGTAACTTCTTCACGACCCAACACCAGCGACGTGTTTTTAGACGGTAGTCATCAGCTAAAGAGGTCAAAAATGATGCATCATAGAAGCTTTTAGTTGTCAGATTTCTGAATGATTCAGGACCGGTTGCTCATCCACAGTTCTGATATTTAACATCGGATCATTTATGAGTAAACCGTCTTCATGTCTAAGCTCTCCTGACTGGAGCGCTCTGATGCATTAACATCTCTGTCAGTGTTTGCAAATTTAACAGCGCTGCGAGTTTTTAAAGTGGAATTCCGTCTAAACTTTGTGCTGGGACCAGTACAGACAGCCCTCCTCTTTAGCCAGACGCGCACCAGCGTTCATGCTGTCTGTACTGATGACGTCAGAAGTCTTTTAGTAATCTTTCCTTTGACTTAACTGTTTTGTTGCTTCATGATCAATGATATTGTTTTTAAAGAACATCTTCCCATAGTTCTTTGTTGTTGCATTCTGGGTCACTATGGAAATTAGTGGGATTACATCAACCACATTCTGTTTCATTGCGTTTCTGCTGATGTAAAAATCACTTAAGCTCCATTGTGACATTAGGCCATTTGTTATTAGTGATTGATGTTCATGGTTTGGGTGTGGTTTAGAGAATCTGCTCTGTAAGATTCTGCAGCTGACAGTTGTGACACTGACGAGTGAGTGTTGGTTTGTTTTCCAGGAACGTCAGAAGTGAAGAGAAGACAGCCGAGGATGGAATAAAACTATCAAAAGGAAACACGGACACAAAGAAGATGAAAACCAATATTTTTTTCTATTTAATTTGGTTGTCTTTGGCCCACTTTTCTTCTGGTTGCTGGCCTTTCTGATGCCTGCAGGGATGAGGCTAGCCCCACCTGTTAAATCTCCCTTCTCTTTTGTTTTTAGCCTTATAAAACTCATTGATGTCCCAGGTTCGACGATCCGCCCGTCTGGTTCAGATAAAACCCCTCGACGACATGCTGCTGATATCAGTGACTGTTCACATCGTGTGTTGGAGAAGCGTTACGTTCTCGTGCTGGTGAAGAAGACTGTATCGACAAATGTCTGCTGTGTGTGTGGCCAGTTGTGTTTTATATTTTACGGAGGAGAACACATATTCCACAATCCCGTCTTTTTTTCTTTTTTTTTTTTGGTTGTTTTCAGCGTGAGGGGTGCGTTTGGTGTAAGAATGTGTATTGAAAGTTTCCGTTTGCGTAGATTTAATCGTGCAGGGTTGTGCTCTTAGAGTTGTAAGGAAATGATCTTTGGATTGTTGTTTTCGCCCGGCCCATTTAAGAGGATAAAAATGTGCGTGGTCTCTCCAGACTGGAGCCTTAACTATGATTTCCAGCATTAGAACACGTTTACGTTTGACTTTTCTCAAGTTTATGATGTATTTCCTCCCTAAAAGGTCACGCTTAGTCCAGTGTTTTTCTGTCACTTAACAGCTAACATAAATATTTTAATGTATTACGAAATCTAATGCATCAATCAAAGCACACTTAATTTTCACGCCTAGAAAACCACTGCATTAAATGTGAACTTTTACGTGAATATGATAAATTTTCACACGTATTTGAAGTCTTTATGATCAGTGTTTTAGCGATAGGTGTTATCCAAGTATACGGATTAAAAGTTTATTCTTTTCTAGATGAATGGTTGGAGGAGAGGCCCAGCACAGGTGCCTGTTTCTGGAATTCTGGAGGAAATGTAGCATGTTCTGCTTTTAAGAGTCAAAGCCAGGCCTGTCACCTCTTTTTTTCCTCTCATTCTCTTAACACAATTATGATCTTTGCATCTTCATCATTTTCATAGTTAAAACCTGTTCTCATCCTCACCAGATGTAAGCTTTAATGTTCTGACATTTCTAACTGAAAACGCCTCAAAATTACGTGTAGCATTGAAATTAACTGATCTATCGTTGAGTGTTAATGAAAGGCCAGAGAATACCCTATATAGTATATGTTTGTGACTTTTTTTGTAATTTAAATTGCTTGCTGTATTGTGTGTGTGTGTTTGTGTGTGTGTGTGCGCGCGCGCGCAGAGTGAAAGAAAAGAGCGGACGTGTGATTGTAGAGCAGAGTTATATTATTGGTATTGGAATATAGAACATTTATGCAGAAAAAAATGTTTAAGTTATCCCAGAATTATTAAATATCCATTGTATCAGAGCTCATCACATTTTAGATTTGATCATGTTCATTATTAAACATATACTTATCTGTAGACTTTGTCATGCTTTTTTTTGTTTTTTTTGGATGGTTGTCAAGTTGAAAGTCAACTCCTGCTAACATTTAATTATATGAAAAATTAAAAATACAGTCTACAAATATTGTCAGATTTTTAAAGAAAGTACTGTAGAGATACAGAAGCTGAATATTTTAAGTATTTACAGTCATTTAAAATTAAATGTGCCACTGCTTTGAGTCCAATAAAAACTAACGCTTGGAGTTGTTAATTAGAATTTAATTAGTGCGGAAAATAACTAATTCTGCCCTGATTTTTCCTTTTTTTTTTCTTTTTTTTTTACAGTGTATATTTACGTCATGAAACTCTCTCGCTCTCTCTCTCTCTCTCTCTCTCTCTCTCTCTCTCTCTCTCTCTCTCTCTCTCTCTCTCTCTCTCTCTCGCTCGCTCGCTCTCTCTCTCTCTCTCTCTCTCTCTCTCTCATGAGAAGGACCGGAAGCACGTGATTCCTCTCTTGGCATTCAGCGCGTGCCTTAATTGATTGGCTGATCGGTCAAGGTTCACGAGGAGCGGTGAGTTCTGAGGAAGTTTAAAGATGCCGGTGAGCCGCGCGCGCCGCCATCATCTCTGCTGCTTTGAGCATCAACAACAAACGCGGTTCTGGTTCCGGTTGGTGCCGGAAGGCCCGGGCCTAACCCGGGTGTGTTCGGCGGGAAACGCAGAGAATCTGGAATCCGGCCTATTGCGTGTTCGGCCACAAGATGGCGGAAAAGAGCCCGATTAGATTAAACCGGTCAAATTTAGTTAGCGTGGTTTTAAAGTTGTTTAAACAGTTATAGGATTAACTACAACTAACAATATCAGTAGTAATATTTTTGTCTTTGTTATAACAACATTTATTGGATTTTTTTTTAAAAAGAGACCAGTAAGGTACAGTTTTAGGTGTAAATGTATATCACTTTAAAGTTGAAACTCTCGGCAGTTTTTAGTTTTTATGTCTGTAAACTGCGTGTATTTATGTGGATTATGAAAACAGAGCTGATAGTTTCCTGAGTGGTCTGAGTTGCACACACACACACACACACATTAGCCACTGAACAGGATCTTTACATCAACGAGCCGGCTGTAGTTGTCTGTTGAAGTTTGTTCTTG
Source organism: Arothron firmamentum (assembly GCA_016586285.1). Classification (NCBI taxonomy): domain Eukaryota; kingdom Metazoa; phylum Chordata; class Actinopteri; order Tetraodontiformes; family Tetraodontidae; genus Arothron; species Arothron firmamentum. The sequence goes on along the minus strand of BJFM01000569.1, from coordinate 136,074 downwards.
TTGTGTTTGTTCTTACTTCCTCCTCTTCCATCCCATCAGGAATCAGCAGGGAAGTCCTCAGAGGCCAGATCTGCTCAAGGTTTCCTCCTGTCAACGGTTTTTCCCAGCTGTTTGCTCCCAGTTTCTGTGGAACAAGCTGAACAATCAGGTTGAACTGAATCTCATTAAATCATTTCCAGGATTGTTTTGTTTATTTTGCTGTATTTGACCAAAGAAAAGACACATTTTCAATGTCTCAAAACCGCGTTCACGTCCCAAAGTAATTTTATTAACAACTTCTGAAATAGAGCCACTCTTAAAACCCCCCAAAAGTCTTATTTTACAAAAAGAAGTAGCAAAGTATAAAGTCTGTTTATATGTACATTAAATATATTCCTTATTTAACACAGACTATCAAAAACGTCTTTCATATACCAAAAGTAATTTACAATTTTGCCTAATTAAAACAACAAAATAACATTAAACATCCCCACTTCAGTTAAATCCCTGAGAAAATGCAACACATTTGAATAAATAAAAACAATAAAAAACTGTATAAATTAATTAAAAATCTCCACTTTCCTGACATGAGAGGTTAAAAACCAGCAATAAAATCCTGTTTTTTTTAAAGTAAACTCTTTGACTCTGCTGAATTGAATGAACAGAAAGCCTGTAGGAATTTTGAGATTTTAGAGATTATTCATTGATTTCAGTTACAGATCTGTGTATTTTACTTGGCGGACGTAAAACATTTAATCGGATTAGTGGCTAAACATTTAAACAAAAATTCACATTTGTCAGACTTGTAGTAAACAGAGGAAGGTTCCTTCATTCAGGACAGGAAGTGCATTTTTCCTACATTTACTTGTCTTTCCTGCAGGTCTTCTCTGCAGAACAAACTGTGGTGATTTGAGGGTTTCAAGCGTCCGTTTCCAGGGAGGTCCGGCTCAGATGACCTGAACCTCACTGCTGTCCTCCAGGTCGATGCGCTGAGCGTCCCCGAAGATGAGGAAAACCCCCAGTCCTGTGGTGTTTATCAACGTGATGACGGCGAACACGTTACTCCACGTCTGCGTGACCTCGATCAGGTAACCAGACAAAGACACGACCACAACTCCTGCACGACAGATTATAGACAGATCATTTTAGATTAATAGTTGGATTTTAGAGTCTGTGCATTTAATCAGGTAGATAAAAGACAGATGACAGGTTGGAAACATACCCAATAAAGCTCCCACTGTGTTCATAAAACCTGTTGTAACAGACAAAAAAACAGATTAAATCTCAGAAAAAACAAATTTACCTCAGTGCAGTTGTGTAAACCGAAGTGAGACTGACCGTAGAGAGCACCAGCAGAGGAGGGAGCCAGATCCTGCACGTTCACAGACACGCCTCTAAAAACACCCACAGACCCGTTAGAAACACGGAGAATTCCACACAATTCTGAAATAAAATCCCCCTGATAGGTGAACACGTTGGCTTTTCACCAGGGTTGCCATGGAGACGCAGAGGAGCAACATTTAAAAAAACAAACCACAATGAGGACCTAAACAGTAGTTTATAGCATTATTCTACGATAAATACATCTCTTTTTTTTTCCACTTTATTGGGCCGATCAATCGATTCTGATGAAACCAAACATGGATTTAAAGTAATTTGGACAACATTGATTTGACCCAAATGTTCACAACTTCCTCCACCAATGTTTTCATATTAAATTTGGCCTTTAAGAACAATAAACAGTCACGGCCACATGAGAGAAACTTCCATTTCTCCAGATTCTCTCCTTTCCCATTTCGAAAGATCAAAATATATTCAAAATATGTGACGTTAAATACGTCAGTATTGAGGAGAAACGCTTAATAATCATACGTACCCACTGGTGAAGCTGAATAATCCCATAGCAGCTGAGACGTACAAGACAGCAAAGTTACACTTGATTTGTCCAACCAGAAGCATGATGAATAAGCTGGATGTGCCCATGGAGAAGGTCTGAGGGTGGAGAAACACACAGGTGGGAAGTTACACCTGCTGATAAAGATAAGGCAGGATGTTCCGGTAGCATGCAGCATGCACACAACTCTTCTGCCCTGGGCATCAGCAGAAACTTGTAAACGCATGTTTGAAGAGGAGAAATTCCCACACTGACTTGGCACATTTACCTGCATTAACTTCCTCACAAGTGTAACGCTGTATCCTACAAAAAAACAAAAAGAAAACACAGGAAATGGTTTTTTTTTTATGTGTCATAAAAGCTCATATTGGTAAAAATAGCAGCTGGGTTCACACCTTTGTTGATGAGAACATCTGACACGTATCCCCCAGTGACCGCTAACGGGATGGCGCACAGCCAGGGCACCACGTTGTACACACAGCCCTGCAAAACAGACGAGTGAGAGCTCGCAGGTCTTCCTGCAGCTCCACGCACGGACGACAGACAAGTACCTTCGCCTGTGGGAACGTCTCTTTGAAGTAAGTTGGCAGCCAGGAGAAGATCGTGTACGTGGTGCTTGTCAAGCACATGTGAGCAAACACCATGGCCCTAAGACAGACAATTAAAGAGGCATGAGGGATCCGGCGCCGGGATAAACAAACCTGGAGAAAGAGCGACACACGTGTTTAATCTGTACCAGATAGCAGGCTTTTTACAAAGTTTCAAGCACAGCGTCTTCGAAGGCAACACGGGCTGCTTGATTGAGTCCATCTGTTTGGGGATGAAGGTTCCTAGAAAATACACAGTTAGCATGTGGTGATGCTAATGAGCTAGCATGTTTACACCAGGTAATAACAATGGGGGGAAAAACAGGTCAATAACCAGTGTTAGTATCAGCAGACAAATCAGAATATTTGATATATAAGGTCTAGATATAGAAGGACGTGATGGAGGGATTACACCTCCTAAACAGCCCAGGAGACCATTGTGCTGTCCTGATTAACTTTAAATTATCATCTACACAGATTAATCTGGCGTAGCTGTGTGGCCACTATCAAATGATTTCATTCTGGATCGCCTGATGAATATTTAATCTAACTAAAATCTTTTCAGCCTAGTCATGTGCGACTAATGCACAGCCGTCACTTTTCTATCCTGATTTGAGTCCAAACCAGTCAGCATCATAAAAAAAATATCTCTTTTAAACCTGTCAGACAGGTCAGTGAGGACAAAAGGAAACCTGTTTCTGTGATTGACAGGGTTACCGACCAGTCAAGAAAAACTGCCAGACGACGAGGGCCCAGACTCCAGACAGGGCACCGATGACGTAAAATATGCTTTCCCACCCGTACCAGTCCAGCATCAGGGACCCCATCCCACCCGCCAACAGCGTCCTGGAAACAGAGGAGGAAGAAGTCAACCGACCCAGAGTGAGTCTCTGTGAGGATGGCGGAGGTTTGCTGCTCACCCGAAATAAGAGCCGCCGTGCATGGTGCTCATTAAGAGTCCTCTCTCTCCTTCAGGGACACGCTGTGAGCAGAGGCTGACCAAAGATGGGAAAAAGACACCTATAAGACAGGTTTATGGATTTATTTCAGCACATTGCGGTGAATTTTCCTGTTGGTTGGGTGCCCTTATGACTAATTAAAACCCACAGGGGAGGGCGGTGGCTGCTGTGCTTTTGGCCAAAGGCTGCATTGTTTGGCAAGAACATTTCCCCTGGATGACAGCTTTTTCATTATGTGACATAATCTGATTTATCAGAAAACAACCGCTGCTACTTGTTAGTCTTTTTTTTCCTTGATTGCTTTCACAGAGATGTGCTGAACCCTGTTGAACCACAACAGGGTTCTTGGCCCTAGAAAATGTGTAAAATCCGATTACCCTGTGGTCACGTTACACTGAATGCGTTTGCGTTGCAGCTCCGGCTTTCGCTGCGTCTCTGACTTCCCCCCCCAAATACACCGGCTGCGTCAGCGCGGTGCGACTCCGACAGGAAGCTGAGAACGAAATCACGTGCGACCGCGCGATATTACCACTTTGTAGTTATGTAGATGAAAAACACATTAAACAGTATAAGCATTAATTTGAGTAATTTCAGTGACTAATCATTCACTCCTATTGCTTCTGAAATCGCTTTCCATGCCATGTCTTTATATTATCCTTCTAAAAAGGATGTGACACGTCATAAATAATGGTCTGGCTTTTTTACTTTGATGACAGTTTCTTCGTCCTTGACCCTCAAAAGACCTAAAACCTGTTAACTTCCGGGGAAACTCTTTGGCACAGTTGAAAACGATGGCTGTAAATACAGGACCTTTTATTTTGACATTTTCCCGGATGTTTTATTTTCTCTTCGCACCCGACTTCCTGCTCCGCACGCGATGCATTGTGCTAGCTTGTTGCTCCATGGTGCGTTTTTTTGTCGGAGAGCGAGCGGAGCACGCAGCCCTGTCGGAGCCGGATCCGTAGCCGGTGTACTGGGGGGGGGGGGGGGGGGGGG
>BJFM01000569.1:110402-131654 GCA_016586285.1 Arothron firmamentum | reverse complement strand
GGGTAACCCCGAAATCATCTACAAAACTACAAAGTGGTAATATCGCGCGATCGTACGGGATTTCGTTTTCAGCTTCCTGTCGGAACCGCACCACGCTGACGCAGCCGGTGTATTTTGGCAGACGGCAGAGACGGAGCGAAAGCCGGAGCCGCAACGCAAGCGCGCTCAGTGTATTATCGGGGTAAGAATGTTATCTAGAGTTGACTGTGTTAGCCAGCTACCAACAGGAACCTGGAAGAACTTTTTTGGATGTGAAATAATTTTCCTATCCACTACAACCCCTTGTTTTTAGAGACATGAGAACCTTCTCCAGATTTTCATGTTCATGAGTGATCAGCAGCACTCACCTTGCGTCACTCCCATAAGGAATCTAGAAAAGGTCATGAGAGCCAGGATGTGAGAGCCCAGTCTGGCCAGAAGAGGAGTTACTGCAGTGATCAGACCCCAGGAGGCAGCAGCGATGAACACCATCCGCTCTCCTCCGATTCTGGGCCACAGAAACAGCAGATTTAAGTCCAGAACTCCAAAAACACTTCCTCACTTTCAGCCATCAGGCCTCACCGGTCGCTGGCATGTCCTCCCAGGATCTGTGTGAAACAGTACCCCCAGAAGAACCCACCCAGAACCAGCCCGGAGTCGATTTTAGTCCAGTGGAACTTCTCCGACATGGGCACGACACAGATGGGCATGGCCATCCTGGCGCTGTACAGCAGGCAGGTGCCCAGAAACAGCATCAGTATCCATTTTCGGAGGAGAGGCCTACGAAGTAAACACGATTTCATACCGTCAAGAGTTTTTTTAAAGCAGAAAAATCTAAACACTGGATTGAATACTGATGGACTGGCTGTTTTTAAACAGACGAGCCTTTGCTTTCGCACAGGTCCTGTCAAACGTGGTGTGTTGTGTTAATATTTACTAAAGGCTATTTCTGTTTACTCATTGTCTGATGTGGTATAAGCAAAAGCAGGTTTAGGAGAAGGTGACACACGAGGAACTGCATGAGGCACTCGAGGGACAAGCAGGGGTGACTGGGTCCACCAAGAGGACACCAGCATCACAACTTGAGAGCTGCTTGTGAGGTCCTGACAGCAACAGAGGAGAGACGATTCAGCTCCTCCCTGAAGGAGGAACGTGCCGGAAAGGAGGTGTTTTTTATTTATTTTTGACTAATTTTAAATAAATTGGAACAAGAGCAGCAGAATTTCATCATTTCAGATGTCAACGTTCGGCAGATTGTTTTAGTTTTACCCTAAAGATCAGTTCAGTTTTAAATTCTGAGTAGAAAGATCAGCGGAGCAGAGCGTAATCCTAATCTGTGTTTTCTCACTCTTACCTGGGCCACAGGCTCTGGTCCGCCGGCTGGTCACCTGGAGAATGAAAAGCGCTGGAAGCCTTGGAATCCAGCAGAGATTCAGTGCTTTGACCATCTCCTGATGTGTGATTAGCAGCCATTCAGGAAACGCTGGCGCCGTCTCTGCCTCTCACACACTGTGACACATAATCCAGCAGCTATGCCTCACATCCAGGGGCGGACAAACCCAACAGGTAAAACTTGTTGGGACAGAGATTACCTGTTGGCAGCAGCCAGCCAGGCAGTCCTCTTCCTGGCTGCTGAGCACAGGTGCTCCTCTCAGAAAGGACTCAGGTGTTTTTGATCAGCATCGAGGGTTCCAGAGTTAGAAACGTCTTCATGCAAAGGATGAGTGACATGTTTGATTACCTGATCAGTTTGAGAGCTTTTAGAGTGAAAAAAATGAAGGGATTTAGCATGAAAATAAGGTTTCTAACCTCAGTCAATCACATCCCGGCAGAGAACAGGCTTCTATGTCCGTAGGTCGCTCACAATCATATTTGAATACAGCCAAAACTTATTTGCAAGTGTTTGAATTTCTGTCGTGTAAGAAGAATGTCTTCCACACCTCCACACGTCCAGTCCTATTCGTCTGAATCCAGCAGAACCCGTTCCTGGAGTTCCTCATCTTCAGCAGCTATAATCAGCTTTGTAGGAAACCTGTCAAAATAGTCCTTAAACACCAGTCAGGAGACGGAACAAGGGCTCGCGTTCGGTTCGCAAAAGTATTTATTTGAATATTTGCAAATCTGATCTTAAAAATGTTGGATAATAAAAGGGATTTGAGCTCTCTGGTCCTCAGGGTTTATCAGTGGCAATATGTGTATTAAGACAATGCAACCTTAAAAAAAAATTAAGGATGGACAGCTAGCAGCAATTAAAAATAGATATAAAAAAGTAAACAAAATGAAACAAGCAAAAGTTTCCAGCTGAAGAAGACTGGCATGCAGTTTGAAGAAGACCAATGGAAATAGAGCAAAATGTTCAGGTTCAAATCTCTTCAGTTTCTAGTTGGTTCAGACGACTGAACGTCGGCCGGGGGCGTCCTCGCTCTTCCTCCCGCCGTCCACAGAACGGACACAGTCCATCATAGCACAAACCCAGAGCAACGCTTTGGAGGACGCGAGCGCGAAACTTGTCATGAGGCGGTTTCTAATTTTAAACACCCGACACACGAGTGGTGCAGATCATCCCAAAGACCTACCGTGGAGAAACCATCAGAACTAAACACAAACTACCCAAAGAAAAAAAGAAATTATATTACAACATATAATTGTAAAATACACATTTCTGACTGGGAAAAAAAACCCTGAACTCAATCTAGGACATGTTTACTACAAACAACTGAACTGTTTCTGCTGTTTTGTAGTTTAAACTGGCCGTTCTTCAGTCCGGGAACGTCAGCATTCTCTCATTTAAACTCTCTCCGGAGCAAAATAAAATCAAAAGTTGTCACAATAAATAATAAGATTAAGCTTTTGATAAAATATAAAACAGCAATCTGAGTTTTGTCAACTTTGACCCCCCCAAAAAATCTTTTTCTTGTCAATTTCAAAATACAACAATTTACAGTTTACAGACCTCCCATGAATGAAAGATGAATTTAGCATGTGTTTATACGCGTTACCTGCTTGTCACACAGTCACTGACTGATCATAAATTAAGGGGCGTGGACGGTGGCCTGCTGCGCTCACTTGGGGTCCTCGATGGTGCCTGTGCTGAGGTCAGTCATTTTGGGATATTTCACCTTCTTCTGGTCCAGCTCGTTCTGCGCCCACAGCAGCAGCTTCAGCAGTTTAGCCAGTTTGGGGGTCGACTCCCTGTTTTCATAGTCCAGAACAGCTTGGTTCACCTCACTCCACACCTGTGCACCCAGACACGAGGTCAGATGTAAAGACGCCCAGATTTCACAGCTGCCTTCTGCACATACTGTACCTCTGACATCACCTGCACCAGTCCCCACCCAAATATCACCTTTCTTTAACTTCCCTCTTTTATGCTCACCTCCTGCTTCGCACAACATAAAGACCAATAAAGAACTTTCAGAATTTCTTCAGCTATTCGTGCATTTCTGACTTTTTTTTTTTAGCCATTTTCTTTAATTTCTTACTGTTGTTTTAGTTCTAGTAAAGATTTAAGGTAATGGAATTTTGGAGCTAAATCTAGAAACCATGTGAAAAATTCAGTTTAATTTTATCACTACGGCTCAAAAGTTAACCTTGAGACAGGTGGAACCCTTTTTTTATTTGACAGGACCAGACCAAATGTATAAATCACAGGATTAAAACTTTGATGATCAAGCCTTAATCTCCAGTCTACCTTTTGCCGCTGCATCATGTTGAGCAGGTCTCCAAAGGGAGACTCTTCCGGGTTGTCAAAGGCCAGGAGGGCGAGTGTTCTCTCCATCTCCGTCAGACACTCGCGACTCTCCTCCCCCTGCTCAGCCAGCTGCGTCTGGGCAAACTCCAGCGCCGACTCCGTCTCCCTTAACCTTATTAATTCAATCAAATGTTGCTGCTGCAAGAGTAAATCACATCAGGTATTAGGTTTTCTTTCTTATTTAAGTAAGAAAGGCAATATATATGCACAATGACAGCTTCAATGATACAGAACATAAGAGAAGTTAAACAGGAAGGGATGAACTTCCTTCCTCACTTAACCTCACATGATTTAGAAATATTAGCGTCTTCTTTGTAACCTCACAGCAGCATTTGCTGAAATCATCCCACGTTGTGACCATGGATTCGGTAACGTGCACGTACCTGCAGGTGAAAATACAGGTATCGGTTGGTATCGAGCAGCTCTGGATGCAAGCTGTTGATGAGCGCAATAGCCTCCTGTATCTGTCCCTTCAGGATCATCTCCCTAATCTTTATCCTCTCGTCCAAGGTGTCCAGGTCCACACTTGGCTCGATCCCAGATTCCATCCGAAACTTCTCCGCCGCCTCTTTGAATCCCTCTGACACAGAAAAACCACAATGGAAGAAAAAAAAAAAAAAGACTGAGCCTTTTTGAGGCGTACAGGTAAGTCACAGTCAGCAGCCAAGCTGGACATGCCTCACCTGTCACCAGGTAATTCATAATGAGCCGATTCATGTCCGCCCTCTGTATGTGAACGTTGTTTAGTTTTTCCATCCACTCTTCTTTTGTGATGTCGTCGGGCTTTTCGGCATAGCTCATCATTGAGATCCTAAGAATTCTAACAGCCATTGGAAAGAGACCGAAAAATGAGCAATCCTGACACAGCTCGGTCACAGTCTGTACCTGCAAGTAGTCGTACTACCACCTTGCAGAGATTGGTATTGAGGATTTGTCATGTATAACATATGTTCTTTAAATAAATAAATAAATAAATAAAAGATGACAGGCAGAATTAAACACGGACTAGCCTAAATTTAAGGACTAATAAGCTGCAGCTGCTTTTCTAAGATAACCAGAAGCCATCTGGTGAGACCCAGAGTCTTCCAAAACAAACCTATTTCCTCTTCAGCAACAGTCCTGGCTAGTTAGCCGACTGCGTGCGTTTTTACAACTTACCGAACCAGCACGATCTCCGGCGACGATTCTTCCTCTCCTGCGTTTGAAGACGGCAACAAAACTACACTTGGCGACCGTGTCAGGGCTTTAATTAAAACGTAAAACTCTAAACCGAAACAACACAGTCAAGGTTTTCGAGGCTAGCTAACTAACCAAGCTAATATGATAACCTCGCGATAGCTACGTCAGTTTCCCAGCTCTCTGATTGGCTAGGGCGGTGACGTCACGGTTGCCGAGGAACAGTTAGAGCAGCGAATCGTCCATTCTGCTTTACTGTAACGTTCTTTATTTCAGGCTGTGTTTTCCGCTCTAACTAGTTATTCAACCGTTTACAATTAGAACAAATAAAGTAAAATAGAATATATCATCATTCTAACCGGACTAAGTCCGGTGACAAATAGCCTCAGAAATTTTCTGGCTACAAAAGTTGCCAACTGTAGAAGTCTGCATGAAAAAAAAATCTCATATCACCCGTTTTATTCAACTATTTAATAAAACTACATTATAATGATGCAACTACATGATAAAGATAGAAATGTTGCTGTTATGTCTGTCAACTGTTAATTGTATTCAGGGCTTCTTTTTTTTTAATCCAATGCTGAATTTCTATTTTTTTTTTAAATTTTATTTATTTTATTTATTTTACTGTGCCTATTCAGGCTCAGATTTATGATTTATTTTTCAAGGTTTTTTTTAAAAAAAGGTTATGCATGTAACACTGAAAATTCTTTTTTTCTGAAGTCAGGAAAGTTAAAACAATAAATAGCAACTTTAATTGGTTGTGACACAATGAATGTGTTAATCGGTTTTTACTCTGAATGTTGGAAGTGTGCTGAATTTAAAAGTAACAAATCGATTATTATCAATTATTCATATACCAATTAAGTTTCGTTTTCCATTACAAAGTAACAACAAACCACTTTAGCCATTTTGATTTGAAATGTCTGTGTAGTTAATTAACGGCTTCTTTTGTTGAGCTTCATGCTTGTGCAGACTGCCTTACTGGAAGGCCTCACTAATATAGAAAGAACCTAGAGACAATTTTTATTGTAAAAGGCACAATATAAATAAATTGAATTAGAATAGTAAAATGTTATTAACCTTGGCTAAGTTTAAGTCAAAATCAACATAATTTCAATTGAAATACCCCCTCAGTTCTGTCGTAACTTCAAGAATTTGTGACCAGACACCTGGTTTGAAGATCAAAGCACTGGACACTGGATCCAGCGGTGATCAAAGGTCAGAAAAGCTTTGATTCGAGTTACTGACTAGGTTTAAATACTATGCTACAGCTATAGTACACTGTATAACAACAGCCTTATCTACTTTTGTTGCTGAGTAACCTCAACTACAGTCAGCAACTGCAGGAAGAAATACACGTTAGTGCCTAAGTTGACAAGGTGAATACTTATACTGATGTTATTGGTTAAAAGGGTGCTCCATGTGTTTGGGAATCTGTTATAAATACACACAATTAACGTTTACTCATCAGTCAAATTACTAACAAATTAGGTGGGTTTTGACAATAACAAACGGTTAAATTAAGATAAATCAGCTTATAGGGGAGGTGACAATTTTGCAGGCCTTGTAAGCCTGGTCCTGCTCAAGGTTTCTTCCTGTTAAAAGACTTCTGCTTGCCACTGTGCTTACCTGGGGGTTCCGGCTCTGGGTGTCTGCCTCTGTAAAGCACCTAGAGACAATTTTTATTCTAAAAGGCCCTATATTAATAAAACTGAATTAAATTGACTTGAATCCCATAACATCTAAATAAAAACATTACTCTGTTATCATAATTATACCGTTATAACAGTATCCAGCTTTGTGATTGTTACTAACGCGAGTTAGCTTTGTTTCGGCTCATGCTAGCCCCTGCACGAGCCACCATCTGCCAGTTCTGTGCACGCGCACGTCGGGCCTGCACAGGGGTGTTTTGTGGGCGGGGCCTGCGTCCTGCTGCAGCTGCTCATGGTTGCGTCTGGGAGCCAGAGAGGGTCCGGGTACGTGAGAGATGCAGCCATAGTCACGCTTCAGCGCCTGGAGCTCGAACCTGCTGGGACCGTCCGTTTCGCAGCGCATCCGCACCGACCGAAAGGTGAGGCTGGGAGGACACTTTCCACCGTCTATTCCCTGACCCCTGCCCTTGAAAATACCCGCTGGCGAGCCATCCTTTTCTGGCACCAAGAGCAGGCCAGGAAGCAAACCAACATGGATGCTGTGGCGCTAAAGCTTCGCCGCTGATGATGCTCGGAGATTATGTTCCTGGGGTCCAATCCACAGTTTAATCCTTCTCGTACACAATTGACAGCGCGATACGATTCGTGTCAAATAGAAATCTAAGATCTGTTGTTAAGAACGGGCGGTTTCTGCTTGTAAAAATGATGAAAATAGGAGACGGAGAGCCTCAAATAGGGCAGCAGCCATTCATTTGGATGAAGATGACACCCATTCGGAAGCTGGTGTGTTTCTGCGTGTGCATGGGTTCCTTTACTTGCGGCATCATCTTTTCTTCTCCGGCATCATTAGCAGATCAAATGATTTGTCACAGTTTCGCTGTGATGATATCAAACCGGCAGCTGACATCATCGTCTTAGATTACGATGCAAACCTGAACAAACTGAATCGGTGCAGCGTAAATTCACAAACCTTTAACTCGTTTCTCTGTGGCAAAGGAGACATTCTGCCTGTTTATTTGATATTTTCCCAAATGCTTTGTTGTGAGAGCCAGTGGTGGATGATAAGGTTTCAGTCCTCTTTTATGTCACCTCCAAGATTACAGCTAATATTTATTTTTAATTGTTATTTCTCATAGATTATCACATTATATTTAATTAAATCATCATAATCCTGGAAAATAATCAGATTTTCACACTTTTCCTGGGATGTTGCATTTGTTGGCCTGATGTTTGATCTGTACAGTATTAGCAAGTGAGGAGAAATATTAGATTGACACCAATCTATCATCAGAAATCAAATCCAATTAAGATGTCTCTGACCTTAATGATGAACAATCCCGTTTAATGACATTGTTACTGTAAATATTGACGTGGGTCCTCCTTCAGAATGTTTTTAAAGTAGCTCAGAATGTACTTTTATTCCTGTACTAACAATAAAAACAAAATCTACACAGTAAATTATGGAAAATTGCTTTTCCTCCCAACAACTACCAGAAACATTTCATTCTTGCAGTTGTTCTTCTCACCGTTAGGGGGGGCTAATTCACAGTCACCGGACCAAAATTTGGACGCTAATGATTATTCTTTACAGTAAATATATATATATATATATATATATATATATATATATATATATCAAAATAAGAAATGTCAGTATTGTGGCAACACTTGTAATCTGTGTGTTGCAGCTATAAATCATGGCTGAGCACCAGAGGCAGCGCTCTCTGTCCACAGCTGGCGAGTCTCTCTACCACGTGCTGGGAGTTGAGAAAGTGGCCACGACGGACGACATCAAGAGGTCGTACAGGTGAGACGTCCTAGCCTGACCCAGCACGATGCGCGGCAGAAAGGCGTGCTGTGACTGTTGTTTGTTTTCAGGAAACTGGCGTTGAAGTTCCACCCTGACAAGAATCCCGACAATCCTGAGGCGGCGGACAAGTTCAAGGAGATCAACAACGCTCACGCCATCCTGAACGACCCCACCAAACGGAACATCTATGACAAATATGGCTCTCTGGGGCTGTACGTGGCCGAGCAGTTTGGAGAAGAGAACGTCAACACTTACTTTGTCCTCTCCAGCTGGTGGGCGAAGGTAAGAGCCTCTTAGCTCGTGGCAGCGTTAGCGGCCCTGCGGTTTATTGGTGGATCTTCCCTCTGCAGGCTCTGTTTGTCGTCTGCGGCCTGGCCACCGGCTGCTACTTCTGCTGTTGCCTCTGCTGCTGCTGTAACTGCTGCTGCGGAAGATGTAAACCGCGACCCCGGGACGCCCAAGATCAAGACTTTTACGTGTCCCCCGAAGACCTGGAGGCTCAACTGCAGTCTGACGAGCGAGGTGATTCAACCAATAGGAACCGCAGACGCTCGTACCTTCATTACATGAGCTAATGTTGATGTTTATAAGCTGGGTAACACTTCTGACCTTTGACCGTTGGTGCGACAGAGGCCGGAGGTGAGCCAATAATGATGCAGCCGTCAGCCACAGAGACGACGCAGCTAACATCGGACGGCCACTACTCCTACCACACCGACACCGGCTTCAATTAACCCGTCGTCCGGCCCAGATCCCCGGCCTGCGGTCCCGCCTGTTTCCCTGCTCCCCCTCAGTGAGATTAAAGAAAACGGCTATCCATCTTTCCACCTCAGACAGGGAGCCATGCGGAGGAGAGGGACTAGCCAGCGCGGCCCGAGAGAGGAACTGATGACGTCACATCCTTTTCATCTGTCCCCGATTGGCCCTGAAAGAAGAAACAACTCGTTTCTTTTTTTCAATGTTTTGTGCATTTCTTGGCCTTTGACCACGCCCGTCTCACCGCCTCTCTTCCACATGGCGTAGCATGCACTGTTTGTCAGATTCTTTCGTTTAAGCCGCGTTTTACTTTGAGATACTGGTGTCGCAGATGTGCAGCTGCTGTGCTCAGCGTGTTCGGTGAGGAGGAGCCGCTGAACGCTACGGCAAACATGGGAGGGGCGATGCTCAGGTGCGTGCTGGTTCCAGAGGTATGCGCTCTTCTTTCTAACGTGGTCGTCGTCATCAGAGTCAGCTTCCTCGTAGATGCGTGCGGGTTTTATTTGCATTCTGCCGCGGTCAGCTGTGTCACGCCTGGTCTTTGTTCCTCATGCGCTCCCCTGACTGCTGTAAGTGTGATATTAAAGCACAGCTTCATTTGCAGAGGTGATTAGGGTTTTTCTACCTTCTGCCCCAGCTTTATTACATCGTGATTTCCTGACACCGTGGTTCTGAATCTGGTCCATTTGAAGGCTTTCTGTCGGCCCGCTCAGATCGTTTGTCACGATTTTATGAAAGCAGTTTAGCAGATTTCTTCATCCATTGATCTGATGGAATTGATGAATCTGATGCAAAACATTTCAAAGTAATTTCAACTAAACATTTTAAATGTATTTAATCCGGAAACTCTTCTAAGTGACTCTTTTATTAGCAAAAACAGTTTCAGACCCTGAAAAATACTGGTGAATTCTGATGATGCAGTTAAATTTGCTGCATGCCCAGGCAATCGGTCTGGTTCTGGTAAATGTTATTATTGATCGAATTTTCTTTCAGTTGTGTTTTGAAACCTAGTGACACCTTTGTTCAGCGCAGCGCTTACCGAATGGTTCCCTTTTTCTAACTCGTACACATGGAGACGATCAAACGTCATATCATCTGTGAGCCAGTGCGACAGGCAGCTGAGTAAACAGTCTTTTTCATACCATTGAAATCGCATATGTTGCCGCATAGTTGCAAACTGCCATCTTTTTTGTTGTTGCCATTCATAGCTGCTCATAATGTGTTTTGATGGTTTACAAATGGTGGCTCCTGTTGCCCACCCTGTGCTATTAACGGTATGGATGTTGCCCTCTGTAGCCCCTGTATGATGTTTCCTGTAACCCTTGATGAAAAATAGATGTTCCTGTCATGGCTTTTTCATCAAAATATGGAAAAATGCTCCTGTAGGTGTTCTCAGTTGAATGCACTGTTTAAAAAAAAAAAAAAAATTATACTGGATCAATGATCAGGAAATTATTTAAAGATTACTTAGTATATAGTGCAATTATAGTGAAATGGTTGTATGATGCATTTTTGGGATTTTATTTATTTAATATACTTTGTCATTTGTTTCAAATGATGATTGGCTACAATTTAAACATATGTGTTGTAATGTAAACATAAAATTTAGCCAAGAATGACTGGTCGAGGTCACTTGTACATACACCCGGTCATATAAAGTATAAATCTTAACGTTTCTGTTGTAGCATGGTAATTGTGTGTCTGGAAGAAAACAAGTGAATCATTGATCTGATTTGCTGTTGGTGATTAAATGTTCATGAACACTGACTCCTGGTCAGATTTTTTGACATTAAAAATTCATAAATGCAACATCATTGCAGCACATTTAGGTGCTGCAGTGCTGACGTGTTACCACTAGATGGAGACAAAACAATTGTAAACGATCAAGACTCCGTTATTAAGATGATGTTTTAGAAAAATAAAATAAAAAATTGCAGAAATTACGGCAGTAATGGAGATTACCGCCTTCTTCAGGGGTTAATCTGACCAGACACGAACCTCAAGAAACTCGGTTGCACAGAATTTTAAATTATTATTAATTTTTTTAAATCTCCATCTTAATCACAAAAAGACTCATCTTGTCTTTGACTTGATTGGCTTCATACTTCACAAGTCTTAATGCATTCATGCATCATGTTTTTCCAGAAGCTTAATTAGATTAATTAAATTAATGGGCCTCCATTGCTTCCCCAGAGTACTATTTATAGCTTAAGATTTAGCATTTGGTTAAGTAGGAAGTGGACGTGTGTGTGTGTGTGTGTGTGTGTGTGTGTGTGTGTGTGTGTGTGTGTGTGTGTGTGTGTGTGTGTGTGTGTGTGTGTGTGTGGCTGGGTGATCCTGGTCACCGCCTTTCGTTGTTTGCGCCGGGCTGACTGGACGGACTGAGACGTGAAAGTGGCCGAAATGAACCGACCAGGTAAAATTTTTTATTCGTTCTTCACGCGAGTTTCGCTTGTTTGAAGTCTAATTCGCTCCTCGCGCAACAGGTGCCTTCACCTGTTCACCGGTTAGCTGCAGCGAGGTAGGTAGGAGCAGGTAACCCCGAGCACCAAGGACAGCTACTGTTTGTTTATTCACGTTAACTCATGTAAAATACTGTATGAAGATGAAACTATTTGCTGGTCAAAATACATGAACTTTTAAATTTGTGTTTATTATTCCTGTTGCACTATTTTGTTTTATTTACTTATAGTTGTTTAAATGAGAAAAGATGAGTACACAATTCTATATTTTCCCCGTATATCGGTGTTCCTGCTCTCACACCGTGATTTAAACCTTTCCTGTGTCAGGTTTTGCTGGGGCTTCATCGCCCGTCAGCTTCCCCACCAGGACAGCAGCAAATGGGTGCTCGCCCTCAGACCTGAGCGCCCAGGAGGTGGATCACCTGCGGACCGAACTTGCCAAGGTGACGCTGCAGGCTGCACTAACGCAGGGCAGGAAAGCTGGCTCAGTCCGCCTCAGTGTCCTCCATGGTGTGATGTTGCGTAGATGGAGGAGGAGATCCAGACTTTGCGGCAGGTCCTCCTGGTCAAGGAGAAGAACGCGACGGACATCAGGAGGCAGCTGGGCTTGGGACCCTTCAGCCACCTCAAGCAGAACCTGTCCAGAGGCTGGCACGACGTCCAGAGCTCAGCCCCGTGAGTGCCATGTTTGCTGCTAAACATTTGGATCTTTATTGTCGTTTCCACGCTCGGTTACGCAACAGCAGGATGACGCGCGGCTCTGCCACGGAGACCATCACCCCATCACCCGCCACGGTTGTGCTCTTCTTCCAGATACCTCACAGCCACCACCACGCTGGAGGACATCGGCCACTCGGACATGTGAGCCGGTCTCACCTGCTTTGCGTGTTTTGACGTGAATCTGTTGTTTTTGGCCCCGTGCTCACGTGTTCAAGTGGGATCACCTTTACGGAACAAGTGATGGGATTTCCCAGCTCAGATGGGATTGGTGGCCCGTTAATAGCCTTACAGCCTGGCTTAGCTCAACAAGCAGTAATATTACCAGGCAGCAGCACCATTTTTAGTGTTGTGACTCGTTTTTTCTCTCCGCGTAGATGTGTAAGGACGCGCGAGAGTCTCTCCCACGCGGGCCAGGTGACGTCAGCGGCACTGTCCAGTGTGGGCGTGGCCATCACCAGGCGGCTGGCGGACATGAGGTACCTGCAAACGTCAGAAAAGTCACAATTTCGTTATTTCGTGTTGATTACTGACGCTGGAGCCGGCAGAGGCAGAGCACGCAAACGTTTAAAATAAGCATCACGACTGTATATACCGTAAATAATTGTGAAGGAGGCGCGCTTGTGCAGCTGCTCATGCAGATGTTCGGTTTTTCTTCCCCCCCCATCAGAACTCTGTCTCTCCCGAGCCCACCACGGTAAGACTGATCTAATTCAGACCCGCAGCTTTGAAAACCCTCCTGATTCTCACTCTTGCATGTGCGTCCTGCCTCTCGAACCTCAGCCACACCATCAGCGTTCCGACCATGAGGTAAACCCACGTCACGTGTCCGCCGGTTTACGTGTGTCCTTAAAAGTTCTAACTCGTCTTTTGCTCCGCAGACATTCGTCCACGTTCAGGTCTTTCGAGGACATGGTCAGCAATGTGAAGGTGAGACGGCGTGATGAATGAAGGCCGTGCGTGTGGTTGTGACGGCCTGTTTGCCTGGGTCTTACAGGTCAAGGTGACCGGCACAAACAGTGAAACGTCGGGTTTTGAAAGAAGATCTGCTCGCCACAACACATGAGATTAACATTGACCATTGTGACCATGTGAATGCAGATATTGTCTGATTACTTTGTGTTAATACAATACGGAGCCTAGAATGTCGATGGATCCTGTCTAAAAATTAGTTTTTTACGATGTGAATGTTGTTTTCCTTGATGCTGGATACATTTATTGTCTTGTAAACCGTTTATTTAAGTAAAACCGTCTTGTTTAAATAGACACTCTGTGGCAATAAAATAGGAAGTAATTGTTTTTGTAAATTTGTTTTTGATTAAATTTAGTTGAATATTATGAAGACCCTTGTTGGTTATAGGAAAACTAAGAATCCCTCAGTTTGGTAATCAGTTTCCCCGGATTGGTAATCCGATCCTTCGCTTGGATCAAAAGTGGATTTCTGCCAGACAGGGAACACAAAGTGACCATGATCCGAACCCCTGGCACAAAATAAGACGAGCAAAACCCTTTGGTTTGATCTGAATTTGAAAGAACCACGTCTAAATGAATGAGTGAATGAACGAATGAAACAAATAAATGAATTAGAACGCGGAGAAACAGCGTTCCTGAACATTAACAGCCGCCACACTCAGCTGTAGACACGAAAACTCGGAAAACCTCAATCAGATTTCTTTTCCAGAGAATTACGCACAATGCAACATTAATTATAACTAGAACGCAAAGAACCACTCACATATAGCAACTTCATGGTTGGGTATATAATGATATATTTTCCCCTCACCTGAAACTGCAGGTGGTTTTACGTTAACAAAGCGTCCGATTAAAAAGATTTTCTCCGAAATGAACCAGCCTTTGGGAGGCGCCAGAGGCTAACTGCAGAAGCTCTCAATGTGGCTCGAAACGAAATGGCAGCTGTTCATCCATCCATCCATTTTCTGTACCTGCTTTATCCACGCATGTGTGTCAGGGGTCTGCTGGAGCCTGTCCCAGCTGTCGAGGGGCGAGAGGGGGGGTACACCCTGGATATAGGTCACCAGCCTAACACAAAGACAGACAACCATTCACACTCACACACACCCACGGTCAATTTACACTGATCAGTGCACCTAACAAACATGCCTGTGGACAGTGGGAGGAAACCGGAGTCCCCGGAGAAAACCCACGCGTGCAGACCGGAGCCGAAATTCGAACCCTGAACCTTCTTGCTGTGAGGCTGACAATTTAGCCCCAAAAGTGCTGATAAATGCAAAACAGACGTGCATGTGACAGAAAAAGATCAACATATACCTTTATTGGTTTTACGCAATACGCGCTTGCGCAACGAACAGTAGCCCCAGTGACAGCAAAAAAAAAAAGAAAGAAAGAAAGAAAGAAAAAAAGTCCCGAAAAACAAGTTTCAACGTACGGAAAAAGTACGTTCCCTGACCGGGAATCGAACCCGGGCCGCGGCGGTGAGAGCGCCGAATCCTAACCACTAGACCACCAGGGAGCTGCGGACGAACGACGATATTGTAACCTATATTTTATTATATGCTATCATCTACATCTCAGGGACGGTCTTTAAAGGTTTTGTGTGCCTTAGATCATTTTATTTCAGCTAATTATTGCTTAGTAGCACCAGTAGCAGCTTGAGCCGTCAGCTGTAACTTAAACACGTCTCCTAAGCTAACGCCCACGTGACTGAGCACCGTCGCTCTGCGTGACTCAGACCAACAGAAAGAACAGCCGCACGTTAGTCCACGAGCTCAACAGTCCCCGCCCCGTGACAAAGCGACACGCGCCGAGGGCCTCAGCTGGCCTATAAAAGCCCGAGGTTCGGACGGGAACCGCAGCAGATCCGCGTCGACCGCGACTGGTCGGTACCGGCAGTTTATCCACAAATGGGCCAGTGTAGCCAGTAGTATCTTCTTTTTAACCCGACCATCCGCACATTCAGCCGCACCAGGCGCCATAACAGCGATCTTCAAGGTAGGTCAGAGTTTGAACATAATGGCGGATGATGTTTGTCTCATTGTAAGAACGACGTACTTCAGCTGTTTTCACGGGTGAACGTATGCTTCAAAGTAAAACTATGGGTTTCGCCTATTTATTTATTTATTTTATTTTACTTTTACTATACCTCCTATTTTCTCGTAGGTTAATTCACCTTTTTGCCCTTGTATAAGCGGGTTGTTTATGCAGCAGTCATCGGCCTAAGTCCTCGGGTCTTCATTTAAACCCCCCAATCCGCCTGCTGCTTACACTTCCTCTAAGTCTCAGCAGCCTTAGCTGGCTCTCAGAAGCGAAATATCTCTCCAAACCTTAGTTGTGTTAGGACTGCGACTGTGTTCTTGTTGGTCTTTGACCAGATCCTGCAGCCTGCTGTTGCACATTTGAGTTCAGCTGCCATATGGGTCACTTTCCTTCTGGGTGTTTAAGGAGTAGAAACTAGGCTGTTGGGAGCAGCTGCTAGTGTCTCATCACTCTGCAGTGAAGGCATCTGGACAAAAATATGGATGTGGAATGTGTCCTGAGAAACTCCCCTAACCTCAGGGAAGACTGCCAGAATCGAATTTAATTTAATTTTCCACTGAATTAACGTCCTCGTCTCCTGTCTCTCTCAGTCAACCATCTTCCACCTTTGAGCGGTTGCCCACCTGAAGTCAGATAAAATGGCAGCGATTCCTTCAAGCGGCTCCCTCGTGGCCACCCACGATTATTACAGACGTGAGTGAGGCGTCTCCTGCGTTTATATTTTAGCTATAGTAACAGGGCCAATTATTTTATTCATTTTTATTAACTAAAAGAGGTGTCTTTCTGTCAGGACGCCTTGGTTCTGCCTCCAGCAGCAGCTCCTGCGGCAGTGCGGAGTACACAGGCGAGGTCATTCCCCATCATCCAGGTATTAACCTTAAATCAGATTTTATCCTTTGGTTCTCCGTGCGGGAACGAGCGGACCGAGCTAACGCGACGGCTGGTCTCCGCAGGACTTCCGAGGCAAGATTCTGGTCACTGGTGGACCTCATTTTTCTTCGCCAAACAGAACCAGCCCGGCCTGCAAAACGGATCCGACCTCCAAAAGTAAGCGTGGCGACAGGCGCCGACGCCTTCTGCTCTGATGTCGGATCTGAGCCATTTCCCTCCTCTGCAGGAACGGAACCTACACGGTGGCCAACGGCCAGGTGACCTGCATCGCCAGGGAGATGGTTCTGAAGAGACAACTCAGCGAAACCAGCGACGGCGGGAAGCCCGAACAGCAAACGACCCCGCTGACACCCCCGTCCTAGACCCGCCTCAGCTCCCCTTCCGCCCTCGTCTTGCTGTCTGTCACAGTCGGAGATGACGAGGGCTCCTGGCACCTGTAGTCTGGAGTTTTCCTGTTTGTATAGTTCATTTTTATATTGACCAAATGTTACAACAAAAAAAAGTGTTTTCATTATGTTCTTGTGACTGTAAATACAAATAAATTTAAAACTTTCACTCAACGTTATTTTGTGTTCTTAGTATCATTTTACTCTTTAGGTAAACAGCTTCATGGTGCTGTTAAAGCCTCTGGTACCTGGTTGTGTCACCTGTTCTCAGGTGATTCACAGAGAGGAGGAGCTGTGAGGCAACAGCAGCTGCTCATAAACACCGAATCGCATTACCTGTAAGACGATCACGCTAACTGGGAATGACTCAGCTCACGAATGTGGGTCAGTGTCTGAAATAGAAAGTGTCAGGATAAATATGGAATTAATGTGTTACAATGCTTCTATTTCTGTGCATGTGACCTATTTTTTTTTTTTTTTTTTTGGCTCTACATCTGGAAAATCAGATGACTCTGTCATTCAAATCTCTTCGCTTTCTCCCCCTGGACAAACCCGACAAACACATTTTAGACTTTTGGGGTCAACAACAAGGTTAAATCAACTCAAACAATGTTTACCGGATGGGTTTTTATTTAAACTGTCAGCCTTGCTGACCTCTCCGGATACAAATTTAGCACACAACGGACTTTTGCCTGAAATCGATATCTGGAGAATATTTTGCAACCGTCAACCGAGATTAAAGCTCCCGGAGTCCGGTTAGCTCCAGCTTTGAGATAATCTCTGTGTTCACCTGCTTTGCAGCTGACAGCTGAGAGCAGAACCGTTCTGACAGAAACAGTCTGGAAGCTTCCCGTCCTGCACTTGAAGCACGGACAAACATGCCTCACCACTGAGACGGTTTCTATTCACGATGATCAGAACACGATGGGTTAGTGTGTACAGAGGTCACAGCAGGAGGACACGTGGGCTGCGGCTGCTGCAGACGGGTGTGAACAGGCAGGAACAGACGGCATGAAAACATGTTTTTATCCTGCTGCTGTTCCAGGACCGTCCTGAAAATCTGTTGTTTGAGGAGAGTTCCAGTTCCAGATGAGATCCACATGAACGTTGACGGAGCTGCTGGTCAGGAAAAACTGGAAAAGCCTCCAGTGGTTGATGTAATCAGAGATATGAGGGTTTAGAAACAGGTCAGCTGTTTCTGTGCTCCAGCAGACATTGTTTAATTTTCTTTATGAAGACGCCTGATGTCCAGAGAGTGACTTCTCGGAAGTTTTGGGTCCGTGTTTGCTGGAACTTTGGAGAATTGTTTACGCAACGTCCTCGATCTCTGGTGAAGTTAGGGGTCACGGTTCCAACGACCTTTCTATTTACAGCAGGAAAACAAACCCTCGCTCAGAAAGCACCAGAAATACCAACTACTGCCTTTACAGCCTGGAGCCATTTTTTAAAAATTATTATTATGATTATTCTCAGCTGGTGTTTTTATGACGACAGATTTAATGCAAACCAACCTCAATACGCTCTTGGCATGTGGAGGACTCACGTGTCAGCTTCCCAGTGGATTCATGAACTGGTTCCCCTCAGCTGTTGAGTGGAAACTCTGCCTGAGCGCCAGCAAAAGAATCTGGGCCAAAGGTGCTTCCACCCAGCTGAACGTGGGCACCTCGTTTGTCTTTGGAAAGCGACCTCGGCCGCGGGGTCCTCACTGTTTGCACGGCAGAATGAGGAAAGGTCAGGAACCGTCGGGCTCGTTCTGGGTCCACATGCACCCTGACAAAGTTCGGTCGCGATCGATCAGACCCGCAAACCGGTTATTAATTCACCAGCTGATTTGGAGGTTTTAATGAAAGATCTTTACAGAACACAAACAAGCTCGTTTTTTTTTGTTGTTTTTTTTTTTTTTGTTTTGTTTTTTGTTTTTTGTTTTAAGTCCAAAAGTTTGGGATCATAAACTTTCTGTGGAGTTAAAATTAGCCACAGGGGCCCGAACACTGGGATTATTCTTATTTCACTCTTATTTTTTAAATCAAAACGGCCTCTTGATGTTCGGGTAATAGTTTCAATATTCAAACATTCCAGATAATGAATAATTATGCCGTTTTAAAACATGTTTTGAAACAACGTGGGCGTGGGCGTGGGGGCTGGGCGTGGGGGTGGGGTGAGGCTTTGGTGTTTTCTTTCCTGGCAGACCAGCTGCGTGCGTTCCCTGAGCTACGTGACACTTGTGCAAACCGGGTCAGGTAAAAAAAACCCAAAAAAACCCCACGACGGTCCGAACTCACCGGAGATGAATATCAGAGCCAATAGCATCAGGTTACAGCAGCGTGCTCGTCAGCGAACACGCGCGTTTAAAAATCGAATCTTACCACTGGCGCCACCGTGTGGCCAAAAGGGTGTATGACACAACAAAACCAAAACAAAGAACAACGCCGTGTTCAATCTTCCTCCCTTTTCTGTTTTCATGCTCATTTAAATTAAGCATTTAATTTAAATTAATTTTATTAAGCATTATTTTTTAAATTCACACTACTTTGTGACAATACTATGTATTGGTGTGGTTTTCCATTTAGTTTTAAATAACTATAGACATAAAAGAGTGTTAAATCGTGAACAGAAATGCGCTCAAGGGGATTTTTCCAGAGTCAATAATACAGTATTAAGTTATTGCATGTTAAACAGCTGTGTGTGCATTCATGGAAAAATCTAATTTTGCCGTAGGGTTTTCTGAGAAAGGGCGTCGAAACCCAGGCCTCAAGGGGCTAATCCAACGGGTTTGTCTGATTCACCTCTCAGACAACACCTGGGCTCTCACCTGCCGCCTGGGAGGGCACAGAAAACCCGACTGACTGGGATGTCAAGGCCATGATCACAGCTTAAAAATGACAAGAGATCCACTATTGATCATATCAAAAAGGCCGAGATGCCTGCCCTTGCGCCAGAGGTCTCTTGTTATCAACCTTTTTATGAAAAACATCATGAATTGTGGCGTTTTTAAGCAGTTAGTTCAGGTCTGCCCTCTGGTGGTCAGACGGAGCTACAGCAGTCCACACATCTGGCGTGTTCTCTGCGGTGACGATGTCTGCAGATGTTTAAACAAAAGGACGCCGCAGGGCAGTTCAGATAGCTCATCGCACTATTTTATTCAATTACTGACATCTCAGGAGAGGAGAAGAGCCACTTTTTTTTCTCATTGCGTCGATGCAACACTGAAAAAGCGCTATTTAAAAAAAAACAAACACAGGTCCCTCATTAGTGATATGTAAGAGGCAGAGAGAATCTCACCTGGACAGTTTTGCATGAAACATACAAATGAAACAGGTTCAACCTTTTTCTTTTGTCTTTTTGTTGTTTCACATCCACTAATAAATATCCATACCTATAAACACTTCAAGAAAAACAAACGAACGAACGGACAAAAAAATATATATTAAGTCACAGTTACTGGAAAAAAGCTCCACTTTTAAATCACAATGATAAATGTACAAAACAATAGACATCTCATAAAAATGTTAATGGTTTTTCGTTAGAGAATTAAATCTCATTTCAGAAGAAATTAGTGAATAAAAACTAAAGTTGGAGATTCAGCATTTCCTGAGGTTTATGGGTTCCCCCTTGAAAGGCCAGGAAAGGGGAATGGCTTTTGTGTTACCAAGGAGATATTAAAACAGGTCAAAGTGTACCTTTCAGGGTACCAGTTGGGTCAAGGACGAGGAGTTTTCTTATTAAAAGACTGAAGCACTTCATGTGTTATAATAAACGTACCTACACCCTGACCGTCTCCCTCCAGGCCACAACAAAGTAATCCAGAAGAGTTGGATTGATTCCTAATACCTCTCCACTGGTCCACATGGAGAAGTTCCCATGCTCCCTTTTTCATTTTTTAAATTTAGAATTAATTGAAGGAGCCACCAGAGCAACAACAACCGGCTGTTGACGGCACACTCTGACCGCCCAAGAGGAGGGGGGGGGGGTTCGATGAAGCTGCAGGAGGAGAAATATCTGGGCGGATGTAGACGGATTTCTGGGTGAGAATAAAACAAGAAAACTGGGAAAATAAAGAGTATTCAGAGAAACTGTACATGTAAACATCACACTTCCACTGAGTCCAAAAACCAGAGGGGGGAATACAAAGCTTCACACAGGTTTACAGTACGACCTCCTGCACGGAGCTACAGTCTTTATCAGTGCAGGAGAGGCAACGATTGAAATCAGATAAATAACAATATTACAGACCACCACCAAATGATAAGTTAAAACAGGCAAGGGCCAAAACCACTTTGATTTTTTTTTTTTTTAAACAGAGCTGTACCCACAGAAAAAGAAAAGGTCTAAAACATCTTTTATCACTCTTTGTACAGCTATACAGTACATTTATCTGACCACTTTAGCAATCCACAAGCTACCAGGGCATTTTTAATCAACACCAATAGATTACACTGTCCAGCTGATAGAAAGAAAAGAATCCAGAACAGGTGAGGGCAACTCCAGCACACAGCTAAAATGTTGCGGGTTTGGCAGTAAAAACCAGATCAACGAGGCGACGCTGAGCCGGTAACTGTGGAAACGAGCAGGTTGGAGAGGATGAGGAAGACGTCTATGAGGACGACAGGTCCCACCAACATCTGTGATCGGGTCTGTTTCAGCCCAAAAAAAA
>BJFM01000569.1:93753-108429 GCA_016586285.1 Arothron firmamentum | reverse complement strand
CACACACACACACACACACACACACACACACACACACACACACACACACACACCAGCGCAGATCTCTTCTTTCCCCACATTGCTTCCACATTGAGGTCGAACTGGTAAGATGGCGTGAAAAGACATGAACGGAAAACAGGGCACCGAGGTCAAAGTAACCGGACGGTTCTGTCCCGTCCACACACACAGACACACGGAGACGGTACCTACGGGGCCCCCTGTGCTCCAGAGCATCACTGCTTTGTGTCTTTGAGTCAGCCTGCCCCGCCACGGGCCGACCCGGGCTCAGTTCTGCTGCAGGATCAGGTTCTCCAGCTCGTCTGCCGAGCGCAGCAGGAAGGCGGCCGACTCTCGGTATCCTGCGATGAGCTGCCTCACCGCCGTGACCTCCGGAGGACTGAGCTGTGCCGAGGCGCCGCCGCCGCCGCCGCCTCCCTGTCCGTGACTGTTTGTGCTGGACGAGTTTGGGCCGATGGACTTCATGCTCAGGTCTGTGGGACCTGCGGAGAGAAGCTGAGCTGATATACTGGAGACTTTAGCATCCACCAAAGGCTAACGCTGCATTCACGCCAGCTTTCCGGACCCAGAATCAAGCGTCCGAGGGCGGAAAGCGCCCCGCCGCCTCCGGAAAGACCCCCTCAGATCACGCTAGGGCTGCTCACCGTTGGTTTGCGCAGCACCGGAATTCTGGTTTCCGGCAACGGTTGTGTAGCCTCGCAGGCTGTAGTTGAGGCCTCCGTTGGTGTAGAGCTGGTCCTGGGCAAAAGCTGCCCCGGAGATGGAGAACCCTGACGGGGCCACGGAGACGGGCTCCCTCAGGCCGGACTTGTCCACAGCCGCCGGCTCGTCCTGTCGGGAAAAAAAAAGGATTCCGTTGGCTCATCGTTGATCGGGAACTGGGAGTTTGTGCTGTTCGGGCGACATGTACCGTGGCCGGGTACGTGTCCAGTCGCATCCTCTTGGCAGCATTTCGGGATTCGCTGTCACAGGCGGCGGCGAGGATGTTCTCAGCGATGGCGGAGGTGAGGTGAGGAGGTGTTGGTCGAATCTGCCGACCAAACGCTGTGAGATTTTGGTTTTTTTTCAGGGTCAAAATGCGTCGTAAGTTCAAAATCTTTACCTCAAAGCCGCCTTTCTTCATGCGGCGGCAGGATTTGAGGTAGGTGCGGATGCGTTTGCGAGAGCGCTCCTGGAACTCTGGGAACTGGCGGCTGCAGGACTCGATGATGGCCTGGATCTTCTCCTTGGGCTGCTTGGATATGGGCACCATGCGGTCCAGATTCTCATCCACGAAAAGACGCACAAACATCTAGTGGAAGAGCGGAGGGGGGAGGAGGAGGAGGAGGAGGAGGAGGAGGAGGAGGAGGAGAGCGGGATGTAGAGCAGAAAAATGGGACGGGGCGAGAGAGAGAGAGAGAGAGAGAGACGCGGGAGTGACGGACGAAAACAAAAGAGGATGGGGGAGCATGAGAGGTAGATAAAGCAGGAGGGGGAGGTGATGAAATGGAATCAGAGCAGCTGTTTGTTTCTTTAATCAGCTCCAGACTAAATGATTTTTTTAAAATAAATTAAGATTAAAAACCAGCAAGACGCCTCTAATCTGACAAGATTTGTTACAAACGTGCCACAAATCTGAGGTTTTATCACCTTTTAACTGTTTTGGAGCTCCAGAGAGGAGAAAAAGGCGACTTACATTGAAGGCTTTCAGCCTCTCGGGGTCCATGCCCTCGGCGTCGTTGATCTTGTCGCTGTCATCGTGCTCGTCGTGCTCGTCGTCGTCATCGTCGATGATCTGCGCCCGGCCGGAGGTCAGGTCCTCGGCGCTCATGCCCACTTCAGTTTTCACAGAGTCGTAGCTTCCTGAGCTGTACGGCGGCGACTGCAGAGGCCCGACCGGACAAACAGGCGGTGAAACACCCAGAAAATGGAGACTGCGCAGCGTCGTGAGGACGGACCTGAAGCCTCACCTTGCTGCTGTAGTCCGCTTTGACGGGGTACTTCCTGTTGGCGTCCACGGGGTAGGAGCTGGGCGGCGAGCTCCCCGCGGGCAGCAGTCTCTCGCTCAGATTGACCATCTGGTCTTCCGAGGACGACGAGGGCGAGGTGGTGCTGAAATCCAGAGGAGCACTCAGCCCATTTTCTGCCACCTCCACATAGGGGGCCCCGCCCTCTGGGGGGTTCCCGGCCCCAACCAGGGCGTCTGGCGAGGTCAAGGCCGGCAGCCTGTTAGCGCCGCTGCTCTCCGAGGAACTGTCATCTGTCCGGGAGGAAAACGAAGGCGGAGGGATGAGCCGCGCGGACATTTGCTATCGGTTAGCCCAGCCGCGGGTGAGCGGGGGCTGGGCCACAGGGGGAGGGGCGCCGCTGCCCCACCTCGCCAAACAGTTAAAGATGGTATCGGGGTCAACTGTCAGGACGAATGAAAGTTAGGGGAGACGGGGCAGATCTGAGGAGACGGATCAGGAGGGACAGGATCCTAAACTTCCTGCTAATGTCGGGTAAAAGTAACGCTAATAATCATCAAAGACATGAAAGACTTTTTTTTTCTTTTTCATCGATTGCCGGCCGTGCTCGCTGTGGATTTGCATATCTCCTGTTTTAAGTCTTCCATAATGATTTCTAATCTCTGTAGGTTGGCACCAGCCTTTGTCCCACTTCCCAAAGCCGTGTACCCTGAGAGGGAAGGGGGTGCAGGGCGGATTGGGGCCGCAGTGGTGTCCCACCCCCTGGAAGAGTGGATTTATTTGGATTACCGGTAGTCCGCTAAGAAGGAGACAAGCTGTTTCCTGCATCGCTCCAATCTGCCTCCCACCACACTCCAGTTGACTTTAATAGTCCGGGATGAATCAGTAATATTGACGGCATTAGGCTCTGATCCATGAGATCAATCACTACCTGCGGGGGAGCTATACCATGTGATTGTTGGCGTCTGGTTACCTTCCTCTTCTTTAACGGTGGCGCTAGGGTTAGCGACTCCGTTGTGTGGGCTGGGATCAGGCACCGGGGGCTGCTCGGCCGGGACCCACGTGGGCTCGGTGTTGTTCATGTCCTCGCTGCTGACCGAGCTGTCATCCTGCAGGAGAAAAGAGAGGCGTTAGCTACAACGGCAGCCTTAAAACGAACGTCTGCACGTTTACAACACAGTCACTGTAACGGCTAATGACGAGGCTAACGTGCTAAAGTTCAGTGTGGCAGATTTGGCAACATCGAGTGGGGAGAATGTGGATGGCAGGGGTTTAAAACCTGTCCTGAAGTTCTGTTTTTTTCTGTCCAGGATTTTACCGTTGTGGTTTTATTTGTAAATTAGCTCTGAAATTTGAAATACATATCATTTTTTACTTCAACTGACAGGTTACATTAATAAAGTTTATACTCCTATGACAACCATTTTTGTCTCACAAATATAGAAAAAGATACAATGGTGTTTTTGTGCATAACGTTACCGTATCATTTCAATATTGTGCAGGAAAAGATGGCGCTTCCAAGTAATTCTAATTAGTTTTTCGAGCCCTGCTGGAATCCTGAAGGCTCCGTGTTGAACAACACATGTGTTTGTACTCTGTTTTGACCCTCAAACATGGCTGCTGGAGAGTCGCACGAGTAAACACGGAGGTTAGCGGGTTAGGATTAGCAAAGGAGGGCAGAATAATCTTGCATTCCGAGGCCGAGCCTTTTCTTCAAACTACAGAAGCGGCGTCATCCGCCACGACCAACGTTGCGGGGCTAAATGGTGTCATCCTTTTGGCCCCCGTGCACGGCGCCATGTATCAGCTGGCGGGAGGCGGGCGAAGCTACCACAGCGTGATGGAATCAGAGCAGAAATGCATCTCGTCATCTCATCATTCCCCCTGCAAGAGCACAGAAATGGGCCTAATCTCCCGGGAATATGCATGCGTCCCTCAGTAAGAGGTTTGGAGGGGGGACCAAAATGCTCAGTGACAGCTCCATTAGGTACCAAGCCAGCATTACAGAGGGAGACCGGGGGGTGTTGGGGGTGTGTGTGTGTGTGTGGGGGGGGCATTATTACAGTTTTCAAGCACTTGGAAATGTGGCATCTGTAATGCCCACGCTTAAGGGAAGTAATAAATCTGGGGAGGGCCTGGAACCCACAACCACCCCAGCATGCAAAAGTGTTTTGAATCACAGTAAACTCGACGGTCCCGTCCCTGAAATCCAACATCACGTGTGAAGTTCCGCTCTAACACCACCTGATCAAAACTCAGAGTCCACAGCGAGCTAACGACTCCAAACGGAGCAAGTCAACGGCGAAGGAACCCTCTGTTCTTCGCCTCGCTCGCCGCCCTGACGCAGATGCGTCTGACAGTCCGCTCGTTTGTTCAGTGGTACTCACCCGCAAATCTCAGTCTGGGTCTAGATAATCCCAATTACGCCTGCCCGTTGGACACGATCGGCATTCTCGGGAAACACTGGCCGCGCTCCGGTGACATAGAATCTCTGACTCTTTCGGCCACACTCACCCGTGGGGAGTGGTCTCGTGCGTGACATCACTCCCCTGCAGAATATTTCCTAATCCTCATCTCAGCTCCTCCTCCCAGATGATGAGAGGACTCCTCTCATTCTCTAATACTGAATTAAAAGTTAGCGTTTCTCCCTGCAGCCACGATGGGACCGAAAAGCAAATAATCAGACTTCTGTCAATACTAATTCAATTAAAGTGAAGAGCAGATCTCATCTGTTGGCTGGTTTTAATCAAATAAGCTGTCAGGACGCCGTTGATGTGGCCCTGCCTGCAGAGGGGACTCACCCTCTCAGTGGACGTCCTGCACTGCAGTTTCATCTGCTTCAGGTAGGTGGCAGTAAGGGGCATGTTGTAGTCAATGAGGTCCGGGACCAGCGACGTGGGCCTGTCGTTTTCTGACAAAACACACGGGAAAAAAAGTTTAACAACTTTAAATATTGATATTATTAAAAACATATATAGAAAAAAAACATTTTTAAAGTGTTTTACTTTGGTAATTTAATTTAAATGACATTTAATCGATAGTGATGTGATAGTGAATGACGATGAACTAAGTACTTTATTCTTTATAAATTCCGTCCCTCATCACACACAAGTTTTCGTGTTTAAAATTCTAAATATATGCTTTTCATTTGTGGGACTATGGCACATTTTTCTGCAGAGAATAACAACTAGTGTGTTAGTTTTGATAAATACGGAAGGAATTGTTTGAATCCGGAGCTCTAACTGTGTGAAATGTGATGCAACGCTGATTAAATTAAATAGCTCAAGAACTTGCCAAGCCCTTATTACGAATAATTATGAAAATGAAATCTGATTTAACGAATTGATCGTATCCATATGCAGAACGAAATGGGAAATCTCAACCCAAAGCAGTATCATATTTGTGCGGACGGTTTAAAGGCAAACTGAGAATTGATGCGATAAATATAACACGAAGAGGAAAAAAATGTGCGTGTTTCTGTTTAAATTACAAAGAATTTAAACCATGACAGAGCTGTCTGCAGTTTTCATACTGACCACTAGAGGGACGATGTAGTTGTGGAGAGGGTCAAAGATCTTCGTTACATTATGTCAAACACGCACGCACGCACGCACGCACACACACTGTGTAATGAGATAATTAATTGGACTGATTGGATCGTGAATAAAAAAACAAACCTCTTTTTGTTAACCTTTTTTTTTAGAGTTTGTAATATTATATTATGAGGACACTGGCTATAACAGACAATTACACCATTAAACAGGGATAAAAATGCAGCAATTAACCCGATCCCCTCATAAAGGTTGGTTTTGTCGCATATGGATTAAATTGCAGGATTAGCGGAGCGTGTGCAGGACAGATGTGCACGTGAGGCGTTACCTTTGAACTCTGCGGTGCTGGGGTTGATGTGCATCCTCTTCTGACACTCTCCACAGCTCATTAGGAAGCGAGTCACCGCCTCTCTGGGCAGGAAGGCGTAGGTCTCGGCAATCTGCGGAGGGAGGAGAGCAGGCTGGGTGAACATGGCAGCAGCTCTGGGCTCAGCGCACGCGTGCATGTTTTTGTGCTGTGTGAGAATGAAAGTTGGAGTTCAGGGATTCTGCGTTATCTGTGTGTGACACGAGGAGGAATTAAGCCTCCGGGCGATGGCTCATGCCTGCGGATGGCCTGGTTTCAGCTGCGGCCTGCGCGTATTTCTGCTTTCAGATCCAAAACGCGTCTGTATGTGCCTTTTTCCCTCCCCTCCCCTCCCCTCCTCTTCCCGCTCAGGTGCCTTCGGCTCATCTATACCTCCGTCTCAGCCTCCCTCCGCTGCTACGCCAACCCTCCCCTGATCACCCCCTCCAGCGTTTCTCTGCAAAATGCGACCTTCACGTGACCACGGGGACGCGGCAGGGGTGCCCACCCCCACTGGCCTGCCATCACCACCACTGCCACAGCCCTCCCGCTGCCTTTGCCAAGCCCCCACCCCACCCCTCGTTGCCCCTTGAGGCTGCTGAGAGAGAAAGGCCACCCAGAGGAGCGTGCACCTCCCAGAAGGCCACAGTGACAGTTCCATATTATGCCCTGCCCCAATGATGCTGCCTCCTCAAAAGGGTACACTGTATGAGACGTGACAGGACCTCTCTACGGGGCAGGAAGAACTGGCTCCATGATTTTTTTTTTTTTTAAAGTCCTGAGGCTCTGAAGGGAGGAGAACAGGGGTACCAAAGTCCTCCTAACCCCCCGACAGGGTACTACAGCTTCACACAAAGCCTTCTGATTTGTCAGGACACCACAGCCGACACCTTCTCTACCGCCTTTGTTCCAGAGATGTGCAAGTATTTTCCTGGTAAATGCAGTTAGCAGTTCCCTTGGAAACTCCTGATGCTAAAAATGATATATTCTGCAGGCAGAGTATGGTTGCTTTCGCACTCGAACTAAAAGGAAAAAACATAAATTCTGGTGTTCTCTGGGTTAAGCGGGCCTGCAGTTGGNNNTTTTTTAAATATCCTCACTTTGAACACACAGAATTAACCCTAAACTCTGTTAAACACATTTTCTGTCTTAGTCTATTGTCTGGCAAATGTCCTCAGGTAAAAACAACCCTGGCCAGCTGGTGGCAGTAGAGAGAAAAACCACACAATGAAAACCCATGAACGACTGTTGGCGTCAGTCTTTTTCTGCTGTAGCATCACTGCAGGAAGCCACTTTGACGTGTGTGTGTGTGTGTGTGTGTGTGTGTGTGTGTGTGTGTTGCTGGGTACACTCACCGCCTTATAGGTTTTCTTTTGGCCTGCGTGCTTGGGCGCCCTGCCGGGGTCGGCCCCCATCTCCACGTGCATGGCATAGATGATGTCAAAGAAGTCCTCCACCACAGCTACTCGCTTCAGGGAGGAGTTTTCTTGGGCCGAATTCCCGTCTGAGCACTGAAACACAGCCGGAGGCCCGAAATTATGCGCCTGCTTCACCTGAAAGCACTGAAAGTGTTTGGTTACAGTTTTTAACATTTCCCGTTGAAAGAAATTTAAGCAAGAAAAGCAGCAATTACAGCAACACGTGTCGCAGCGCATCTGAGGCGGTGATTAAAAATAACCGTCCACACGCGGAACGGGCCCAACAGTCCCTCCTACCACCACCTCTGGCGCTCATGCTGCCTGACCCTGTCGCCATAGAAACTGCCACTGATTTCTCCCGGGCAGGTGTGCCGGGCAAAGGGTCATGTGACAGGCAACACAAGTGGGATCGCCAGGACAACAGCCCCCATCCGCAGCACTGTGCACATGGGATTTTCCTGCTCTATCTGCATCCATCTTGTTCCTGCGGTCGGATGCTCCTCGGGCGCTCACTTTGTTTGACGAGTGTAGGAGTTCTGATCCCAGCGGCTGGAAACCTGCATAATTATTCGATTGTTGTGTATTTATTTGCGCTGGCTCTCAGACCCAGAGGTGGAGCGCTTCCTGGAGGCTGGCCCGTGTCGGTGTGCTGTTCTCCAGCCCGGGTGGACGCAGGGACGTCCTGAGTTGGGAAAGTTGTCCCCCCGGCACTGACGAATCGCACTTTTCCTCCCCTTTTTGACATTTCAGCACACTTCCTGGGATCTGACATTTCTCATTTTCCCGTCCTGCCTCTGTGCCTTCATGCCCTACCTCCGTCCCGTCTTTCTTCCTTTCTCCCCTCCTCCTCCTCCTCCTCCTCCTCCTCCTCTTCTCTCTCCTTGCTCCTGCTCTCCCAAGTGCGAGGTAATGATCGTTGCCATGGCAACTAAAACCAGCTCACCGAGCGGGTTTGTTTTAATCCCACCCTGTCTCTCCCTCTCCCTTTTCATCCACTCTCCCCTGTCAGCATGGGCTAAGCGTAATGATAATAAATGAAATAATAGCGATCCTCCACCTCATCATCGCAGCTGTAATCGCACTTGGAGGTATCGTCATCTTTCACCCCGTGACATCACCGCTCTCGCCGCCGCTGCCGCCACCACCGCCGCCACTGCTGCTGCTGCTGCTGCTGCCGCCTGGGACAATAGTGTCAGGTCCATTCATGCTGGATTTAGATAATCTCATACAACTGTGGGGTTTGCTGCGCACCCACACCGGCGGCAGCATCCTCTGGAGAATTCTCCCCAACAAAATATCCAGAACACACACTCAGATATTCTGCTGAGAGTGTGTTATTACACCACACAGGCTCCCGGTAATTACCAAAAGATCTAGTTTGGTATGGTTGAACTATTCCTTTCCATTATTCGTCCAGCTTTGTCTCTTTTATGGGTATCAAACCCACAGAACGTGGATCCACCTGTACGTGAAGTATCGGTAGACGTCTGCACCTTTAACCTTTTAGATAGCAAACACAAGTCAGCAGAAGGGGAGTTAAACATTCACCTCAGAACACAACATGCTTGGAGAGTGTGTGTGTGTGTGTGTTTGTTTTAAAGTGCAGCACGAATCCACCAGACAGCCGCAACTGAATCATCTCGGAGGAGAACAGCTGTTGAAGAGCGCACACCAGATATTTGGTCTCATCAGCAGCGTGCCATTTTAAAAGAGCAAAGGAGACATGTCAGCGCCCCTGATCGCCAGCAACAGCGCAAAACTCTCGCCTTCCTCCTCCTCTTTTCCCTCCTTCTCTCTATCTTTCTAATCCTGGAGGACTTTGCTCTTCCCCAGCCACTGTACAACCAGCCCCCATCCCCTGTCCCGCACCAAACCACTCTGTTGCTAGGAGACTGGAGGGGTTGAGTCGACTGCCCCCACCCCCGCTGGCAGTCTCTCTCTCTCTCTCCCTCTCTCTCTCTCTCTCTCTCTCTCACACACACACACACACACACACACACACACACACACACAGGAGCAGACAGGAGCAGTCCTGCACACAGGCAGGTCAGGAGGAGGAGGAGGAGGCAGCTGGGTCAGAGCGACAGGCCAACGAAGATGGAAGAAGCGCATCCTGGCAGAAATTAGCTCTGGAGCACAAAATAAATAACAATAAATACACGAATTTAGCTTCACAAGTTGACATCAAGAATCCTACGGTGGCAATATGTGCACAGGTACTTCCTGTGCGTGCACGTGTGTGTGTGTGTGTGTGTGTGTGGGTGCACACGTACGGAGCAAAGACAGACGTGTCAACAGTACTCATGACTCAGATTATCTGGCTGCAGATGTGACAACAGGTCATCTGTTAAAGGCCCCTCTCCCCTCTGCAAACCTATCAGCCGGGCTAATGGACACATAAATGGAACAATGCCTGTGTTGCACGTTCCCTTGTCAGCGTGCGTGTGTGTGAAAGGTGTGTATTACTCCCAGGGTTGGGACATAAATCTCTTTACGGAGGTTACAGTCTGGAGACACGCTGTGGACGAAAGGCCGCAGGAGGAACTACGTTGAGGCTCTTAGAACGTGAAGCATCAGGAGCTAATGCCCAGAACTGTCAATTCAGGAAATAATTAAGCCCTTAAAGATTATTTTATTTTTATTATTCATGTTAAGGGTTTACGGTCCCAACCAGCGGTCAGAATCCTACGAGAGGAACTCTCCTACAGGGGAGTGGATCTCAGAAGAGCTCCCCTGGTGGCTGGTTGCTGATTTAACCAACACTGTTGGTTTTGGGGGGTCAGACTGTGGGTTTTAGTTACAACATTTAAAAGCAGCATCATCAGAGACGCAGGAGCACGGAAGCAAATCGATATTGGCTTAACTCATTGACTTAATATTCAAAACTGAACTGAAATGTTCCTGATGTTATGTGTCAGGACTTACGGGGACAAAGGCCTGATTTAAGTCACAGATACAAGAGTTCATAAGGTCTACAGGAAATGAACGTCCCAAAGAGATGGAAAAATGTGTGTGTTGTGTGAAAGAAGAACGCTGGAGGTGTATGTGACAGGAAAGTCCCTTTTATATCAATCTTGACCCTTTTCCTTTCTTTTCACCACCCTCCTCTCACAGGGAAAAAACCCTTTGTCATTAAATCCACATTAGATGCTCTACGACGACTGATATGTGTGCCTGCGTGTGTGTGTGTGTGTGTGTGTGTTCTCCTCTCGACTACTCCCAGGATGAGAATTATTTGATAGAGTGTGTGGCATCTCGGTATCCCGCCGCGCTGCAGACACAGACGGTCCCACTGGCCCTGCAGACTGTTGACGTTCCAGCCACGGACGCAAAATGTTACATGCAAATGTCTCGTGGACACGTCGTCACGTCCCCGAGTCCATCTCGCCATTTTCAGGCCATTATCAGACTGTCCCAGTTCGTTAGATGTTGGCCTTGTAAAAGTATTACAAATGACAGAAGCGTAGTGTTATGGAGATTATTGCTCTGTGTGTGTGTGTGTGTGTGTGTGTGTGTGTGTGTGTGTGTGTGTGTGTGGTGCAGAACTCCAGACTATCTCCCACACAGGGGGGAGGCCCCCGGGCCAGTTAAAAATGGTGTTAATTTCTCCTCCTATGGGAAAGCAAAGAACGGTCTCTCCATGGCAACAGAGAGGGTGCTGAAGGAAGGAAACACAGAGCATGCTATCGCCGACCCCCTCTTTGTACAAGCACACACACACACATGCACACACACACACACCAAACTACCACACACATGTGCAAGGACGGGGTTTCATTATCCCATATACATCCAGAGTCACAAAAATATAGGAAAACCAGGAAGATGAAAGTGCTTTCCTCACAAATCCTAGTTTGACCTTTGGAAGAGAAGACCGGGACTGCTGTTGGGGATGGAGGGCGAGCGATTGCGCTCTCACCTTGGAGCTCCTCTGTGCTAAACCTGCATTAATGCAAATGCTGATGAATAATCTGGCCTCGGCCGTTTGGACTCTGTGGCCCCTTCCTGAAAAGAGGAGGTCTCGGGGGAGGAAACGTGGGCTAATTAAACAGATAATAATGAGGATCTCCCTCTTCTTTTTCTGATTTGAATGTTTAAGGTAGATTTTCTGCGACACAAATCACAAACGGCAGTTCTGGGCCCTCAGAAGAAAGAAAGTCCCGAAACAGCCTGAGCACTCTCAATGCTTCCTTAAATCCTCATTATACCACCTTTTTGTAGTGTTTGTCTTTCATTTGATTCTGTCCTCACACTTTCAGGCTGCTGCCATTGTTTCATTACCAATTAAGACGGGGATTATTCTTAATTATTCAATTAATCTTTTCTGTTGGTGGAAACATGCTGAATTCAAACTGAGGTGAAATGAGTCAGTAACAAATGATTTTAAAAAACTCATGACGTTCATTGTCATGTGTTTCTACATGTATTTTGCCTTTTTTCAGGCTAATGTGCAAAATCTTTTCTGTTAGATGTTTGACTCAACTGGAGTCTGAATTTATCCAAAACAGGAAGTTTAGAATCAGCAAGAACCCCAGTTTTACATTAACTTTGTAGTTTCACCTGAAAAACTAAAATGTTTGGGGTCAAAACATTACGGGGAACATTGCTCAGTTTCTCTGTCTTTCACTTTGTCAAGATGAATAATTTCTATTTATTTCATGATTCATGCTGTGCAGACTTACTGGTATTTTTCAGTCATTGTTATATTTGGTC
The DNA here is from genome assembly GCA_016586285.1 of Arothron firmamentum. Classification (NCBI taxonomy): domain Eukaryota; kingdom Metazoa; phylum Chordata; class Actinopteri; order Tetraodontiformes; family Tetraodontidae; genus Arothron; species Arothron firmamentum. The sequence continues at coordinate 96,437 of BJFM01000569.1, read as the reverse complement.
TATTTCCTTTCTACTCTTGTTTTTTTCTTTTTTCTTGTCAGACTCTTTTCATTGTGCTGCGATAACAGCATGATTTCTGCCACAAAAAAAGGCACTTTAAAACTAAGGCTGATGAGCAAGAGCGTGTCCATCTTTGTGCGAGATGTTTACAGATTTCAGTTGACATGGCAACAAAAAGCAACAGCTTCCAATTATTGCATCTTTTTTTTTTTTTTTTTTGCTACGCGACCGGCCAAAAGGAAGTGCGCTGACAATTTAAGTGTTGCTTTTAAACTAGCCGCACTCGGACACCCTTCATCTCTGGAAGGCCTTGTGGTAATCGTGTGTGCAGTTCGGCGGCACATCTCTGCCTGTTTCTGGTCCTCCCCTCCTCCTCTGTAGCATCCTCTAATCAGGACATAATGAGAGCTAAACGAGGTTGCATCTCCACGCTGATGGCTGCTGGATTCTCTGAGCATGGTGCCGTAACAAGGAGAGGTGCCACAAGCAGCGGGACAGAAATGCGACAGAAAACATGGAACGAAAACAAGTGCGGCCGGAGAAAGGAGGCCCCTCTGTCCCGGCACACACTGAAGCGGCCTTGTGCGCTTCACTGACACGCAGAAGAGACCTCCTCTGTCTGCACATCAGCCTGCTTCCATCCCTGCCCCCACCCATCCTCCCATCATTTAGCCCCATGCATGCCCCCTTACAGAAACTTGGCACACCCAGAGAGCAGCTGCAGCCGGGCTTCCACTGCATGAGCTCCAGAGACACACCCCCTGCCCTGCAGCCGTGTGACCGTTATGTGCGCATGTTTGTGTGTCTGTTTGCGTCTGTGTCACTTCTCCACCCAGGATGATCTGCAGTGACTCAAGAGTGGTGTTTTGTAACAGTCACATGTGTCCGTTCTTTGATTTCCCATCACTGGAAGCAGCTTGAATTAGACAGGATTTTGTTTGTTGTTTAAATTTCCCAAGTGGAGCTGAGTCGGGGGGGGGTGTCTCCCCCTGCCTTGATATTAGCTACAAAGCCTGCGCGCTCCTCTCAATTAAACAACGGGGCACAGTCTTCCAAATGTAACCTCGGAGAACGGTTTTAGGCTGAGCCCACAACGCAGCGGCGAGGACGCCCAACAAGAGCTGACAGCAGCCAGACACAAAAGCCAATCAGCGACGCCATCTGCACCTGCGGAGACGGATCACACCTGCCCCCCTCGGCAACATAACAGACCAGATTATGGCAGTGATGTAGAAGGAGCAGTCCCAAACCTAAATCACGCTCATCACAGGTACGACACCTGTGGAGGGATCTAAAGCCACCAAAGCCTCTATGTGAGGTCCAGGGAGATCCCAGAAGGAGGAGGGGAAGATGGTTCCCTGGAAGGCCAGCTGGAAGCAGCTCAGAGAGAGGCCATGTCACATCAGCGTGCGCGTTTAGCTTCTTTTGTCTAAAACAGCGTTTGAACACGTGCAGCCATTGTGACATCCGGCGGGATGAGGAGTGGTTTGACTTCCCTCAGACCCCATCATCATCATCATCACGACACATTCGGCGTGTACGCCTCAACTGTGCGCACTGGCTGCGATCGTGCGTCGCTATATCAGTCCCGCGCAGAGCCTTTTGTTTCCGCCACGGCCCCTCACGTGACCGCCCAGTTACGCACAGCAGCCAGGCTCAAACGAGCACGTTTTTTTTTTTTAAATATATATATATATATATATATATATATATATATAAATAAAAATATTCCCTTTCAGGGTAGAATAGACTCATGGGGGTTCGGTGTCGGAACGCGCACAATGAGATGCGACGAATGCAGAATATCCTGGGCTGCACAGGTGTTGCCAGAGCAACGAGCGCCTTCGAGCCGCGATTTGCATCCCGCTCAGGACAATGAAAAGTGGGTGCAAACACCGAGACTCCGGCTGGCGGCCGCGCAGCCACGGAAACGCATCCAGCCCGTTTGGTAACTCGCGTATCTGGAGAGAAATGAGTCGTGCCGATTCGCGGGCGCATTCTGGATACTGGGTTCGGATGGGACAGCCGGGGCGCGCGCACATCATCATCATCGGTGACATTCGAACCCGCTGAGCCCCGCAGCAAAAAGGTCAATCTGTCACCTTCCGAGTTGCCCTAAATATGATCTAGTCCTCCAAAGAACACGCGGGAGTGCCCTGACATACCGATCGAAGAGCATGCCATTGCATCCGCGTGCGCATACACCACACCACCATTATCACCATCATCATCACCACCATCATCATCATCGTCATCCTCATATCGGGCTACAGGACCAGAACAAACTGAATGCCGTCAATAGTCGATTAAGTGGTGCTTTGCGCCCGGCGGCGCACCACGACTTCGGCCTCACTCGGGAGATGGACATGCATGATAGTCTACCTTTACAACCGCGACTGCCAGGAGGCACCGGCGTTGCTATGGCAGCAAGGGATGACAGTAGGGCTGTTCTGGATGGGATGTGGACAAAGTGGAGCTTTATGGGGAGAGACGAGGGCGAGCCGGGACGGCGAAACACGGTTAAGTTCCCGTTTGATTTATGTGGCGGGTGCGTGTGTGCAGCCCGAAATAAAGACAACTTAAATACGGTGACGGGACATCTCATGTGCACGTACGCGCGCGCACACACAGACACACAGACACACACCGACACACACACACACACACACACACACACACACACA
>BJFM01000569.1:68771-91842 GCA_016586285.1 Arothron firmamentum | reverse complement strand
TTTTTTTTTTTTTTTTTTTTTTTTTAAAGGTTTGAGCTGCAAATGGTTCTGTTGACAATGTGTGTAAACCCAAACACTCATTATTGCCACTGAGTTCTGACCTTTGAGGCTGTTTGAAACTACGTTTTTCCTCTTGGAATTCCAATGGGAATCTCAAAGTTCTAAGAGGAAAACTTCTGAGATGAAGAGAGAAACTTGAAATAAGGTATTCATAAGTTCAGAATTCTGAGGGGACAGGGGAGTGTGGGTGTAGAGGAGGCGTGCACGAGCACAAAACTTAAGTAATAATTGATGAAGTGATCATTAACATGGTGCACGAGGTAGTGCCTGATACACAGTGCTAACATAACAGTAACACACAAACAACAAATAAAATAATTACGAAGAGGAGGAAGAAGGAGGAGGCTTTCTTCTAATACTTTTACTTTATAAAGACAAATGATGTTCCTACCTTCACTTGAATGAACACGCTCACGTGCACAGTTTCGACTGGTAGTGATCATCGTCCGGCAGAACCAGCCATCAGACCTGTGGGCGTGGTCCAGCCTCCTCACTCTTAATGGAGCAAATCTGCTGTAGTTGCACCCTCAACCCCCCGCCGAGTGCATGATGGGGTGGACGAGTCCCGTCCCGGTGGGCGGCCATGTGGGCTGTCTCACTTGGAGGTGGCCAGCGCTCAAAAATAACAGCCGCCAACCTGGTGACAACATCGGGGAGGTCAGAGAAATCAAACATGAATCAGTGTTAAATTTCTCCACGACAACAACATCAACAACAAAAACAGCAGGAACTGGCAGTAACTAAACTTCTACAATCATCATCTCCTTGAAAACTTCCACACAAAAAGCCAATCGCTCAGTTCTTACAACATAAACAAACTCTTGTCTTTTAGGAGTCGACAACATCAACGTGACTGAAAGGGGTGGTGGTGGTGGTGGGTGGGGGGGTCATTGACACAGAGCTGTAAGTGTTAGACTGAATAAGAGGGGCAGACGCACTGTGAGGGGAGTGAGGATGAATCAGCCTCAGTCAGGCCGACAACTTTGCCCTAAATGGCCGCTGCTGATCCGAACAGACTGATAAAGTATGAGTGACGTTTGAGACGTGCTGCCCCCTGATGGTGGAGCTGGAAGGTGCAGCCTCCTTTGTGCCTCCTGACTTGAAACTGTCCCAGACCAGAACCACGGCGTCGCCCTGCCCCACTTCACTGTGGGGTTTGCTTTGCTTTAATGTAAATATGTTTGTTTGGTTTTTTTTACAGACCTAATCTGGTTCAATCTCCTTGATTAACAGCTCTATGTATTTAATTTTATTCAAGGCTTTTTGAACAGAAGCCACAACCAGAAAGATGTTGGGTTCAAATGCATCCTTTGACAAATTCCTCACAAGAGCTACCGTTAGATATGCACAGAGCATGGAATAAAAATCCTTCTGATAAAGAGGAAAAAGTCTCCAAAGCATTTAAAGACTATGAAAGCTGAAACGAAAAGAAAAAGGATTTTTGAACACCAGGTCTAAACGCTCCACCTCAGTAGCAAAAACATCCATAAAGCCTTTTTAATGTTTTTTTTTTTTTTTTTTTTTTTACACTTTTGTGAACTCCTTCTCCCACACTCTCTCGTGTTCTTTAATGCCGCCGAGTACGTTCGCGCTCAGTCAATCAAACAGTGACGATGGGCCAGAAGTTGCGTTTAGGATCTGAAATGGCTGCAGAGCGACGTGAACACACACTGACAGCCTTATGGGACCATGAGGCAGAGAGGAAGGGAGCTGTGGGTCAGGGCCCGGGGTGGCTACAGGCCATCAGGACGGCACAGCCAAGGAGATGACAGGATGGGCACACTGTCACCATGGAAACGCAAGCGGTCCAGGCAAATCATGGCAACTGGTATCTAAGTAACAGGAAACGACGGACCATAGAGGGCGATGAAATTGGTTAATCATGAGGAGAGAGAGAGAGAGAGAGAGAGAGAGAGAGGGAGAGAGAGAGAGATGTGGGGAAGAGGAACAATGAGGGGGGATATCAGGGCAAAAGTACCCCCGCTCCCCCAGAGAGGGGTGGCTCATCCCCTCCGCACAACACTGACACCAGCCGAGAGAGCCGGAGAGGAGCCTCCACCCTTCCCTATCATTTCCTTTGTTAATCCGTGAGGGGGTGTAAATGAATGTGCGCACCAAGGGGAGAGGAAATTGAGAGGAGCTACTCTGTTGTTAAAGCGGGGCCACACATGGAGGGGGGGGTTCATGCTTTAAATATGACCTATGGTGGACCAGTGACCCCTCCAGGCTGTATTTCTGCCTCTGTCCTGGTCACTGCTGGGATGTCCCCATGATGGAAGAAGCAATTGTCTGAATTAAATTTGTAATTTGGCTTGACCAGGTTTAGACGTGGTGTTTCACATCAGATTGAGAGACCCTCATGGAAACTTTAATGATAGTCAAGTTGCGGTGTTGCTCGTCAGAGTTAGCGCCGTGACAGTTTCACCTTCTGTTATCTTAGGGCTAATGTTAACAGAAGAGGTTGCCATGGCGGCATGTTCTGGAGATATGCACGGATATCTGTATCGTTCTTGATGAAGCTGACCTTCTTTGGTCTCATGCTAATGGGAAGACTCTTAACAAGTAACCCGTGTCCATACTGATTTTCAACTGATACTGACATCCAATTGTAATATTTTTTTTGGTAATGTAGTACAACATGAGGGTGCATGTTGGGCAGAAGGTCACATAAAGAAACACAAGATCGCAGGATTAGAAAAACGGTACCTGCTATGGTGAGTAAATGAGGTCTCAACCCGGCGACGGTCGTATCCGTGAGCAGTCCTGTGGGATGGTCTCTGTGTTGGCTGATGAGAGAGATTTGATCCCTTGATCACTCACAAAGTTGATCCTGCGAAAGACTCAAAGATTGAGACAAACTTACGAAAATACAAAGCTTTCTGCTGTTTGATGAAGCTCTAGGCCGAAAATCCGGATCGCTCTTCAGCTGCCTGGCAACTTCAATGCTTTGATTAATTGCTTCAATTGTACCGGCTGCAACAAGCATCTGTAGCTGCTGAAGAAGCAGATATTCCTCTCAGAATTTTCTGAAACATGAGATTCTATCAAAGCAGCTCCTTCTTTTGTGAACACCTGACACGGGCTGCTAGCTGATTTTATTCTCAAGGATTTTTTATTTGCACTCAACTATACAAATTATTTGCCAATCTTGTTTTTGTCCTGGTCCATTTCTTGAAAATCTATCATCATGACTAGGATAAGTGGACTACAGAAGAAAAACCTAAAGTGCTCATCCCCAAAGTTCATACAAGAAAAGCCGTCTGGGTGTTTTTTAGACTATGAATTTGAAGTGACTCCCTGCACTTTCTGATGGCAGAAGTGGTCCGTTGTCGCACCCTCTGCGGTCTGAGAGGCTTCGAGGGGCTCAGAGGAAACAGATTGTATTTGTGACCCTGGTCACATTCCGCTATCTTTGACACAACATCTGCTTCTTACACTGGCAGCCCTGGGTGAGTTAAAGACATCTAATGCTGCCAGTGCTATAAAAATAGTTGCTTAAAGGCCAAGTATTCGCTGCTCTGCATGTCAACCTGCTGATTTCCAGTCCCGGTCGAAACCAGGCAGTCAGGACCACCTGTGTTTGTGGCCTGATCATGCCAGTGCTACTCATTCTTGACAGCTGTGATGGGTTCGCCGAGCACAGACGCAAACACCTCCTGCTGCCCAAACACTCTGCAGCTTTTATCTATGCCTTTCTGACTGTTTGCGGCGTTCTTAAACTGCCCCCTGCAGCTGCATCGACATGCACTTTATCACGGCTGCGTAAATCATCTGATTGCACCTGTCAGGCTTTGTCCTCTAATCCTCATCTCCCAGAACACTGACCTTTGCCTACTTCTTCCCTTTGTAGACCTTTCTTCCCTTGTTTTTTCAAGGTTCTTGCTTTTCCTTCTGCTTTGCACACTAAGGGTGCTTTATTCAGATTTTAGTCCTCAATAAAGAAAAATAGAAAAGAACTTAATTAGACAGATCTACTGAGGGTCTGGAGGTGAAACTGTCAGCACTTCATCCACACTTTGACGTTCTTCACAGGATGTCTTCAAGGTCCCACACTTAAGTTTTTATCTGCATGTTTTTATCCCAGCTTATCTTTACTGCCACCAAGTGGTCAAAAATCAAGTTACTGAAATGATGAAATGAATGTAACTTTTCTTTCCGCACTTCCATGCTCAGAAGACTAAAGCGTGCACATTTCTATTGAATCAAATGGAGCAATGTAAAAAGTCAGTTCTCGCTCTTCACCCTGATGACCCTGCCCAGTGGCAGGATGGCTTGCTGGTCAAACAAAGCCTCCCTTGACCTTATGACCCTGGTGTAGGCTACCCCTGTGGTGGACCTGCAGCTCCTAAATTGTCAAAAGGTCCAAAAGAGAGTCTTTATATCGGCATCTTATCTGGGGACAACTTTGTTTTAGTGTTATTAAAGGTGTATTTGACACTGCAAGAGCATTTTCAAGGACTTTACACTTAAATATTGTAACATAAACACTGCAAGCACAGCCCCTAAACGTTTAGTTAATTTATTCAAAGCCTGAATTAATAGAATTAGAAATTCTTGCTTTGTCATTTTCAACTTAAACTAAAAGTTCAAATTGACTCACCAGTTCCCCAAGTTGTTGATGGTTGATGAAAAATAGTCTGTAAGGCTACCTCAGATCCTTCTCTGATGGACTACAAACCCACATGTCTCTGTTAATTCAATGTCCATGGTTACACAATGACAATGGCGATATCGGAAGACATTGTGCGTATAAAACCATTATTATACAATAACAGCTTTTGCTACACATGATGAAAAATTGAAAAGAAAAATTGACTTCATCATCAACTGGAATATATTTCGATTTCGTTTATTTTATATGTATATATTATAACATAGCGATAACGACTATACAGGCTTTTGTAAAACTTTGGTTTTCTTTGTTATGCGAAACAGGGTCAAGCGCTCCCAAAGACAACAATGGGCGCCATCTTGGCTAATGCTACTTAGCTCCCTTGTCGATATTTTTACAAAGTTGTAATAGCGATTCGTTTGATAATAGAAATTGGAGTTGAGAATTGTCGAGTGTTTTTCCACGCTTGTTCATTTTCCAAATGACAATTTATTTTATTATATTTTTTCATGTGAGAAAACCCAGAAAACCGTAGGCCAATCCTCTGTAAACACCGAAAGTAGCATTATGTACTACGGCCACTGTTGTTAAATAATTAACATAAGAGAAAATACTGCACGGTAACTTTATTTACAAATATGAGAAAACACTGTAATAAATCAAATTATCACAGTTATCCATAACAAGGTAGCTATCCTGCAATCGCATATTTCTCAATACAAAATCGGTATGATCATCGCGCACCTTGTATATATTTATTTATTTGGATTGGATACGTTTTCTGAATTCCAGTTAGTTGCAACCAAACACGGTTCGGTCTCTGTGGACATTTAGAACCATAATGATTCCGTCAACAATAGCTGAAACTGGAAGCGTTTGGTCCAGCTTATCGTTGAGGACTTTGTTTCTATCCCTAAACGACATTGGGCAGGTTGGATAAAGGGGGAAAAAATGGTCTTAACGTGTTATTAAATTTAAGAAGTGCAGGTGTTTCGTATCGCGAAAGAGCTTCTTCCCACTGGTAACACCAGTACGGGACAACCTCCATTGTCGGCTGTCCAACGTACCATCCCCGTCGACTGCGCACGTCACAGCCGTCGGTCTGCCTATAGGAGAATGTGTAGTGGGGAAGGACGCGAAGGAGGCGAGGAGACCGTCCAGAAAGGAACAGCCGAGGTAAGTTCTCAAGTGTTATTTACAAACGGCGTCTCCTCTACGCTTATTCGCTGAAATTCGCCGGTGTTCCCAGTGCCAGAGGTCGGCTTTGTTGCGCTTTGTTCACCGCAGTTACACAAAGACCGGCTGATCAGAGCCCGGTGAAATCAGCAGCTACGGCCGCGACCCGGATTCGGAGTAGCCTTTATTTGACTTCCTGATGAGCGAAATTAACTTCGTGCAATTTCAGCCTGTTAGTTATAGACGTGGGCACGACCCCATACCAAGCAGCGGCGTTTATAACATTGTTGTTAGTTGGTTGTTGGGGTGTAGCACTTTAATCCACTTCCACCGCTGCAACGTTAACATATATAGATCGCTGCACTTATTTGCGGGCAGGTTGCTGCAGCCTGTCACGTTAAATATTATTCAGATTATCACAAACCCTTCTGGTAAATAATTGTTTCATTCGTTCTGGCTGCAGTGTTTGACGTGCAGCGCCGCGTTTCCTTTTCTTGCGAGAGAAGTGTTTCGGTATACAGAATCACGTCAGACATGTGCTGGAAGCAGCGAAGTTCGCGGCAAAAAAGCGACAACGCGAGATTTCACACAGCCTTTTCTGAAGGGTGAAAGTGGTGCAGACGCGGGGGTAACGTGTCACCTCCACGCCTGCAGAAGAGGCGGTGTCGGGATGCAAACCTACCAAGGGACCGGTCCGATACCAGCAAAACATGGAGGTGCTGCTATCAGCTTTATCCTCTACCGACAGACAATAAGAGACTAACACCCCCAAAACACGCCCATGTCTCTCTCTAGCCTTTCATCTCTCACACAAAAAGTCACTGATTAGGTAAACAACAGTGTTGTCACTGCTGACACTATGATCACTTGTGTTTTCTAATTAATACTACTGCAAAGATCTTTTTGCCTGTAATTACAATATAGTTGGTGGTACCACAGTGATTGAGGCATTTACATAATCTTCTTAAAGGGTTGATAATGGGTGGAGGTTGTGCACCACAAGGAGAACTATGGCGTGATAGAGCAGTGTGAAATGTACCCAAAACCAGCACGACACACGGTTTGTTAAATGCTTCTTTTCCGCAGAACTGGAAATGGCAAGCATACCTGTTGGGACTCCAGAGTCCATCCAGAAACAGTCAAACAGGCTCCGTTTGGTGAACTGGGTCAACAAGCTGTTGAAGATAAACTTCGAAGATGTGCAGCAGTTTGGTTCAGGTAGTTTATCGGCATGAATAGAAATGATTCTGTCCCCAAATGCTCTTTAAATACAATTGTTTCGACTGCTGAAAGACTATATTTTAAGGAAACTATTTGCCGTGTGTCCATAGGTGCATGCCATTGTCAGATCATGGACTGGGTCATTCCTGGCTCTGTTGACATGTCAAAGGTCAAATTTGACGCGCAGAGTGAGGATGACTATAGACACAACTTCAGTCTCCTTCGTCATGCCTTCAGGAACAACAGTATAACAAAGGTATCAGCTCTCTGTCTAATCTCTGATGTCACCAGTTATTCTGTTCCCAGCACACACACCTAACGTGAGCATCCGTTTCTGCATTCAGACCATCCCAGTCGAGGAGCTAATAAAAGGGGATTTTAAAAGCAACGTTGAACTCCTGAAGTGGTTCAAAGGCTTTTACACAACAAGTGTGAAGGATGAAGAATACGATCCTGTGAAGGCTCGACACGACTCAGACATCAGTCCTCTTCTGCAACAATCGGGTAAAGACAGTTTCAAAAACCTACTGTGACTCACTGTCAGATGCAGCACCTGCAGTCGTCTTCTTTTTCATCCTTTCAGGAAACAGTAATTTCAAAAAGGCCCCAGAACAAAATGGCACAGTGGCGGCTGGATCGTTTCCCTATCGTGAACAGTGGAGGGACGTGTTTGAGTGGGCGAAGCCCAGCATCCTGGGGGAAAAATACACCTACTGCCACCATTGTAACAAGAACCTCAGCACCATTTCCAGAGGCTTGAAGGAACTCGAGCGACACCTGATGACGAACAAGCACAGGAGGAGATCCCAGAACCCCGGAGAGCGAGCCTCTGGGTCGCTGCCCTGCAGTGACCTGGCGATTCGGTTCCTCAGTGAATACTGTGAAGCTGCCTCTGCTCCTGGCGAGAAGGCGTCCACAGATTTAGCGCGCCGTCAACTGGGGTCTCAGTACCGCAGCGGTATCGAATCCGCCTGCCAGCACGCCCCATACTGTGTGTACATTTATGGAGGGGTAACTCTGAAATCTCTGAAGGAGGACGATGCCATCTCTGTGGTTCTTGTTGGCTTTTTCGATGTTGAAGCGAACAGGCACTGCGTCCGTTTCCTAGATGCTTTTCAGTCAGTGGGAGAAGAAGGAGATGAAGTGGCTGCAGCAGTGGTGAAGATACTGAAGGACTTTAAATTACCCAAAGAAAATCTTGTTTCTGTCTATTCTGAGGGTAAAGCTGAATCCTCCAAGCAGATCTTGCTGCATCTCAGGGAACTCAACCCGAACCTGGTGGCCTTAGACGGGCTGTCCACTGTTGCTGACTCTGCCTGCCGCGCTGGGCTGAAAGAGCTGTCCAAACAGGTGCAGGAGCTGGTAGCAGATATCTATGCACACCACTCCTCCTGCCCAACAAAGAACGGAAAACTTGAGGCTCTTTTTGGTTCAGATGTTAGCACAGACAGCCCAACATCTCCCCTGTACACAAGCTGCCTTAAATTTTGCTCAGTAGTCTCAAAAATGTTGGAAAAGTGGTCAGAACTTCTTCTGTACTTTAAATCTTGCAGCAAAAATGATGAAAAGGCAGAACGTATCTGCTCCCAGCTGCAGGATAGTAAAGTCCAGGCAACATTCATGTTTTTGGAGCAGGCTCTGAAGCCTCTGCAGCGCTTCCAGAGACGTCTGCAGACACAGGAGGAGGCCACTGGAGCTCGTCTGCAGCTCATCCTGGAAGAAGCCAGCAAGCTGCTGCGCACCTACACCTCCTCCTTTCTCCGTCCTCAAGCTGCTGTTCGCTTCCTCAAAGAGCACAATGCCCAAATCCTTAAAAACGACAAGTTCCACCTGTCGAGTCTGGATCTGAGCGTGGGCGATAAAGCACTGGAGGAGTTTTTGAACAAGTCTGTGGCGAAAGACGCGAGGCCGCTTCTGACACAGGCGGCATTGTCTTTCTACATCGCAGTGACGCGCTGCATCGCAGAGACGCTGCCGCTCAGCGAGAGCGTGCTGCAGAGCATCGCTCACCTGCTCAACCCCCCCAGCTGGCTCGGCGTGGCGGGGAAGGCGGTGGGGAAGCTGGGGTCCAAGCTGGGAATCTGCAGCTCGGCTGAAGACGTCACGCAGCTCACGGAGGAGTTTCTGCAGCATCAGCTGGCTGAGAGGCAGAAGGAGGCTTCAGCCTGGGCCAGTCTGCTCCGGGAGGCCAAGCCAGGCTCGCTCTTCAGGAAGCTCCTCCTGACCCTGCTGGCCCTCCCCTGCCCGCCCCTGGAGCCAAAGAGAGTTTTTAGCCAGGTACAGAAACGAGCGCATCTGGGGTCACGTGTTTAGCCTGATCTTCGTTTGACTGTCATTCATCGTGTGAACTTTGATTATTTCAGGCACTGGATGATGACAAGTCTGCACTGTCCGCCGGGTGCGACGCCCCAACGGGAAGTAAATGTGATTTGGGTCAGTCTGTCAGCAGCAGCAGCGGACAATACCTGCTTCAACACAAATGTGAGAGAAAGATTTTTATTCTCTTAAAACAATCTCCTGGTCAGGCTAAATATGGTTTGTCATCATATTTGCAGTAATCGTTCTTACCGGTCACGTGGTAGATGCTTAATGTTTATTGACCTGCTCTCGTTTTCTACACCTTCAACAGTGAAACACTGTGAAGTCCGTCTCTCAAAGATAAGTGGTCAGTAAAACATTCCTTCATTTTTTTAAACTTTGAATTGTCCACAATTTGCTTCAAAGGACAACTGACTATACATGTCTTTATTTATCCAAATACAGGGTTTTACGCTGGGTTTTGATCCTGACATGCTCCATATTTCCAGTTTAATCATGGCCGTTTAATTTCAGTGCTAATATCCACTAAAATGCTTTTCTCTTTCCTCCCAAAAGACTTGGATATTGAAGTTTATGCCACTTCGAAAGCGGTAAATATTTTCTTTTCTACGACCACACAGACGAGAAAACCTTTGGTTGGCCTGTCTGTGAGCCTGTGATATCTGATAAGAAGGTTTTATTGTATCTCAGGGAGCCAGTAGGGGAAATTTTGGCTGGGAGGGCAGTTTGCGCCAGAAGCCACCAGCCCGTACGGTGTTTCAGGCTGGCAGTAACAACTGGTCAAAGCTCAATAACCGACATAAGGACAGCGAAAAGGATGTAGAGTCTCATGAAGAGATGGTAGGTTTTCTTAAGTACGCTACCAAAACAGTCCTGAGCTGCACCGCTCTGCTCTCTGAAGGGCTGTGATAGCAAACATGCGTACACGCTGTGCATAGTTTCATCATCAAACAGTATTTTTCTATAGTCAAGCAAGTTTTTCTTTAAATTTCATCCAGACATGAACCAGTCCGGGGGGTTTTAACAGAAACACAGAGTTCAGAATGTAGAGATCATGAAATACTGACGCCTCTTCTTCATGAGCAGGACCAAGAATCATCACCAGCCAGTAAACTTACACCAAAAGGGCGTCAGAAACACAGCTATCAGGTAAAATAATTGGAATTAAGTCTCAACACAGCTGAATCAACGTCTGATTCATGTAAAACTCACGTCTGCAGGATGGTAAGGGCTTTCTGACGGGAGAGCTGGTGTGGGGGAAGGTGCAGGGGTTCCCCTGGTGGCCCGGGTTGGTGATGCCTTGGAAAACAAAGTCCTCGCCAGCCGGCATGAGGAGGGTGGAGTGGTTTGGAGACGGGATGTTCTCAGAGGTATGAAACACGGCGCGTCCTCTCCAGCTCCTCAATCCCTTAAAAGGCCGTAATTTCCATTTTTCATGCATCTGTCGCAGATTTCCACAGAGGGTCTTGTGTCGTTTGGAGTCTTCAGCAAGTGTTTCTCCAAAGACTCCTTTTCAAGCCTTCCCATCTACAAGGATGCCATATTCCAGATCATCGAGGTAACTAATCAAAAGATTTTTCATATCTCACATTTTTTAAGCCTGATTTACTCTAAATATGCATCTAATTAGCTTCAGTTTTTGCCTGAGTCTGAGCCAGTCCGCCATTGCTCGCTTTGAGAGATTTAAAGCCTCAGCGATGGTCTTTATTTTAAATATCCTGCTGAGAAGCTTCAGAATGTGATCACCTCTTTGCAGTAAACGTTTCTTTGTCTGCAGCTGGCAGCTGAGAGGTGCTTTAAGTCTTTTTCTCAGGCGGGAGGAGATCGAGAAAAGGAGCTGCAGCTGATGCTGGACTGGGCTTCTGAGGGATTTCTGCCTACAGGACCTGACGGGTTTGCTCCTGCTGGTAGGTGCGGTCGTCCTTCACCTCACCGTTAGATTGACAGGAAGCTTTGGCGGGGAAAAGGGTTGAGTCAGCTCAGCCTGTACGGCTATCTGTGCTGCGGCAGACATTATTCAAGTGTTTAAAAGCGTTTTCCTTTGTTTTTTCCTCCTTCTCTCTACCTGAAATTCATTCTGATTCAATCTTTTCCTCTTTAAGATGCCATAGCTGCTGCACACCAGAGTTCTGACTCGGGGCTATCGGACTACCAACCTCCAGCAAAGAGGAAACTCGTGCTGAAAAATAAATCCCGAGCCTCCGGCAGCACTTACAGCAAAGGTGAATTTTGTTTTTGCCAGCTGGTCTTTCACACCGACTATACCAATTTCACGCCTCATTTTCCAAGTTTTGGTGTTTTACAGAATCAATATTAGAGAAGATGAAGGAGAAAGGCAAAACAATCGAGGGTAAGTTTGGTGTGAACACTGAATTTCGTTTTTCGTTTTCTGATTTGAACTCAAACTGTGATGGTTGGTTTCAGACTTTTGCTTGTCTTGTGGATCGTCTGAGACTCATGTTGGGCACCCGTTGTTCGAAGGTGGTCTTTGTGTAAAATGCAAGGTAACCTTTGCCCTGATGACCTCTCTCTCTTTCTCTCTAATGTGTGTGGTCTGCTTTGCTCCATCCTAGCCCATTTTGTGAGGGTCTAACCTCCATCTCAAGCAAATCTGCCTCTAACATCCCATCTGCTGGAAAACCTTGACACTGTTTTCAGGAGAACTTCTCTGAGACGCTGTATCGCTACGATGAAGACGGCTACCAGTCGTACTGCACCGTGTGTTGTGGTGGCACGGAGGTCATTCTGTGTGACAACGTCAGCTGCTGCAGGTAAACAACACTTCCAGGTCCATCGACGTCATTTCACGCTGATTTAAGCCTTTTACATTCTGAAATGAACTGAAATGATTAGGTACGGTCCCTATTAGAATAGCAAATCTGCCTGGTCCTTTTCTCATCTGTTCCCTGCCCTCCAGGTGTTTCTGTAAGGACTGCCTGGACGTGCTGGTCTGCCCGGGAAACTTCGACAAGGTGAAAGACATCGATCCCTGGAGGTGCTACATGTGTGACCCATCTCAGTGCCGCGGAAACCTCAAACTCAGACCAGACTGGAGGGTCAAAGTCCAGGACTTCTTCATCAACAACACCGGCATGGAGTTTGTACGCGCCACACACACACACACACACACACACACACACACACACACACTTAACAGTTCACACGGGATTCATCTGCACCAAAATTTAAAATACAATGTTTGCGGTCGAGTACACTCCTGTTAAAAGTGGGACGACTTCTGATGTTATCTCTTGTTCCTTCTGCTGAACTTGTATTACAGGAACCCCACCGAGTTTACCCCTCCATCCCTGCTGATCAGCGCAGACCCATCAGGGTGCTCTCGCTCTTTGACGGCATTGGGACAGGTTTGTTCACGATGATGCTTCTGTGACATCTTCAGCCCCTCTCCAGCCCTGATTTAAAAAAGTCTGTATTTTTGTTTCGCCAGGGTATCTGGTGCTCAGAGATTTGGGGTTTAAGATCGAACGCTACATTGCCTCGGAGATTTGTGAGGATTCGATCGCCGTGGGGATGGTGAAGCACGAGGGGAAGATCGAATACGTCAACGACGTTCGCACCATCACCAAGAAACATGTGAGTGGAAGCAGAGATTATGTCCCACCCGCAGAAACGGCAGCCTGACTTTAATCTCTGCAATCGTCGGTGTGGCTTTCAGCTGGCTGAATGGGGCCCGTTCGATCTTCTGATTGGCGGCAGCCCCTGCAATGACCTGTCGATGGTCAACCCTCTCCGAAAAGGATTATTCGGTATGCAGCTAAGTCACGCAGCTGGAAACAGACTTCCGGTCTGTTTCAGCATTTTTACACAGGTAAACTGTTGTCTCTGTCCTGCAGAGGGCACGGGAAGGCTCTTCTTTGAGTTCTACCGCATATTAACCATGTTGAGGCCAAAGGAAGGAGACAACCGGCCGTTCTTCTGGTTGTTTGAGAACGTGGTTTTCATGAGTGCCAACGACAAGTCGGACATTTGCAGGTTCCTCGAGGTATGGTTTTAGTATTTGATACCTCTGAATGTCACCATTTGGACTGGATTCATCTTTCATGTATTTTGCTTTATTTCTAGTGTAATCCAGTGCTTATCGACGCGGTCAAGGTCAGTCCTGCACACAGAGCACGTTACTTTTGGGGCAACGTTCCCGGCATGAACAGGTACGGTCACAGACTCAGGATGTCTTCTTCTCTGGTACTCGGCCTCACATTGGAATGCAAACACTGGTTGACACGCTGTGTGTATTCCTCTTCAGACCACTCGCCACAGCTGTAGACAAGAAAGTGCTCCTCCAGGATTGTTTGGAATCAGGTCGCACAGCAAAGGTAGAAAAGTCAAATGCTGTTTAGCCTAAAAGAAAAAAAAAAAAAAAAAGGATAATTTTAGCAGTCCTGTTCTTTAAAGGCTAAAATCGGGAATCTGATCAGGAACCTTTGCTTTGCCTTTGTCAACAGTTTGAAAAAGTCCGTACCATCACAACAAAGTCTAACTCCATCAGGCAGGGAAAGACGGGGCCTCTGCCTGTCAACATGAACGGCAAGGAGGATTATCTGTGGTGCACCGAGCTGGAACAGTAAGTCAGCCCACAGTTTCAATCCTAATTAGTCACGCCAGTCGTCACAAATGTCTTTATGATTAAGATGAACTTGGTGGGTTTATTGCCTTTCACTATTGGTAGGATCTTTGGCTTCCCCAAACACTACACTGACGTCAACAACATGGGGCGGATGCAGCGGCAGAGAGTCCTGGGTCGTTCCTGGAGCGTCCCCGTCATTCGCCACCTCTTCGCTCCGCTAAAAGATTATTACGAATGTGAGTAACGACTGTGGATCACCTCCTCACTCCCACCGACTGCCTTACTTAACCAAGTACAGAGATCCGAGGCATTTCCGAAGTGTTTCCGTTGTTAGTTTTGGATGTAAACCGTGTGCTTTATCCGATCTCAGTGGGCACAGACACTTTTTTTTAATTTAAGGACGGTGTTGTAATCAAACAGTGATGGTGCTCAAAACCTGGACCTGAATCATGAAGCAGATTTACTTGGTTTACCAGCTCAGTTTGGATTTAACTCAGGTTTTCATCCCTGCAAAGAAAGTCCATCTACATTTCTATCAGACGTTTGTCACCAGATGTTGCTCGTCTACACTTTTAAAAGTGCAACCAACATATTTTTATATTGGTGTTGTATAATGAAATTAAACAGGAGGCTGATTTGTTCACAGCACCTGTTTGCTTTTACAAACCTCCCTTAGAGTCACAATGGTACACTGGATTTTATTGATACGCAGCCTCACAGTTAAAGGTAATCAGGATCACCAGAACGCCTCCAGCTGTTCCCAGTCCAGCTGTTAGAGCTGCTTCATGATCCAGACCCCAGTTCTCTACCTCAACACTGATTACCTACACTTTTATCCTTTAATTTATACAAAATGTTCAGTCTTTTTTACTCTCTCTTGTTTTTATGTTTTTGCATTCTATTTTATACAGGTTTACACATTTTTTAACCGTTCAACCTTTTTAAAGGAAAACTATTTCTACCAAAACATGTGAATTGTGTCTTCAGTAT
Organism: Arothron firmamentum; assembly: GCA_016586285.1. Taxonomy (NCBI): domain Eukaryota; kingdom Metazoa; phylum Chordata; class Actinopteri; order Tetraodontiformes; family Tetraodontidae; genus Arothron; species Arothron firmamentum. The sequence goes on along the minus strand of BJFM01000569.1, from coordinate 76,879 downwards.
TACTGTAGCGATCGAATACTGTTCAGAACTTAGGAGAATGTAAACAAATGTGTCTTTATGATAATGTGATTATTTCCTTTATTACCATGATTGGTAATCCAGAAAAAATACTTTTGAAAGACACGTGTAAGCATGTGGAGACTGTGAGATGAAACATTAACATATCGGTTTGTAAACACGTTCAAATTCCTCGAGGCCAAATAATAACTCGTATTACAATTCTAAACAATTATTGTGTCACAATTATGTGCGACTATTTTCAGATGACGACTGATAACTTCATGATCACTGCTGATCACTGAAAGCAAAGGTTTTAATGTATATTTTAACTGTTTTCTGATGGTCCTCATATCAACCTCATTTCATTCAAGTGGAAATTTTAACTTGAGAATTAGACAGCTATATTCTGGTGTGTGTGTTCTTGTCTGTGTGTGTCTTTTCTAAGAACTTCAACAGAACTGTTTTGATTTTAAAAGGGATCATGTTTACTAATCATGACGGTGCTCTTTCTCTGGTGCAAATCAACTTTTTTTTTTGTTGCTGACAAAGTGTGTGAGGGACAGGCTGTCAGTGGAATTAACTGGTCAGCACCATTACCTCACTGTAGACTAATAGTTGATTAAAGACCGTGTGTTTAGGTGCTAATGAGCCATTTCTTGTTTGTTTTTTAAATTTGTGTTGATGATGATGTAGGCACCTTAGAGTATGAGTTCTAGTTTGATTAAAAAGTGTAAACAAAAACTAAACTGTGTTTCATTTTGATTCAACTAATCTTTAAAAAAAAATCCACTTATGAAGCATTAAGCAGCATGTCCTTTTGAATATTTCTGTCAGAAGTATCAAAAGCAACAATGCGTTTCTCAGTTCTCTTCGGCATCCAAAAGTTTTAAATTATATATATATATTTAAAACTCACTCGGAGGCTGATGATATTTCCCAGGGTTTCCGCATCCTTTCCATCTGTGAAGGAGTGGGACTCTGGTTGGTCGGTTTAACGTCCATTTTTGACACCCCGGGGACCTCCTTTCCCTCCTGAACCAGCTGCATGACCTCGGCGAACGACAGCTGAGTTCCCTCTGCGGACGTTGGTGAAAACGCCGCCTGGTCCATCACCTTTGCACCAGCAGAGCTCTGCTGCTTGTAGCCGCTTCGGTCTATTGGCTCCACGAACCTGAGGACGAGAGGAGGCGTGATGACGGCACCAAGGAAATGGCCCCTTCCAGTAAAACAGGAACAGACCTCTAATTAAGTCCAGGCGTTGCTGGACACCTGTGTTCAGGGTGGCTGCAGTAAAAAGTTAATTCTGGGAATATAATCATCGTTCTTTTTATAGTAACGCTGACAGCATTGTAGGTACTAAACTGCTCAGATATACAATTACACTGACGTCACGCACATTAAATAAATCCATATGCACAATGTAAATTGGTGTAATGCCAGCGGGATATAGATGGAATATGTCCACACCCGTCAGGTAATTAACCGATGAAAACAGACCTGTTATAAAAGAAGAGTTTCATATCCAGCAGTTTGGTTTCGTCCCCGCTCTTTAAAGTTTTCAAACCGTCCTGAAATCGCTGATCAGCGTCGAAGTCGTAAGAGTCAAATCTAGAGAAAACGGCATCCATATCTTTAATTAAATGTTTCATTTATCTCAAACCGAATAATTCATTTTTTTGTTGAAGGGGCAAAAGATCACTTCCGGTATTTACTTTAGTCGGGACCAACGAATTTTATAAAGAAGGAACACAGTTGGAAAAAAAGGAAGGTGTTGCGGTTTAGCGCCCCTCCGGTGGAAATTGGTATTACAACCCTTTTTCCGGTAAGACTACACTTGACTAAAAAAACCTAGTTTTTTAAGTTACCTTTCTTTAACAAAAGTGTCAAGAACATTCTCCAATAAATAAAAAGACAGCTGGTAGTGTTTGGGCATTAAACCCACTGTTTTCTTTCCATTCAAACAAATATTTCTCTTAAGTTATAGATTTATTTATTTGCCCATACTATGGGCACTAATCTTAATTGATATAGTATGTGAAATAAGTCAGTTCCTACTCTTAGCATTATTAACATTATACAAAAATAGTTGTATAATTTTGAGTTGCCTGTCCTGCTGCTGTAACTACAGATTTTGATTCCACGTCAGATCATCTAAATACATTGTCATATTTATCAGCTTCTTTATGGCTCAGAAATTAAACAAATTCATCTGGGTTAGTGTGAACTGGACACACTCCTCTGGGATGTAACCTACATTGGTGTGTGTGTGTGTGTGCATGTGTGTGTGTATGTGTGTAACTTTAGAGGATGAACATGTGTGCTGACCAGAAACGTGACACTGGGTCATTGTGTGACTCCTCCAGTCGGCGTGTCCTTGACTGCAGAGGACAGCTGCCATCAACGGGAAACAAACCACACGATTTCCGCCACTTTGGGAAAATTCGAGCCTCCGTCTCACAGCGCGAACTGACAAATTCTATAAATAAGAATCACAACCTCGCACATGCTGAAAGAGAAAGTCACACAAACAGAGAGAGGGCAGGAGATGATGCAATTAACGGACCTGGCAATCTTAATCTTGTGAAGCGCTTAGCAGGAACCATTTCTTTTTTTAGGACTGGAGCTTCTACCTGAAGCTTCTGTCACAAACACACATTCTCACATCATAGAACTTTATTCAACAAATCCTGAAATCAGGTTCTACTAAAGACACCATCAGGGTATAAAATTCTTTTGCAACAGCACTGAGCTCTGAAGAGAGGCGTTCTAACAGGAAAACGCAACTATAAAAGTTCCCACATCTCTCCTACACATCCCACAAAAAGTCTACCAGTTCTGCCAGTTTGACCATTACGTCGTAAAGTGCTCCCCTCAGCTGTCTGCGAGGGGCAGCTGCCCTTCCTCCTCGCTACTCGCAGACCTGCGAGTCTGCGGCGGCGCTGACCGGCGGCGAGCATCTGCGTCTGTGGAGCTTGGTCTGGTTGGAGGGTTGTCTCAGGGTGGAGCGAGACGACCTCGCAAAGCAGAAGCTCAAGGTGCTGCTGGAGCTGCAGTCGTAGTTTCCGTCCTGGTTCAGAAAGAGAAAAAGAGACAGTTTTCAAAAACACAAGTGCTGACAGCTCTGGGTTGCATCACTCACATCGGCTGTTCTGGAACCCGGGCTGGGTCGGGCGCCGCCGTTCTCCTTCTCGTCTCTCTGGGTCCGTGCGACCTCCTCTCTCTGCTTCATGAACCTCTGGTTGACGATCCTGGTCACGCTGTCGTTCCTGTGCAGCGACGCGGGCGGAGACCTGACCGGAACCCGTTCCAGAGTCTTCAGTCCGCTCTTGGTCTTCTGGCCCGGCGCCGGTGCCGTTTTCTCCACCCTGCCGCTCACCCTGCGCAGGAACTCGGTGACCATGCCGTAACGGTTTGCGGCGGCAGATTTGCTGGGGGGTTTGGTGCTGTTGGCCTGCGCTTCGGCAGCCCTGTGGCTGCTCTGCCTGGTCCACGCCGGGCCGGTGTGGCTGTGGGTGTTGAGGTTCCACAGCGCTCGCTCTCTGGAGGTGGATGCAGACGAGGCTGAGCTCAAATCGGCCGATAGATGCGGAGAGGAAGCGCTGTATGCAGAGTTCCGCAGGTACAGTTTAGGCGAAGAGGCGGAGTTTCTGGCCCTGTCAGCTCTGCTCTGAACACCCTCCAGTGAGGTGGAGAGTTGGGAGCGGGCGGAGACGAGCGAGGCGCCTGGGCCACGAGAGGGGCTTCCTCTGACGCTGAGCGAGGCCTGCGGAGCATCTGTCTGCAGACCGACACTCACCATCTGTGGTCTGACGTGGGTCTGGGTGCCTGAAGAGGTCATGAAGACCCACTGGCCCTGCAGCATCCCTCTCTTCTCCCGGGCAGAAAGCGTCTGCCTCCGGCTGACCGTCATTTCCTTCATATCATCGCTCAGGTTGGCAGACGAACCCAGACAGAGCTGAGAGAAGGAGGTCGGCGGCGTGCACCAGGGAGACGCCGAGCTGTCGGACTCCCTGTCTGCAACGGGGCTTTGCTTCAGCGGAGACAGCTGGACCCTGCGCGCCGACGGGGGGCTGTAATAGATGCGGAGGGCCGACTTTTCAGGGGCAGTGTGGCTCCTCTCCAGGGACATCTGCTCAAAGTCGAGATCAGGGAAGCTGAGCGGCATGATTAGATGGTGCCACGTCTTAACGGGGTCCCCTTGGTCCAGCTGGGCAGCTTCCCGGCTGACGTAGCACCAGTTCTTCCTCACGCAGCCGTGTGGAGAAAACTGTCCATACAGACTTTTCCCTCTGGAGCTGCCAAAAAGATTAAAAAAAAAAAAAATCCTTTATTAATCCCAAATTGTGGAAGGTTACATTTTCACAGCAGCAAATGGGTCTGCTGACGTGCAAAGATAAATACTGTAAGAAGAAATGAAGCACAAATCATCGAAAATGTAAACAAGAAAGCAGCTCAGCCGCTTGAGTTTATGCCACCGTGCTGCTGCAGATTTACTGCCATGCTGGCGCTCTAAAGTCTCTGTAAACAGTAGGTGATGCATGGATTATGACCATAGCTGAGGAGGGGTTGATATGTAAACAGGAAACACTGACCTGTCAGCCTTAGATCGTCGGCCATCGCTCGTGTCGATGACGCCCTACACAAAACCAGGAGACGACAACGTTGGCCATGTGGTTTAAACTCATTACTCAAAGCTGCGGCAGAAATAAAACAATGTAGAAAAGAGTCTTTTTTTCCTGTTACAGATTTTTTAAATGCCCGTCCTGCTTGGCTGCAGCTTCTGCGAGAGATTAGCCTAAATACTCGGCCGAGTCTTTTCATGATGCCTGTGGAACCATCAGTGGGACAGGCGGCCAGGGAGACGGATCATCGGCAGGACGTCCTGCTGCACGGCAGCCTCGCACACAGCAGGAGGCGGACTCCTGCCGTCCTCACCTCTGCTGTCCTGCCTCGTGCAGCCTTGGACGTTCTGCCGAATTCACTTCTGTCCTCCTGAAGTTCTGCGCCCAGTTCCTGCAGCAGCCTCCGCAGGACCGACACGGTTTCATCTTTACCCTGAATGGAAAAACAGAGGATCTGTAATTGCATCTCACAATTACGTTCTTGTTATAGTGTTTATTTACTTGTTTTTCCTCTGGCTTGGATCCTTTATCTTGGAACCACTGATGGAGGATCCACAGAATCTGCAACGACACTCGCATTTTTGGATCCCTCCGGCTTTGGACGAAGTCCCGCTGAAAGGAAGCCACTTGTCTCGTGGGTTTTTCTCTCTCCTTGGCCTCAGAGGTGCGGAGATCTTCCGCACACTCTTGAGACTGATCAGCGCCGCCTCCAGAGAGGAAGGAGAAGGATCCTCCCACACGGCTGCCGTCCTGAGCTTTTCCCGAGTCTTCTCCTGTCAAAAGTGTCTCCATCCTCCCAATAAAGGTGACCAACATGGCCTGCAGAAGCTCCAAGGCGTCGCTCAGAGGAGCCGGCAGGAGGAACTTCTGCGTTTTCCCGTTCAGGTCGGCCTCTGATGGAGAAGTGAGAGCAGACGGAGAGCAGCAGTGACCGTTTTTAGGTGGCTTCAGGAGAAGCTGGATGGCTGAGGTCAAAACGCAGGAATGATCTCTGAGAGCGAGAAGAGCTTCATAGTCTTCCACTGAGGCCCCAGTTGGACCTCTGAGCAGATTCCTCCTGTTTTTATCCTCCTCTGAACCATCGAACAAGCTTCGTTCCCCACCTACAGGACCTTCTCGAGTAACATGACACCCTGACCCAATATCCACGTTACCGTTGCCCTCATCTTGTACTTGCTCTCTTTTCCTTTCTGGGTGCTTCGTCTTTTCTCCCTCCTCCTCTTCCTCGTCCCCTCCACATCTCCCCATTTTATCTCTCAGGTCGCTCATTTCCGCCCGCAGTCCACGGTTCTCCATCTCCAGCTCGACGATGCGCCTGCTCAGCAGCGTCGCCTCCTCCTCCACCAGTTTAAGGTGAACCTTCACCTCTGCCTCGCGTGAACGGCCGTGGTTCGGCTTTCCTTCGGGCAGCTGGGCCGAGTCCATGTCGCCGAAGGCCGAGCGGTACCCGCTCAGCTCGTCCCGCATGGCTTCGCTCTCGGACACCAGCTTTGTGAGCTTCTTACACATCAGAGCCAGTTCCTCTCTGGCGAAGTGCAGCTGGCACCTGAGGTCGGCGCTGTCGTCCTGGAACACACGCGGCGAGGCGCTCGTGAGGTGAGGAGCGACACAAAAACACCAGATCAGACAAATATATCGAACCTCGATCTGCTGGGACAGCCTCCTCTCCGGCTTACTAGATGAGCGCACGTTTTTCCTCTTCAAGGTGCTCTGAGAAAATCAAAGTGAGGGGGAGGGGGTCATCAATAGCCCGAAACTAAGTTCGCCCCCTGGTGGCGGGGGGACAGTAAGGGACCCGGCCCCGCCTCCCAGACTCCCGCGTTTTCTGCATCGTTTCTTAGTTGTCAGTCGCTAAATCTGACCAATGTGTTGAAATCTCCCACATCAAACCCTTTTTGAAATGACTTTGTTTATTTATTAAAATAATTATTGTAATTGTAGACTTGGTAAAGTTAGTTAAATTAAATGACTTACTCCCAGCGCCTATTAAACTGTATTTTGGTAAATGCGATGCAGAGCTTGTTGAAAATTCCAGTGTGGTTTCCTCACTTCACATCCATGCAGAATGTGCTCCTAGATTAGGTAATCTAAGTGGATTTTCCTGTTGGGATCAAAGGGACTAGCAGCTGCCTCAGTGAGTGTCCCAGACTGAGCTCACGCCAAAGCGCAGAATCCAGGATTAAAGCCTGAACGCCTGTGCAGGAGGCTGCCGGAATAAAAGGTGAGCTGCGAACCGAGTCAGGGCGTCAAGCACGTGTTTGATGAAGGTGGGCTCAGGTTGTAGGTCAGTGGGCCCCGGCGGACTCCACCGCCAGCACCAGCATACAAACGCGCCCAGATTCAGGCGGGTTTAACAGAAGCAGAGGGGGTCTATTTTTGTAATCTGGTGCCCTCATCTGAGCTACAGCTGCGTCTGGAGTTCAGACGGCAGCATTCCAGGCTGCTTCGCCCTGCAGCTGCTGGACCCTCCCCTCATATCAGTGATCTGCCCCGGGGTCATGTGTCACATGACCACCGGGGTGATGGGGACGACAACTGGCTGCGATGGGTGCAGCTTTGAAGAGGAGGATTCCATAGACGAAAGATGGAAGCACAGTTACACACACACACACACACACACAGTTACACACACACACACACACACAGTTACACACACACACACACGTGCACATACACAGAGACCTGGACTTGAGGCTCACCTCCCGGATTTTGTCCACCTCGGCTTGGAGGACCTGCTTGGTCACCTCCAGCTCCTGCGTCCTCTCGCGCAGCACCTCGTTCTCCCACTCCAACTGGGACTTCTTCTTCTGCACTACTTCCAGCTCGTTGTACAGCCGGAGGGACACGCTCTTCGCCACCTGTGAAAACGTCGGGTTTTTATTGTAGGAAAAGCATTTTTGTAGGGTAAAAGGTAGCCTGGGCCAGCTCTAGATGAGAAGTCCTCAGTTTTAATTAGTGCATGTAACTGAGTTCCCGGCAAATGTTGAATCATTTGACTCAGACTCTGGGACTCAGAAGCTTGGTTTTTATTTTTTTTGTTTTGTTTTTTTTACTGTTTTTTTACTGTTGGACATTATTTTGGGGGCGATAATTATGATTGATGACTGGCTCAGGCTGCGCGCTGTCCCCTGCTAGAGAGGTCTGTTTGACCTGCTCGGAGCCTGATGGAGATTCCGTGCTTTTACAGCTTGTGGGGGCAAAAACCCACCAAAAAATGACCCCACAGCGTTCCAAAATTGTAAACAGAACACAAAACTAATGATGTTTTTCTGCAATGGCTAAAGCAGCAGGGAGCCATTTACAGAAAAGTGTGACTCAGGCCGGCGGAGACTGATTACAGCCCTGGCGTGCAGAGAAAATGTTCACTTTGCTGCTGGTAAGCGGAACAGCCATGATTCATCCAAAAGCCAGAGAGAGAAATTTTACTGAGGGTGAGTGGGTTTTACAGGAACAGCCCAGCATCGGGGGAGGGGGGGGGGGGGGGGG
>BJFM01000569.1:37728-68757 GCA_016586285.1 Arothron firmamentum | reverse complement strand
GGGGGGGGGGGGGGGTCTCAGACCTTGATATCGTGCTCCAAACTCCGGACCAGCTCCCCGTCCACCTGCCCCGTCTGAGCCACTCGGATGCTGCGGCGCTCAGCCTTGCGGAGGCGGTACTGCAGGATGCGGCAGGTTTTGTTGGCCTGTTCCAGCTGCAGCCGCAGCTCCTGCAGCTGGTACACCTCCTCCTCCTGGAACATGTCACGCATCTCCAGCATCTCACAGCGAAGCTCCTCCACCTCGTCCTGGTAAAAACAGCACAAAGCTTTCATGTCAATGGAAAACTAAAAAAAAAAAGAAAAAAAAAGAACTACGTGGAAAATAAAACCTCCACTTTTACAGTTTCAAGTGTTTCTTGGTTGTAAAACTGCAAAAAAAATGAATAAATGACCCAGGAAAGACAATTTAAGATCAACACATTCAGCAGAAAAATAGTGTAAATGACATTTATTTAAAACTTCTGTCGTAAAACACTGTAAAAAACACACTCAGTGTGAGGTAAGCTGTTGGGATTTAAAAGCAGCGAACGCATTGCCTGCTGGGAAATGTAGTATCGGTATTTATACTGATGTGATTTTCCACATACAAATCGCTGTTTGAAGTTTCAGAAAAACTTTAATTACATCCAACACTGATTGATGAGGTTTTGCGCCATGTAACGGATTAATTTAAACAAAAAAAGTCAACTCCACTGATTATCAATGTCAGGTGACCTTTTACTTTTTGCCTTAGATATCCCTGCTCTTCACCTTAAAAAAAGAAGAAGAAGAAGAAGAAGAGAGGTCTAATTTTGGTCACAATTGGCTAAATAGTCCACATGTAAAAAAAAAAAAAAAAATTAAATCGTTCAGAAAAATTTAATGAAACAAAATCAACAGAAAACTTACTTTCAAATAGTCGTTCTCTGATCTTAAGTCTTCCACCTCCCGGACAAGATCTTCGGTCGTGTCCCCCATCATCAGATCCATAATTACCCCCGAGGAGTTGAAGAAGGTGCGGCCGTCGGCAGCGGCATCAGCTTGGGGAGCGCAGTTTTCTGTCCCCGGCTTTGCGCACGGTGCGCCGTCGCCTTTCCCCCCGCTGCCCGGGACAACATAAGCTCCCCCGTCTATCCAGATTAATTCACTGTCGGAGCTCGGAGAGTCGCGCTTGTTGCCCTCCGAGGGGCAATCGGATATCTCTGAGCTGCAGTCTGAAGGCGAGAGTTTCCCGGACAGGCAGCCGGAGTCTTTACTCAGGTCCTCTGAAGCGTTGCTGGCATCGGACAGTTTCCTCTGCGCACCGGGGCCCTCAGCGGCGGCACCGGACGAGCTTTTACCCGATCGCTTCTCCGGCATTCCAGTCGACTTTATATCCTTCCCAGCATCGCACTGGCCTGGTTGTAAGTCCCTGGAAAAGGAAAAACTTTGGGAATTTTTGAAGTTTTTCACCTTCTTCTGGACAGAGACCGGCTGCTGCGCTTTGGTTTGTTTCTGGCTTCTCAGCACAGACTTGAAGCTCTTGCTTTCATTCATCCCGACTCTGTCAAAGCTACAAACTAAAATACTGCTTTAGCCTTTTTAGTTTAATCTGATTCAAATGCTTCCATAAATGTGTCACGTCTGCAGCTCACTGTTTTTTGGAATGATCCCACTGGTTGCTCTCCATCCCCAGGAATGAAACTTTGCCAACGCGCACAAAGACAGAGGGAATGAGGGCTCGATCACGGTTCCGGTCTTCACTTCCAAAATAAAGGACTTTAAGTCACTCTAAAAAAAAAAATAAAAAAAAAAGTTGGTGCGTTTTCATTAAAATAAATAAAAATCAGTCAATGTGTTTTTCCTATTTCCTAAATTGATATGAGTCATTACATTATTGCGTTAAGCTTGGCTTTACACAACAACAATCACCACCACAATGATGATAATGATAATAATAATGTCTCTGGTAGTTAAAATTCTTTTAAACCCTAATAAATAGTACAATGGCAAATTATAAGGAACAAAATATATATTTATAAACACGACGCAAACACATTTACTTCCACAAACATCATAATCGACGTGCAATTTTTAAAAAATCTATTATCTATCCCTGAATATTTGCTGTATTTATACGTTACAGGATTAGAAGTCTGGAATTGAGTGAATGGATCACAGGTACAAAACTGCCACCATGTGGCATGTTAGCGTAATGAAGAATTGCAGTAGCCAATTTTAATCACTGTGCTACTGATTTTGAAAAATTATTTTGATTTTTTTTTTAGACGATTATAAATAAGCTACTGACCTTCACATAAAAAGTCTATCTCTAAAAATCCGATTTTGTGTGGACACGGGTATTTTCTAACATTCTAATAAATTAAAAATTATATTCTCATAATATAACTATTTATAATTTCATTTTTGAAGACTTTTTAAAAATCGAATCTGTCTTTAAGTCCTAAATTCATGTTTAACGTCCGTGTTTCGGGGCCGCGATGTGATTGGTCGATGAACCTGTCAATCACAGTGCCCTTGCTGCCTACTTCCGCCCTGCGTCGGAGGCAGCGGACTCTTCGATGTTTACGTGTGCGGAGCCGTAATTTGACCCCCAAACAACGGGTATAGTTTACTAAATTGTGTTTAAATCTTCCCGTCAATGTTTGCATACGCATCTTTATCTGCACCTTGCTGTTAACGCTGCGACTGATGCTTTACCTCAGGTTTGACTGCGATGCTAAAGCTAGTTAGCTCGCTAACCATCAGCTAACAAGCGTCTTTAAAGACAGCAGACGGAGACAGAACCAGTCAACTTATCGCCCCAGTGACGAAAATACACTTCATTTTAACGAATGCAGCCGGTGTCCTTACCCGTTATCAGCTGTCCTCTCTTGTTCAGGTTGTATGCTTGTCTGTGATGCTTGAAAAGAGGCAGGGCTGCGGGGACAGTGACTGCTGGACGGCTCAGTATGAACAGCGAGGAAGAGTTTTACGACGCTGAGACAGGTGAGACTGTGGACAGGTGAGGCTGTGGACTGTCACAGGACTCTCGCTTTTGCTGATGTTGCTGTTTCATCCCCCGCTCTCACCCATCAGGGCTGGAGTCAGATGATTCCTGTGAGGTCAGCTTTAAGGATGCCCTGGTGTCGTCTGACGGCAGCACCACGCAGGAGAATGGAGTGAGGGAGCGCAGGTAAGGGGTCGTGCACACGTGTATGCACGCACGCCTCTTTTTTTTTTTTTTTTTTTGGCAGATTCTTTGTGCATGGAAGCAACCTTGAAACACACACACACACACACACACACCATTCAGTGTGCAATGTTAGATTTTGTTGCCACTGCTGAACATTTGAACCTTCTAATGTAGCTTGCTTTTACAACAAGAGAACTCTGATTCAGTTTTTGTGCTCCTCTTGACAAACTGTTTTAACATAAACACCAGATGTCGACAGACAAACCTTTGTAAAGGCTGACGTTGAGATATTATTATATAAATGTGTCCTAGGAAGTCTCTGCCTGCTGAAATGATCTCCAGAAACAATTTCAGCGTTTGGAGCATACTGAAAAAATGCATCGGCATGGTGAGTCTTTGACTGCTTTCTCACTCATCACAGAGGTCATAATAACCGGCAGATTGTTTCCTTTACATAAAACCACATTTCTGCAAGATTAGTCACAACCAGACTAGTTTCTGTCCTGTCTCGCAAATTGTGTCTTGAGGAAAGAACCAAAAATAGCCTGAATGAACATCAAAATACATCAAGTGTTTCTTTTTTTTCTTTTTCTACAGTTACAGCGCTGTTGTGGCATTATTGTTACATTAAATTATGAGAGAGGCATTCATTTTTTAAGGTTTTGGATTTTGTCTCTTGTAGGAATTGTCCAAGATAGCAATGCCGGTCGTGTTCAATGAGCCATTGAGCTTTCTCCAGAGAATCTCGGAGTACATGGAACACACTCACCTCATCCACAGGGCCTGCAGCTTGTCTGACTCAATAGATCGTATGCAGGTAGTACGATTTAGAAAATGTTCTTTTCTAAATTTGCGTGTTTAGGCTTATCAGGTGCTTCTTTTGTTTGCTTGCATTCTTCTTTTACAGGTTGTAGCAGCTTTTGCTGTTTCATCTGTAGCATCTCAGTGGGAAAGAACTGGAAAGCCATTTAATCCTTTACTGGGAGAAACGTATGAGCTCATCAGGTACTGAGAACAGACTGGTTCAGTAAGGTGGTTGTGTCATTATACTGATAAACTAAAGCGAAGCAACTGTTTATTAACTAATTAAAGGGAGGACGAGGGGTACAGATGGATCTCGGAGCAGGTGAGCCACCACCCACCTGTCAGTGCCTTCCACGCCCAGTCTCTGAAGGAGGAGTTTGAGTTTCATGGCTCCATCTACCCCAAACTCAAGTTCTGGGGCAAAAGTGTGGAGGCTGAGCCCAAAGGCACCATGACGCTGGAGCTGCTGAAGTGAGTATCAGCGCTGATGTGGCTGTGTCTTCTTGTCCACCTCCCTCTTCCTTCCAATATTGGCTACAGACAAAGATTGTAATCTGTAAACAGCCGTCACAGAACAGATGGGATTGCTGATATTTCTCTCTGTGCACGTTTAAAGCCCCAGAAAGCAGCCAAAGAAGCCCGTTAGCCTTCACCCCTTACCTGCTGTCTTGCAGACATAAAGAAGCGTATACTTGGACAAATCCAATGTGTTGCGTGCATAACATCATCTTGGGGAAACTCTGGATTGAGCAATACGGAACTGTAGAGATAATCAACCACAGGTATGAATATTAGTACTTTAAGGTAAAATCCAAACATGTCTGATTTGTAATGGTTGACTTTTTTTTGTCTTACTAAAATCCACCAGTACTGGGGATAAGTGTGTGTTAAACTTCAAACCGTGCGGCATTTTTGGAAAAGAGCTTCACAGAGTGGAGGGTCATATCCAGGACAGAAGGTACGAGCACGTCTGCAGCGACACTGTCATTAAGAGGCGGCTGTGATCGATGCTCTTTCAATTGTTATTTTTTTGCCGTTGAATCAGTAAGAAGAAGCGGCGAGTGATCTATGGGAAGTGGACAGAGTGCATGTACAGCATGGAGCCCAGGGCCTATGAAACATACCGGAAATCAGACAAGAGGGCCCCAGTGGACTCTAAAAAGCTGACAACAGTGAGTCGAGCTCAGGTTTTTTACTGAGGGTTGATGACACGTGAGGAAAGCTGCTTTCAGTCTGTTTCTGCTCGTCCTTGACATGTTTTGTCTGTCTTGTCTTGCACCGTAATGAAATCTGTGAATTATGACCCTGCATTTGTTCTCAAATGATATCTTTTCCTTTCACAATAACATGCAGTGGCATTAGTAGAAGGTAAGGTAAACAAACAATAAGTTTTTGATATCTGTAGTGTGCTGCTGCTGCGTCGTGTAGTTCGAGTTATGTTCCAAGTGGAGTGTATGATTAGTTCATTGCCAGCACTAATCCATCATGTCTTGCAATGACATGCATTGTTGCTTGACGGCGTGTTGAGTTTGTGTCAGATGTAGTCGCGTGCATCGCCCGTTTGCACATGGACCGTACGTACCGTGAGTGGCAGTCGCTCTAGTCTGAGTCTGAGCACGCCCTCTGTGTGTGCAGGAGCAAAGCTGTGAGGGAGAAGAAGCAGACGAGATGCCTGAAGTTCAGGAGACTGTGACTGTGATACCAGGAAGTGCCTTACTTTGGAGGATAACGCCACGGCCGGCCCACTCCACCCAGGTCAGCCTTTCATCCGCCGTGTTTTTGACATCGCTGTCCTTTGTCTCTACTTCAAAGGTTTGGACAGAGATGCATGCAGACGTCGCATCTCTCAGTGGTTTTTCGGGCCGATCCTGCTTGTCCTTCTTGCAGCACACCTGCTCAGAGCCTCTGATTAATAGTTGCTGCAGGAATTTGGAGAATGTTGCCCAAACCTTGACTCCTCGGTAGAACCCGCGCTAGCGGTGACGACGTGGAAGCGTCGATCCTGTCGCGCTCTTGTTGTGGCGTTATGCTGTTATTGTGGTGGAGCAAAATGAAATGAACTGATACGTTTAGCGTTATAAAGGTTACTGCAGCTAACATGTAGCTTTATTTGCCTTTTTGCTTCCTGAGTAGATGTACAACTTCACCAGCTTTGCTATGACACTAAACGAGCTGGAGCCAGGCATGGAGAGACTTCTGCCCCCCACAGACTGCAGACTGAGGCCTGACATCAAAGCTATGGAAAACGGAGACATCGGTAGGAAGACCCTGCCAAAAGAAAAAAAGAAATTCACTCTTCCGCCGGCTTTAATAGCTATTTCTTGTTTCTAACAGATGCAGCGAGTAATGAGAAGGAGCGTTTGGAGGAAAAGCAAAGAGCCGCACGCAGGGAGCGCTCCAAGGACGAGGAGGAGTGGACAACCAGGTGTGTGTTCTTACCACAGATTAGGGAGGTCCTCATCTGTGTCCTCGTCATTTTCCAGTCTCATCCTGACTCTGTGTCCAGGTGGTTCCAGCTGGGGACGAATCCTCACACAGGAGCTGAGGACTGGCTGTACACAGGAGGGTACTTTGACAGGAATTACACTGACTGTCCCAACATTTATTGACACCGGGGGCGCCGTTGTGTCACGCTCCAGTGGAATTTTACTAATATTTGCGACGCGCAGACAACGATGCCGTATCTTTGTGGGAGTGGAGGAAAAACTGATAAAATGTTTCAAGTTTTTTAGATTCACGACTGTGAACTCCAAGTGCACAGGAGACCTGCAAGATAAAGGAGAATTTTAGAGTTTACTTAATGTAAATCTTCATCTTTATACACTTTAATCCCAAATCTGGTAATGTGCATTCACCTGTTGAGGGTTTTTAACCAGTGGAGAGAGAGAGAGTGTGTGTGTGTGTGTGTGTGAGTGTGAGTGTGAGTGTGAGTGTGAGTGTGAGTGTGAGTGTGAGTGTGAGTGTGAGTGTGAGTGTGAGTGTGAGTGTGTGTGAGAACAAGCTGCTGGACAGAAAGCTCTCCCTCCTACCGAATATATTTAGTTTTAATTCAGGTACTTGACCATAATCCCACCACAAACTTCAGTCACATATGAACGTCAGGGTTTATTTAAAAGCATTGCTTACTTTAATATAAAAAGGATATTAAATGTGTTTTAGCTAGCTGTAAACATGCTGAAAACATGTCACAAGTGTGATCATTTCTGTGAATAGAGACCTCAGAGTAGAGACAACAGTATTTACTGGCAAAGCAGACTGTCTTCGTTGGTACCGACTGGTGTCCACTGTAGCATAGATGTGTAGAACTGGTGCATGGACACTCGCCCATATAATTATTTACACAAGCTAAAGCCATAAGAACCCTCTGTGCACTAAGCCTGTATCTTGTAAATGATCCACATGCATCATTAAAGAAAGGGATCAGTGGCATATTGGTTCAAACCAGGTTTTAGATGCTAAAAGAACTGGGCTGAAGAGTCACATTAATATTGCTTTTAATGTCTTTTTTAATTAGTCCTCCTCCCAACCATAAATTGATTTTATAGTTTTGAACACTAACCTGTAAACTGCTGATAATTACACTTTCAAGTTTGGATTTTCTTGAATTATTCCTGGTAAAGAAGGTGATAACTTACCTGTTCCGGGGTTCAGCGTCTTGTCATTTCTTCCCGGTTATTTGCCATTAACCCTGTAGCCGTTTGAAACCTATGCAAACGACCCTTCCCAGCCTCTCCTCCTGAAATGTGAACATGAAAACACTTCAGTCCTCTGTGGCTTGCAGCCGACGTGCTTCCAGCACTGCAGCGGCAGCAGAGCGTGAATACCTGCTCCTAAAAACTCTTAACAGCGCTGTCGTTACAGCACAGATTGTTCTTCTCGGTGGAGCCCCGACCTCGCAGTCACTGCACATTTGAACGCTCCCGGCTCCGTCGCACCTGTCGTGCAGGGAGGTTTGGGTCATGTAGCTGCTCGACCCTCAACACAAAGCACTTTGTGACGCCTGCAGACACCAGTCGCAGGTTTGCTCTGAGAACACTCGTCTTCACTTTCCTTTGGCCTCACCTCAATTTGAGAATGTTTACGTTGTTTTGTTCGGACATCTTGTGTTTTTCCTCATCATGCTGTAAACTCACCAACAACCGTATGCATTCACAGCACTTTTGAGAAATAAATTCTGACAGTGGAAACTATCAGCCTTGTGGTTTTACCCTCCAGCTATGACTTATGACACCATGTGTTTTATTTATACTTGCAGTCATAGGATATCTATATGGCAGAGGAGAAAACAAATGGAGGGTGGGCCACAGATGGGTTTTGTGGTATTTATATCTGGGCCTTAAACTCGCAAACATCCCATTCCAATGATTTTAAAAGAATGTAAATTACAGTGGGCAAAAAAAGTCCTACATGTTAACGTCCAACGGCACCACCTACTGGTGGAAAAGGGAACTGCAGTTGAAATGCCCACCACCATCTGAGAGATTTTTATCTTCAAGGATCACGGACATGTGGCTTTGACCATAAAGCAGCTATTATGTTTTTTGACTTTCTAACCAGCAGTAGATTATAATCCTCGAATACAAGACGAGAAATATACGGTGGCAGACAAACTCATTGAAGGTATTACAACTAACGAGTATTAGCTTTGGGGGTAAGTTACAATATGTGGGGAAGTGGGCTGCTTGGCGAAGGTCTGCGCTCCCCGAGTGCTTTTCTAGTTCACAAGTTATCAACTTAAAACGTGTTTGTTCAAACTAAAGTAATAAGGTAACGTGTGCGTTGACGCTTCGTTCCTCCTGAATTGCATTTCCGCAGCAGATTTTAAAAAAACAACAACTCTTGATTGACGCGTCAGTTGGCCAATAAAACAGCCGGTTCTCCGACCTCCAGCCAATCACGAGTCTCTTTCGGTCATTTTTCACTTCCTGCTTTATCGACGTTGCACCCAGCAAATGTGAGTACAATCATCGCTTTATTTAACGTCTTTTAAACGTATTATTTCGAAAACAACAGGGGTTTTAGGGCAGTTTACCTTGTGAAGATACAAGGGAGGTTTAGTCGTGTCCGCAGTGAGCTGTAAAATGGTCTAATTTTTAAAGAGTGCAGAGTCATCTACGGGCTACAAGCTAAGAAACTAGCCTTTTAATTGAGACCACTGGGGGGATTTCTGCCCAGATAATCAGCTCAAACCAACGTTTTAACTACATTTACTTCAAATTGTGACCTATCGGTCCAAAATTATCTAACGAATCTGTTTTGTATTTGTCCATTTTAAAAAGCGAAAGTAACAACAAGCGATCGTTTTTTTAGACTGGTCAGTGACGTCACCGTTCTTTGATTTAAAATGCAATTTAAATCAACATATATATACATTCAGAGGGATGTAGCTACAAATATGTAATAGTGATGTGTTTTGGAGCACGTGGACGGTAATGTCCAACATGTCGGGTATCCAGTCTTGAGATGTGTCGGTATTAATGGGGTTTAATTCTACCTGTCCTTCCAACAGTTCTTCATTATGGCGTCTGGAGCTCTGTTCCCCAGCATGGTGTCTGGGTCTCGCGGCTCCTCCAGTAAGTACCTGGTGGAGTTTCGTGCTGGCAAGATGACCATGAAGGGAAATACGGTGACCCCAGACAAACGCAAAGGTCAGGTGTACATCCAGCAGACGGACGACTCGCTCATCCATTTCTGCTGGAAGGACCGGACCACTGGAAACGTAGATGATGTAGGTAACAGGCATTCTTTGTACTTTAACCCATCAGTATTGTTTTTAAAAATTGTTATTTACCTTCATTAAGGATCTGATCATCTTTCCTGACGACTGCGAGTTCAAACGGGTGAATCAGTGCACAACTGGACGAGTTTACGTGCTGAAGTTTAAAGCGGGCTCCAAAAGACTCTTCTTCTGGATGCAGGTACACATCTGGATGGCCCAAATAGCCCAAAAGAATGAGCATATTGACCTGTGGTGGTAGCCTGCAGTAGGACCCTTTGCCCTGCCTCTAGCGTTCTTTCATGTTTGGAATCAAATCTTCTAATCCCAGGAGCCAAAGACTGATAAGGACGAGGAGTTCTGCCGTAAAGTAAACGAGTATCTTAACAACCCGCCCATCCCCGGTGCTCTCGGAAGCGGTGGCGGAGGACACGAGCTGTCTGCCCTGGGAGGTAAAGCATGGTGGGGGACCGTGAAAACTGTTTTAAAAACACCAAATCATACATTTGATTACGTGTCACTTCCAGGCGAAGGAGGTCTGCAAAACCTTCTGGGTAACATGAGCCACAACCAGCTGATGCAGCTGATCGGACCGACTGGACTCGGAGGGATCGGTATGGCAACCGTTTACCGTGTGGAGCAGCACTGGTCCTCTCAGGAGATTAACGCTGGCTTTCTTGTTGTGTGACTCTCAGGTGGTCTCGGGGCTCTTGCTGGTCCGGGTTTGGCGAACCTCCTGGGTGGCGGCAGCAGCGTTCCTGCCGCCAGCATCTCCTCCACAAGGTGTCTGACCCCTGGCAGATGGATTGGACAGTCATAAAAGTCAATAATCGTGCATAAATATTGATTAAATGTCTTCCTTCCTGATGTTTCCTTTCCAGTCCGTCCACGGCCGCGACCCCCACTTCCACCTCTGCTGCCAGCCGGGTCAGTTCCTCGCAGGTGCCGACCACTCCCATCACCCCCTCTGCCACTTCCACAGCCTCTCCCACGGCCACCACCCCCTCCACCCCAGCCCCGTCCTCTCAGGCCGCGGGGTCAGCCAACCCAGCCCAGCCCATCCAGCTGAGGGACCTGCAGAGCATCCTGGCCACCATGAACGTGCCCTCCAGCGGCCAGGGAGGTGAGAGCCACGCGTCCAGCTTAGACCAGGACCGAAATGTATCCATTTAAACGCCCTGGAAAAGGTTAAGAGAGCTGTTTTTCTCACCTGCAGTGGACCTGACCAGTGTCCTGACGCCTGACGTCATGGCTCCCATCCTGGCCAACCCTGAGGTGCAGCAGAGGTTGATGCCCTACCTGCCCTCCGGAGAGTCGCTGCCCCAGAGCAGCGAGGAGCTCAGCAACACACTCAGCTCGCCCCAGTTTCAGCAGGTGCACGGATCCACAAGGATTATTCTAAGCGTTATCACTTCTTTTTACGGCTGCATCTGTAAAACTCCATGTTTTGGCTTGAACTGTCACTATGAGGCTCCGTTTTGGTAGCATTTATTATGTTCTGACGTGCGCCTTTGCCCTCATTCCTGCAGGCTATGAGCATGTTTAGCAGCGCCCTGGCGTCGGGGCAGTTGGGACCTCTGATGAACCAGTTCGGTTTGCCAGCGGAGGCCGTCGACGCGGCAAACAAAGGAGGTCAGCGTTCTGGGAGCTTTGTTTTCTAAGAAAAACCAAACATGTTTGTCTTTTAACAGCAGTCGATCCAGAATTCCATCATGAGTTAATGAAAAAAACGACTCTCTCGTCGTTGCAGACGTGGAAGCGTTTGCTAAAGCCATGGAAACTGAGACCAAGTCAGACCAGGACGGAGACTCTAAAGACAAGAAAGACGAGGACGAAGACATGAGTTTGGACTGAGAACTCTGCGTTACTGGTGAACTCATCTACCCCTTGTTTTGTATCTGTAGATTAAAGAAATGATTAATGTGGTAGAATGGACAGATAATGTTCATCTGCAGCAGGCTGACGTGTGTACTAGCTAATGATTCAGCATTTACTCTACCTGCATGACATGTACTGGATCCTGCCAAACACAAAGGAACAGCAGATAAATGTGTTTGTCACTATAAAGTCGTTTATTTCCCATGTTTCTTACACACGATTAATCACAGACTGAGAAGGCAAAAATGAAAACGTGTCCAAAAAAATTTACTGCATGAAAAAAAAAAAGAAATATTCACTTATTCAACAACCCGTTGACGATGCAACGGCAACATTCTGACAAAAGCTACTGGGGTGTTTGGAGCGCTACAACGGTGTATAACCATCTCACCCCCGCTGCAGTGACAGGCACTTCCAACGTCACGCTTGCTCCCACTGCAGTGATGGAGAGAGCTCAGCATCCAGGAACGCAAGAACAGGATAACAGTTTAACGTGGCTGTGGTCAGATTTTAGCCAGTTAACCTCACCGCCACCCCCCGTCCCCCCCAGCCACTGACCTCAGGGTACCAAACGCCCCCTAGTGGTCAACTCTGAGTTTAGATGATGGTTTAAAAAAGCCGATGTGCAGGGTAGAAACGTGTCTTCCCTGACATGAAAGATCTAACGTGGCAGCAAAAAGATGAGGAAAAATATAGTGTAAAGTAGCCAACTGATTTGTGCTGGTTTTGTCTTTTTTTTGTGTATTTTGACGCTGCAGCGTGTTGAGCTCTCGACCACTTTTTGGCACGTAACGCACATCAATTCACTCTTCTGGAGTCTAGTTGGATTTTTATCTTCATTCACAGCTGGAGGCCTTTGGGCACCGACTATCAAAGCAAACAGCTATTGGCTCACTGACAGCTAGATTAGAGGCTGGACCACGGTGTTAGACGTTAGAGCGGTTATTCTTTGGGTTTCATTTTATGAGAAATGCATGAAATAAAATTCCTGAGAACATAAAAAAAAACAGGCTGATTAGTGAACAAATCTCAGTGCATTAAACAACGTCTCCCTGGGTGATTCACGACACGTTTTTAAATAAATAAAATCTATGTTTCTAAAAAGATTTCTCAATAAATACCAAAATTTGGCTCAACGACTGGTCAGAAAATAAAAAATACCAATCATCAAACATTAAATTAAAGGCCACTTTCTCTGGTATCACGTTAAAAAGCATCACAGTGGCTTTAAAAGGCAACAACAACAGTATGGCTGTACTAATAAAGGTGATGGGCTACGTACCAACGCCACAGGTTGCTGGTAAAGAGGGTGAATCAAAATAAAAGCACAATTAACGTGCTCGCTGAACATCTCTAACATAGAGGTCATCACAAGGTCGACACCAAACGTGTAAAAAGACATTCAGATAGACACCCTACAAAGTGTAAACTGCTGATGTGGTGATTCAAGTCACAGCACAGAATATAAATAGAAACCAATATTATGAGATTTAAACACAGCTTATTGACTGGTCACGATGCCCCACACACACACACACACGCCGCCGTGTCAGGCTACGGCACGGACACGCTAACCTTGCTGCACCAGCCTGCGATAGTGTGGCATGACCTTGCTCTCTGGGAGGTAGAGCCCCATCTCCAAGGCAACCAACACGGGGAACTCCAGAGGTATCAGCTCTCGTCTGTTGATGCGGAAACGCTCCTCCAGCTTCTGTTGGTTCAGGGAAAGACCAGAGGAAGTCGACGGGTCATGAAGTCAAAAGAATTCAGCCAAATTAAACACAGCGCCTCCACACAAAGCCAACAAAAAAGGTCAATAATTCACAGAATCAGCTGCTGGTGCGGATGTTCTCAGCCGTATTTCAGACTCCATGAGGGAGCCAGCGGGGTGTGTTGACACTGACCATATGACAGGCAGGCGCACCAGCCTGCACCTTTGCCTTGGAGCAAGCAGTTGCTATAGTAACCATGTGTGTTTGCCTGCTACACAGACACTGTGGAAGTAGAACAACCTCATGCACTCACGTCAATCAGCTGTTTGACTTCCGGCTTCCGCAGTTCGCTGCTGATCTTTGCGGCCAGCAGCACGCACGCAGCAGCCACCAGCTTCCTGTTCTGCTTGTTGAGGCGTCCCTGCAGCACCAGCTTCTCAAAGTAAACAAAAGCCATCGCCGTGGTGACCGGCTGCAGACCGAACTCCTCGCTCACGGCGTGCATCTCTCTTTTCAAGCTGGAGGAGAGGGGAGGGGTCACGGTCACCGACCCAACACAGGAGCGGGTGAAAGGCTCTTTAAAGGTTAAAGGTCACCTTCTGATTTTACTGAGAGTCAGCTTGATGTGAGGGAACTTCTCCTTGAAGGTCTCGTTCATGTCCTTCTTCAGGTCTGACGGTTTCACATACTCGATCACAGTTGTCTGAGGAGACAAACCGACTGACCTGTCACCACCACAGCGCACATCCTCACACATCTGCTGTCAAATCTGGGTTTGACACTCGTTTGAGTTTTGACACAATTAACGCATTTGACCACATTTTTTCTTAAAAAGGATTGATTATCATCAGTATTCTTGCCCTGTGGTATCAGTGGTGTAAAAGTGCTCAGCAACCACTCAGGTTTACTGCGTCTGTGCTACACTTTTATGCTGTATGGATATAAAAAGCAACATAAGACACTCCCATCGGCTGCCCAAACGGTACAATAGCATCAACACACTGTAACCTGGATGCACCGCAGGGAATTATGGGAAGCGGAAACCCTGACCAGCATCAGGGGCTGACGGTTAGTCACAGAGACCCACAGACAGAAGAGAACCTCACCATGTAGGACGCAAATATCAGGACCCGCTTGTGTCTCCCACAAGGCCAGTGTGGGTCGCTGAGCAGGTTGGGGTCGTACTCCGCCACCTCCTCCGCACCTGCAGAACACAAACCCAGAGTCTGAGAAACTGAGCTGCAGATGCAGCTGACGGTGGTGTGGATGGCTTCTGCGTGTCGGCCTACATGGATCCTGCGCCGCGGCGTTGCTGAGGTGCGCGGGGGCGAAGCTTCTCGGCCCGCCGGCGCGGACGCGTGCCAGAGGAGTCTGAGCGCCGCCGCTGTCGGCGGTGCCGACGCTCTTCATTCTCACCAAAGCGTTGGTCGGGTAAAGAAACTGAGCGTAGGAGACCGTCTGAAAGGGAGAGGAAGCAGAACAGAAGCAGGTACGTTGCAGCGTGGGAGGGATTTCCGATTCTTGGCGGCTGATGTTGGATGTTCACCTTCCCAGAGGAGCCCAGCTCCACCCCCTCCAGGGAGGGCAGCAGGTCAGCAGCCACCACGGACGGAAGCCTCTGCCTCTGGGCCTCCAGCTTGGGATCGCTGTACAGAGAGACAGTTTGGTCATTTTCAGCCCCCCACACACACACACACAAACACACACACACACACGTCCTGACAGTGGTGATTATGGATCACAGAGGATGAAGATGAGAACGTAAAGGTGAGGAGTGTGCGCCCGTGCCGTCTCTGTACCTGAGGTGAGTGCTCTCTCCGTAGGGCAGCACTGAGAAAGCGGCGTATAACGACCGCTTGGCACAAATCAGCACGATCCTGGCAGACAAAACAGACGTGCATCAGTCTACAAGCTCCAGGCTGTTACTGACTGTAACCCACGGCAACGCCGGAGCTGGGAGGACAACAGAATCACCCGCGGAGCGGCTTCTGCAGAGGACCGAATCGCAACATCTGGATTTAGTTTTATTCGTCATGAGAAGCAACCAATGGAGGCTAAATGAAACAACAACCAACACGCGCAGGAAAATGCAAAACCTGCAGCCGCTGAGCCCAACCAGGATGTCAGCAACGCAAACATAAACCACCCATCAACAGCACAGCGTCTGAGAGGGACCAAACCTCATTAAACCCAAATCAGTCCATCAGTTCCTACAGAAAATATCAATTTCTTAGTGAACAACAGGTCAGTTTGGGAGAATATCATCAAATAAAACCACCAAACGTGGTCATAACCTTCTTTGTTGTGTCAAGTTTAAGCCTCTGTGACACCACATGGAGCAACTCTCTCTGTTAATTAAAGAGCAGCTTCGGATGAATGATTAACAGACGGCAGAAGCCTCCTCTCACCTGAACACTCACGACTGCGGGAATGAGATGTCAAAAAGGTGAAATGAGTGTGAAAACACAGAAAAATGACATGTTACACAATGAAATCAACCACATCTGCTCTCGGATGTGGCCTCCACCAGCAGCTGCTACTGATGAAGCCTAAACTAACTCGCTGCCACACGTAATCGGATTACTGTGACACTGACGTGGCGCCATTTAGAAATGACAGCCTCAAAATAAGGAAACGGTGTGCTTCTGCTTTCCTGCTGTGGGTACATCCAGAGCGTTCACACCCACCTGCATCCCCTGGTGTCGTACTGCCTCATGTTCTTGATGAAGTGGACTTTCTTTGGCACCTTGGGTCCAGGAGATCCAGACACGTTTCTCAGCCTGGAGGAGAAAATGTGGAATTTAGCCTCTCATCCTCCAGCGTGTCGTGTTTATGAGCACATGTATGTGACACTCTGGAAGTCAGGAAGTCTGGAATTCACCCCTCATACATTAAAACTGGCAGAAAATGCCAGAACTTTTCCAAACAGAAGGAAACTTCTTATTTTTTTATAAATTAACACAGAAGCTTTTCTCTTATGAGGAAGTCATTCATTCGTTCACAGGCCTGAGATCAGTCCCCTAACGTGTTTACCTCTGCCGTGAATCCAGAGCGATACCAGCCTGGACCGGGCTCGCTGCGGCGGGTGTTGACCTGACCCGGGAGCAGGGCGGGTGGACGCCGTCCGCGGTGCCATCGGCCGCATAGCCTCCCTCCAGGAAAACCTCGTTGGCCCCGGAAAACCCGGGAGACACCACCGAAGATGGTCGTGAGGGAGTGATCACCCCAGGAAAACTGGAGGACGAGCCATTGCCGAAGGCAGCGGCTTCTGTCACCTGGGAGACCGGCCCGAGGCTTTCCGCCGCCGGCAGAGGCTCGACCGCGGCGCCGCCGCTCCTGTCGCTGAGCCGGGGCTCGGCGTTGGCGTTTGGGTCGGCGCTTTCGTCGCCAGGCTGGTTGTGTGGCCGCCCGTCGAGCGAGATATTGTTAAGGAATAACAAAGCCGCTTGTCTCCTGCGGGAATCCTTGGCTTTCCTTCGGTGTTCTCGGTGTGTTTTTGCGGGTTGGTTGTTGCGGCTGGTCGCCGGGACACCGCACAGCGCGGTCGCCATTCCGGTTTGAAACCTGCCGGAGGGTCGCATGACAATACAAACCCGTGGCCCCGCCCTCCTACATGCTGATTGGCTGTAGGAAATAATATGACGGAAACGGTGAAAAATCCTCGAATGTGATTGGATGAGAGTAATAATATGATGAATGACGTAGTTTAAATTGCAGCGATTACATCCGCCAAGCAGGTCATGTTGTTGCTGGCTGTCTGTAAACATATATATTTAAATCAAATATTTAATCAGACAATAGGAGAAGGATCCGTTCAGCATTTGTTTTTAACTAAGTATGTATTAATATCATCTTCATCTCTATCAAAGGTTACCAACCAGGTTGAAGGTCTCTTCAATGCTCTCAGGGTGTTTTGCTTTCAAGGAATTGACCCCATCTTTCAGGAATTGACCCCATCTTTCAGGAATTGACCCCAGCTCTCTATTTAGCATTTGGGAACGTGGAATGTGAAAGTGTGAGACGTAAAAGGAGCCTCAGAAAGCAGCTCAGCTGTCGTCTGGCTCCACCGCAACTGCAGGAGATAAAAGCAGCCACAGTGTTACTGAGGTCATTCTGTGCTCTAATAAACCACATTTTCTTTTTTTTTTTAAAAAAAAAAGGCATAAATCAGGTAAACACATTGGTCTTTATTCCGGCAACAACAAAAGAATGACATTATATTCACCTTGGACGTTTTTTTTCTTGCTCTGACCAGCAATCCTGGCATGACCAGTTTAAGGCTTTTTTTTTTTTTTGAGTTTGAGGTACAGCCTCGCACCATCCTGCCACAACGAGTCCATTTGATGGGTCACCGTGTTGCTGTCACATGACTGATTTGAACCTGTTAGCACCGTAGCTTAGCTTTGTTACTGGAATTGTGGTGGGAAGAAGGTGCTTATTTCACTCTCATCTGGGAAAATGGGCAGACTGGACAGTGTTTACAACAAAACCGTCATATCTCAGTGACAAAACTCTAAATCAGCATCGATGCGCATGGCTTCCCCTGACTTTTACACATGCACGCACGTGCACACACACTCTCACACACCCTTGATATCAGATATTTACCCTTTTGGGACAAAAACAGAAAATAAAAAATAAACAACCATTAACACTTTGTTTCCCAAGTCTATGAATTGATAATTTATGAGGAGGTTATCAGTCTTTACAATAAAAATTCAGTGCTCAAATAACGAAGAACAGTTTAAAACCAGTGTATCTACAGCTCCTGTTTGAAGTAGCAGGTCAGATTTACATCCAACGCATCTCCAGCCAAACTTAACTTGTTGAAATGGTTATTTCATCTTTTCAGGCCTCTGGATTACTGAAGCATTTATAGGATGAAAAGTGGGGGTGTGAGAAAAAAAAATCCCCCATTTAAAAAAATTTAAAAAAATCTCTAAAACACAGACATGTAAAATAAAGTGTTAAGAAAAGCACCACATACCTGCACTATCAGGAATACAGAAGCTATTCTGTTGGGAGTATGATGATAGAGTTCAGCTGTTTTCTCCTTTTTTTCTGACAACAACATATGAATACAGTACAATTACAGACAGTGCTGTCCATCTGAAACTACTTCTTCATTGTACAGTTTCATTTACATTAGATTTGCAGACGCAGTCGGTAGAATACATCCCTTAAAGGTAAATGTTTTGTTCAGCACATGCACATTCTGGATGCAGGTGCATCTAATAACAGTGATGTCATGACCCCGGAAAGGACCGATTGCTCGTAAACGCACACACAAATCTCTTTTTCTGTTCCACCTTAATTAGAAAACAAGTAAAGTACAACGAGAAATGTCGTAACTTGCACAAACGGAATGACAAAAATAAATATGCTCAAAGCTTTTCCCACAAATAATCACATTTTCAATTGTTTTTACATTCAACTAAAAATGTCGCTTTTGAACTCCTTCAACATGAGTGAATAGTTATGGAACGTATGATTGTTGAGGCCTGTGCTGCCTTTGTTCCCCTCCTCCTCTGTCGTTTCCCTTCTAGCTGCCATAAATAATCACACATGTTGAAGTTGCGCCTGGGCTTCTTTTGGACCAGGATGTGCTGACGTTTGCTGAGGAGGACCTCGCGTCTCTGATTGAGCATCACCTCTGTGTCTGTCTGTCTGTCTGTCTGTCTGTGCGTCCATCCTGCACCACACCCTGAGCTGAGAACCGATACCGAAACCAAAACACTCGCCACTGTCGTACATCACAGTAATGCGCCCGTACAAAAAGGCGGTCTGCGTCTGTCTTTGCCTGCTTGTCTCCGTCGTGGAGCTGAACCGGAGCGCGCTGGGAGCCGCCCACCGCCGTTGTACTTAAGGCAGGTGTGCCTGGAGGTAGCGGGCCGAGCCACGGCTCGTGGCCCGCATCACACCGTGGTCTCGTACTCCGTCACCTCTTTGGGCGCGCCCAGGCAGCGGTACTGAATCCTCGGAGTGACCGGAGCAGCACTTTCCAGGACAAGGATGGTTTTACGCAGCCTGCGGTCGATGAAGTGGGCGTCCCAGGCCGGGTATTTCTTCCTGGGCAGGTCTATTCGGATGACGGGCCCCTCTGTCCTGGGTGTGGGGTGGTTTAGTGGGGCGTGAGCACCCCGGGGGGGTCTTACCTGAAACACGTCTCCATCTATCCCAGCCCCCTGCTCTCTCTCAGGGGCTTTAGTTCTCTGCAGGGTCCTGGGGGGGCTGCTCACCACGTCGGGTGGGTGGCTGGACGCTGGAGAGGCCAGCGACTCTACGGGCACCTCCTTCTCCACAATATAGCCCCACCCTGATACGGGGCCGTCGGGGTGCAGCAGACAGTAATACACAAACATGAAGAAGGTGCCCAGAGCGTAGCTGCTGGCCACCACGCACACCATGATGACGGCGTAGGACTCTGACGAGTGGGCGCCGCGATACAGGTACCAGAGCGCGGTGAGCGCCACGTTCTCTACGAACACGGTCAGGCTGTAGATGAGCATCCTGCAGCGAGTGCGCCCCTCCCTCACACTGAACCAGCAGAAAATGTACACAACACCCACCATCATGTTATAGATGATCTCCTCCCATTTGGACATGCAGAAGTCTGTTTCACCTTGGATTATCCAGAAGGTCATGATGCACCAGTGGGCCACGATGAAGATGCCAAAGTAAAGCTGGAACACGGAGGCGAAGAGGGCGAAGGCCAGCGTTCGGGCGCCGATGGTGAACAAGTGCCACAGAATCTGAGCCATGACGGCCTTGTAGGTCATGGGCAGCTTATCGTCCCGGGAGTCCCTCAGCACTTTCTGATAGGAGGCGATCATCCAGGCGAGAGAAACCAGCGAGGCAGAAGCTGAAAGGCCTGCAGAGACCGAGAGCAGAGGAGGCTCAGAGAGGAAGCACCAGCGAAACAAGCCCATCAACCTCCCCTCTCCTTCTAAATGACCCTGATTAATCACCCACAACCGCCCGCTGCCATTTACCCACGCTAGATTAGCTACTAGAACGTTTTCCCCCGGGTGAACCCAGCGTAAGGAGGCGTCAGCGGCTCCGCCGGGGGTCGTTCGTGAGCACGACCGACGGCGTCTGTGACGTCACTGATGCCGACACCCACCCTGAAGAGGCAGGACCTGCTTGGTGTAGATCATGATGCTGAGCTGCAGAACCAGCTGAGGCGCGCTCTTCAGGAAGGACTCCAGCAGGCGCAGCATGCTGATGTCGGCGCTCTCGAACATCATGCGCCAGTAGAAGTGACGGCGCTCGGGGTCTCCGTGCCACCGGCTCTGCACGCCCAGGTAGAGGGCGTGGACGTACCTGCGTGCAACAGACAGACAGTAGCGTAATGCGTAAAAATGAGGTGGGGAGACTTTGAAGGATGTTTTAGGAACTTTGCTGCTCTTCAGACGTGTCTGGTCGTCAAAGCCAGACTCTCAGAAGTCATTAATGATTATTCTGAAGTCTGGGAGCCGTCGGTATTCTGGGCTCTTGGAGGATTTAGATTAAACCGAGCAGCTCTGTTTTAATTTCAGAGGCACCGGCGGCTGCGGATGTCTGAGAGCTCTCGTATGAAATAAGTCAGAGGGCTGCAGACAAGTCAGCCCGAAGAGAGAAGAAAGAGACGCGCTCTCATGACTCTGCTGACTCCAGCGTCGCTCCCATCTCAGCTGGTTTCATAACGGCCTTTCGTAACTAACACGTGTCACCAGCACATTACCGCGCTGGCGCACCACCATGTGACAGCTAACTGGGTCGTGCAGCAGCCCTGGAATCATCATCACACACCAAGTGTTAAAAAATAAAGACGATGGCTGCCACAGCGGACTGCAGCTATAAACGTGTGAGCGATAGCCTCGGGGAGGGGGGGTCACCAGACTCCTATGTCAACAAGCTAAATGAGAGAGAGAGAGAGAGAGAGAGAGAGAGAGAGAGAGAGAGTGTGTGTGTTTTGAGGTTCCTGCTACACACAAAGTCTGCCCTGGGATGCTAAAACAAAATTGAGCATATGTGCAGAAATGAGGGCGGATGACTCACAAGCAGACACACGAACCCTCTTCCCATCGCTTCTGCGCCGCCGTTTCATTTGGCGAGCGCGCCTAAATTGATCCCCGCTCACCTGCCTGACTGCGTATCGGTGACGGATCATTCCCGCGTTAGCAGCCGAAAGTAAAACGCGGCGCTAATCCTCTTAATGGGCAGACACGCCGGCCCAGCTGAATGGAGTGCACCCAGCAGCTTTAATGGCATTACCGGTAATTCTGCACTGCCGCGAGGTTTTAATGCTCCTGGGCACGCTCACACATGCACGCCTCCAGGAGGAAATAAGAAATCAATATATATAGATATATATATATACAGTATATTACCCAGTGGGTGGTCTAAGGTGGCAGGAAGAGGGAGGCCACAACGGCGGACAGACGGGCAGAAACTTCAGAAAGAGTCCGTCAGGATCCAACAGTTTCTCCTCTCTAACTACACCTTTCTCCTCCCGCCTTCATTCAGCCGAGTGGCTCCATCTGACTGGCAGCAGTTCAAGCCTGTCAGAAGCCATCAGGGCGCTGGAGGCTCCAGCAGCCGCTCGCTACAGCTGAGGATGGCTGACCTACAGACCTACTAGCATTTAAGTGAGAGCTGTGCCTCAGCGTGCACCCGTTTGCTTTGAGTCTCTGAGCGCAGCTGGTATTTACACATGTTTGGAGGGAGGCATCTAAACATTCTAAAACCTGCAGGGGGGGTTTGGGAATATGGATTTTAGAGGGGGGGGAAAAAACAGAGAAGGAGCCTGGAGCTGAGAGCTGGAAATACACCAGACGATGATGGGGAGGCGGGCGGAGATCGCTGCAGCGGGGGGAGCCTTTCTGAAGCTTTCACAAGCACAATCTCACACGCACGAGACAAAGGGGCCCTCGTTTTCCTGGCGACTGTGGCGGATGAGTTGGTGATTTTCTCCTGGAGATGACTGACCTAAAAGCGCGTAGGGGTGTAGTGAGGCGGGGGGTGGGGGGGTGGGAGGGTGGAGTCTGCCCCCCCCCCATCACCACCACCACCACCACCCGTTTAGAGGCTGTGGAGAAACGTCAAATAATGCAAAAAGACATTCTGGCATTTTGAGTTCAGATCCTGAATGTTCACGCTTCACAGGCTGCATACAGGGGAGCTGCACACACACACACACACACACACACACACACACACACACACACACACAAAGACGGAATGTGCACCCCCTCCCCTCAGATCCAATTACGGCTCTCGGACTCACCTCCAGACCTGCGCCAGCTGAAAAATGTGAATGACGGCCTGGAACAGCCAGATGAAGAGCCTGCAGCAGCCGCGGGCTCCTCCCCCGGTGGCCGGCCCAGGCGGCGCCTCGGCCGCGGCGGCGCGGCCAGCGCCCCGCTCGCCGCTGTCCTTGGTGCTGAAGTCCTCCTCCCCCGACGCCGCCACCACGGCGGCGGCCGCCGAGCTGCTCTCGACGGTTTCCGCAAAATCGTAGGCGAACCATCGGAAACTTAACACCTGCACCACCAGGGACGGGACCACGACAAAGACCAGAGTCAGCGCGAAGCACCAGTAGTAAGTCCGGAGGTAGTAGTCCGCGGCCAGCCACAGGT
Organism: Arothron firmamentum; assembly: GCA_016586285.1. Classification (NCBI taxonomy): domain Eukaryota; kingdom Metazoa; phylum Chordata; class Actinopteri; order Tetraodontiformes; family Tetraodontidae; genus Arothron; species Arothron firmamentum. Next base: position 45,871 of record BJFM01000569.1, on the reverse strand, counting down.
CTGAGGCCCCGTCCGAGAAGAAGACCAGCAGGGCGCACAGCGTCCAGCAGCAGTCCGGGAGGGAGTAGCGCTGCTCGGCGGGACGGGGCCGGGGGGCCCGTGGGTCCGGCCCGGCAGGACACTCGGCTTGGATTTGGTTCCGTGGAGAGAGGGGTGCACCGTCAGATTTCGCGGCCATGTTTGTTATGGGGAAGAGAGTGAGTAAGAGATGGGAAATTGATGGAAGGGGGAGGGGGGTCGCGCAGCGTGTCCGCCTGGATGCATGCGTGTGGGTGAGCGGGGAGGGGGAGGAGAGTGGGGGTGGGTGAGAGTGGGGAGGCACCGCCGGAAACCACACGCAGAAATGGGTTTTTAATTACGAGCCTGCTTTGGTGGGTCGGTACGGAAGCCTGCTGGCACCAAAGGAAGAGCGGACACGTTTGACTACACTTCAGTCTAGTTTAGTGATTATAAAATGTTTAAATAACAGAAATCAGGCTGGAAAAGGAATTAAACTGGGTTTTTTGGTGTGCACCTCAGTCCTGTCATTGGGCTACTTCTATTTTTTTAAGTTTGATTCATTAAAATATAATTATTCCAACCAAAATTCAGCTGATTTTGTGTAACAATCTAAAAATTCTGACCTTTACTTCATCAACTATTGTTAATTTATTTATAACATTTAAAATCAGATTAAGAGAAGGACCTGCAGTCAACAGGAAACACCCGTCCAGCTTCAAGCCTGCCTTATCGCCGTGGCAACGTCCCGATAAACCAAAACCTGGACTTTAAGCAAAAAAAAAAGACATTTGACACTTTTACTAAAAAACAACACCCCGAAATAATGAAAACGTACTAAAATTTAATCATTCATAAAAGCTGGAAAATCATCTGTGACAGCAATATTAGAGTCGGTTTAGTACAATATATTTTCAGCCTCAAGACAAATCAGAACACCATTTTCCCCATCGGTCTATAAAATACTAATTTCCTTAGCTTTATTATGCAAAAATGGAAGTAGAATATATTATGGGAAATATGGAAGGCTTGCAGCTTTTGATATAAAACAAAGTCACTTAGGAAAGATGTTACTCATCAATACGCACCATTAAAAGTGGGAACAGGTAACTGGAAAATGATGCATCTGCGTCGACCAGGCAAACATTTCATCTTTTTTTCTGCAGGTGGATTTTAGGTTATTTTAGTTCCCGTAAATGTGGATTGAAACCATTATTTTCAAAAGAGACACGGAAAAGAAAAATAAAGCAGAGCTATTAACAGGCTGACCATTAAAAAAAAAAAAAAAAAAAAGAGAGACTGTGGCCATTAGAAAGCAAAGGGGAGTTTCTTCAGAGGTGTGGTCTGCTGCCACGGAGGTGGAGGTGGTGAGTATCCGTCAGCCGTGTTCTAAATGCTCTGGAGAGGACTGGGAATGCTGGCACCATCCACTGGGAAACGGTTAATCATAACAAGCTTCTGCAAGCAGGGAAAAAAAACAACAAAAAAAACACACGTCACCACATATTAAAACGCAAGTTTGCTGCACAAAACATGCATAACTAGAGCTTTAAAAAAATTTTTAGACGATGAATAAAAATTAGCAGTAAAACAGGATTTATTCAATCAATTTGAAGTTACATGGTAGAAAAATATAATAAAAATAAACCACCAATCTAAACCCCAAGTGCAAAAGCACTAAACATGTCTTTTAATAGCTCATATTTAGAAAAAAAGACACAAACTACATTAGCACTTTTAGCCACTGAACACTTGCGCTGTTTGGCCAGCAGGCGGAGCCAAAGCGCTCAGTAAAACTCAGTTTGGGTTCGTTTCGGGGCCATAAAATTAAAATTCACCACTTATTGCTGTTAGAAATGTTTTTTTAACCTCTTAAATGACTAAGTAAACTCCATATAAAAGGCGAAAGCCTCACTGTTTCATCCCAACTCCCCAAAACAACATGAATAATTAACAGTTCCCAAATATTCCCAGGCGATCTGGGAGCTGGGTGCAGTTTCATCACCCACCTGGCCTGAAGCTACTGTTGGGGGGTGGGGGGGGGGTGCTCTAGAGCAGCGTGCAATTCGACCTCTTTTTTGTCTTCTTCTTTTCCATCGGCGTTTTTCTGTTGATCTGCCGCACCAGATCGTAGAAAATCTGCAAGACAGGTTTCGCCGTGTCACTGGCGCAGCAGTGCGGTGAGAACTGGGATGACTGGGCCCAGTTTGGACCACCAGCGCTCACCTCGTTAACGTTGATCTTTGATTTAGCTGAAGTCTCTAAAAAGGCACAGTTGCTCCACTGGCGGGCCAGGTTCTGGCCCTGGTCCTTGCCCACCACGCGCTCGTTCTCCAGGTCACACTTGTTTCCAACCAGGATCATGGGAACCTGAGGGCTCAACCAGCGTTAATCTGGGTTTATTCCGCATCTTTTCCTAATCTGATAAATATTCAGAAAAGCGAAATGGAAATTAAAGGAGCCCTCCTGAATAAATAAAGCCCTCACGCAGCGCGGCGTCTAAATAAAGACGCTGAGAGAACCTACGGCGTCTAAAAAACCCCGGTGACATTTCCACCCCATCGCCGAGTTCCTGCCCCCCATCTGCTCTGATCCCCCCCCACTGAGGAAAACTAATGAGGGGGTGATGAAGCCGAGAGGAGAGGAGAGAAAGGTTAACGCGCTGGAAGAAATCTGGAACTTCAGAGGATCACACAGATGTCACAAACACAGCCTCCATTTCAAACCAAAGGAATTCTGGGATGTTTCCAGCAGATCAGAACCCCGACGACAACTTTTAACACGAAACTTTGTTCACAAACACAACAAATCTATGATTTTTATAGAGGAAGCATTAAAAGTCATGAAATGTGTTAATATTCTGTGTTAACTTACTTTTACACTGATCTAATCTCTAAACAGCCTCAGAAGCCTCCACACTCACGTCATCGGTGTCCTTCACTCGCAGGATCTGCTCTCGGAGGTCCTGAAGGTCGTTGAATGTCGACTGCGCTGTGATGGAGTACACCAGCGCGAATCCCTGGCCGTTCTTCATGTACAGGTCCCTCATGGCGGTAAACTGTTCCTATAGAGACCGCGCCCGGGGGCAGAAACCGTCAGGGACCTGCGTGAACGCCTCTGGGCGGTTTGGACCGATCTGACTTACTGTTCCGGCCGTGTCCAGGATTTCCAGCATGCACTGCTGCCCGTCCACCTCCACCTGCTGTTGGAGGAAAGTCAGACTTTTAAAATCAGGCATGAGAAGAACGGAGAGACGCAAGTCAGCCAGGACGGCGGGGTCATCAGAGACGTGCACCAGCAGGCGTCTCTTCCTACCTTTCTGTAGGAGTCTTCTATTGTTGGGTCATACTTCTCCACAAAAATGCCCTGAACAAACTGGACCGTCTGAAAGAGGAAACAAACACGCGTCTGCAGCAGTCCCCAAAGCAAACACACACACTCTTCCCGTATGAAATCACACATCCCTTTGTTCCGTTAGCATCTGTTAGCATCGTTCATCAGCTTAGAAGAATGAGACAACACTGCCCTCAGCCATTCTAACCAGTTTGAACAGACTGGGCGGCTGGAATAAACATACTTGTATTGATAGGGAAGCATTAAACACAACAGGGATGTGACCTGCTGGGACTCACCAGTGCTGATTTCCCCACTCCTCCTGATCCCAGCACCACTAGCTTGTACTCACGCATGGTGGGCGACTTCACTGGACAGCACAAGAGTCTGCAGGGACACAGATCAGAAGATGACACTCGCGCCGTCACAGAAAGAACCGAGCTGCTCAAACAAGCTTTGCTCTGAGTTCTGGAGGACTCAGACGGTTTATTAGCCAGAGCAATTACAAAATCCTCCGAATGGCAGACACACTACGCCAGGGTTGACTGCGGAGAGGCTGGGCATGCCTTCCAGGGCTTTAAATAACCTCATCCCATTACAAGACGGAGAAAAAAGCCAGAGAAAGTGACCTCTGGTCAGCTCCATCGGGCTGATTCGCTCTGTGGCCCAGAAAGCTCTGGTCAGAACTAGAACAGGCATGAAAGTGAAACCTAGATGACTGTTTCCCCTAAAGCGCAGAAAACCCAAAGATTATTTTACTGGGAAACAAAAACTGCTGCTCTCCCATCAAAATTTTTATTAGGCACTGAAGTACCTTAAATTCTGATTTCAAGCTTGAATTTTGAAACTCTTGGTGATGCACACGTAAATCTCCTATTAGCAAGCAATTAAAAATGTTCAAAAACATGTATAAAGACACACGTGGTGAAAACCCCCTGATTGAAACCCTGAAATGCAAATATATTCTCCATTTGATGTACAAAATGTCAAGGAGGGGGAGACGCACGCCATGAAATCTCATTTAAGAAGCTCTCTGAATCTAATGATCACAGGCTGTCCAACATTCGTCAAATGGAGGAGAGGAACAATACAAAAACCACTCTGTCACACTCAGCCTGCATTTGCAATTCTAACTACGGCGCACGGAGCATCACCAGAAACCCACAGTGTTAGTTGGGTACACAGGGTCGGCTACAAAGAGCCATTGTAATGACGCGCCGCTGCTCAAGTGCACCACACAAACAAAATGGAGATCTGAAAATGCACAAATGAAAAATGCTTGGAAACAATTACAAAGAGGAGGGTTGGACCCAAGGATGATCATGCTGGGTTTTTCATGCATTTGTTGGAATTAAATGCACATGAAGATTTATGTGGGAACCAATTCTATCGTTTAACATCAGATAAAACTGGTTCTTTTTCTGATTAGATAAAATGCTGAGTTAAGGTAACACTAGCTTCACAAATGAGACACTTTACAGCGTGACAGACTTTAACCTACTGTGTAGACGGCTGGTGCAGACAGCAACTCCCTCTACATCTGGCGAGGAGGGGGCCCGACAGATCCTCAGGTACACCGATGTCAGGGGCAGGCGCTGAGGTTCGGCTCGTCTACTCTACACCAAAGAGATCGCACAGGAAACTGCCTCTAAAAAATGGAAAATACAGCCTGGTTAGAATAGCAACAAATCTTGATGTACAGAAGAGTTTAAATGCATATTTGTTTGGCATGTTTATGAAGAATGGCTTTCTGGTGTACATTTAAGAGCTGTGTGTGTTTACTTCATGGCATCGAGAGGTGAGCTGTCACATGATACCTAACTAACATGGCGGTTAATATGTTTTTTAAAAGATAGTTGCTGTTCAATAGATAAATGCATACACAGACGTTTAAAAATTACACAAAAACCTAACTGAACAAGAGAAAATACATTTCCATTCAAATAAAAAAATACTTTTCCAATGACACCACTCAAAATTCTTAAGAAAACCTTAGAACAACAGTATCTTCATAGTTTAAATGAGTTTTTATTACATTTTAAGGAAATAAAGGCGAAAGTTATGTTCGTGGCAACTTGTAGCACAGTTGATTTCGAAAGGAAGGGTGTGGCTATTAGTTTCCCAACAACAGAGCGTCACTGTTCTAAACTTCGAAAAGGTAAAAAGTCGACAGTTTCAGTAAATAAACTTAATTAAAAGACCACTTTAAATGTGTTGTGAGAAACCATGACTGCAAATAAAAAGTAGCTTTCTTAAAATAAACGCTTACACATATTAAATACTAGCATACTGTTAGCATGGTTTGGAATTAGCTAGCTTAGCCTGCATTAGAAAACATACAATGTTCTATCTCGACATAAACAAGACTAACTAGCGAAGGTATTTCGAAGAGAATTTAACAACCACCCAACACGAGTTCATATTTAACAAACATTGAACTCGGTTTTACGCGTTTGTTTAAAGGAAACACAAACATTGTTTGGCAAACATTAGTGGCTAATAAGTTAGTTAGCTTGTTGGCGCACTAGGCAGAACTCTCACATCTCGTATGTACTGCATTAAAACGCGAAAGTCTTAATTCTGATTTAGACATCATGTCTGTAAATATCCTAAATGTCGATCACGTCGGGGATAAAATCAGACAAGAGGAGATCAACAAATCGGGTTTGTACCGAGAGCTCGTTAGCTGCTCTAGCCAGTTATCTAGATTAGCCTACAAGCTACATGTCTCACTGGGAATTTTAAACCACACTAAATTGAAAAAACACTTTGATACATCTGCAGTCGCATAATTACTGGTTTATCTTTATCAACCGAAGTCACAATTTAGTTAAATAGCTGTCCAGAGGCTAATTTTAAATGGGGATGTAGTTTCTGAAGACTCTTACCGTGTTCCGCTGCGAGTGCGCTCAACCACACTGGGAGAAAGTGCGGAAGGGTCGGGACCAGCAGCTGCTGATTGGCTGAGAATTAGCCAATCACAGTGAACCAGATTCAGGCCGGTATAAAACATCGTTAGAAAAACCAGTAAAAAACAACAGGACAGCTTATTAAAAATGAAATTAGCCTCAGTGTGAGTGCCGGGAAAGCGTTTTTTTCTCAAATTAAGAAATATGAATGTGTCAACAAAGTCTGCAAGCCCTAATTTTGACCACAATTCAGGTTTGGGTGCAATAAAAACATTCATGGAGAATCATCTAAACTGTTGGTAATGATGGTTTCTGTGAAATAACACTTTTACGCAAGTTTCGTGTGAAGCATCTTTAATGATCCATCATCGAAAATGAAAGGGTGCAAAAGAAATGACAGAAAGTAGACCAAAGAGGAACTAAGGAATTGTCTTGTGAGAAATGCTCACAGACTTGTTCTGATTTCTGCTTTTACTTCCTTTTACCTCTCTGACAGGGGCATTCCTCCAAATATGTTCATTTACAATAAACACGTTATAATACAACACTGTTTAAAATAAATACAACAACGACTGAGGTGACTTAAACAGGAACTTTAATGACCCAGTGTGGAAGATTTGGCAGCATCTAGTGGTGAAATTACAGATCAAAATATTTGAATACCTGCGATTATAAATAAAGAATCCATCGTTTTTTGTGTGCGTTATTGTATCATAATCGTGACGAATAAATCTGATATTTAAATTTGAAAATGTGCTACTTTATGCATCGTAACAGTGGCTTTTATACATTTAGGACATTTTATCTAGTTTTATTTCAGACTCATTACCTCCAACTAAATATGAAGGGTAGCGTCGTCTTATAACACTTGTGATTACTACATTTTTTTCTTCCAAAATCGAAGAAACTGTAAAACTTTTTCAGCCAAGTCTTTCTTCTTGTTCTCTTCCGCTACATGCGACGAAACAACAGAAGAAGAAAGAACTGTGTCGTCATCATCGCCTTTCATTTCTTCTTCTACTGCAATAAAAATGAAAGGGCGCCACTAGAGGAAAAGATGAAAAACTGCATCACAACAGATACCCCGTTAAAAAACAAACAAACAAACAAACAAACAAAACAGTTGCAAATAGTATTAAAATGCCTGTTTGAAACACATTTGTCTGTGTCTTTGCATTGAAATAACACAACGAACCTCCTTAATTACCCTCTGGTGGAATTAAGTAGTCGTCCACAAATTGTGCAATGTGAATACATTTAAAGTTCGAACAAGTTTGTCATTCTTCTGATCTCAGTGAATTATCAACCGTTCAGAATTTAGTGACGGGAGAGTTTTAGTTCCTGTCCGGTTTCTTTGAGATCTGAATACCAACATTTTTGTGATGAGATGTATAAACTTTGTAAACCCTCAGATGTTTATGCTCACCGAAGTGGACCTCCTGCCACCAGCACCTAGAGATTTCCTCTTCAAACTTTAAATCTCGAAGAGCTTTTTTGTTTTTTGTCAGTGAGGAGCAGTGGGGGAATTCTACAACCATAATTACAGACTAATATAGACGCTTTTTTTGAATCTACGGGACAGAATACGTAAAATGCCAACGAGGACATCTAGTGGTTATAAGTGAAAGTACACCAATTCTCCATAGAACAAAAGGGATTTATTCCACAATATAAACGTGTAACATCTTCAGCTCCCCCGGGTCCTTCCCATAGTGACCTTTGCTGTGGTGTTACATGTCAGCAACGTCCTGCCACTTCGCCATTGTGCCCTTTAATCACGCCATATGTTAAGTTCTCTGCACGTCACACCATCGCTCAACCGCCCACAAAGATCGATCAATGCAGGTCAATTCAGACAAAAACTTATTGCTCAGATAAATAAAACTATTCTACAAAAAAAAAAA
>BJFM01000569.1:11891-37714 GCA_016586285.1 Arothron firmamentum | reverse complement strand
ATCTGGGGTCTTAATGAAAATTCGGACTCTTTTTGTCTGTTTTAACATGCAAGGAGGTTCAGAGAAGATAGTTCAAAGCCACAGTTCACCTTCTTCACTGGGAGCGACATATTTAGGACTCCTTTGCACTGATGTACTGGAATCCCATGCAGTACACTTCATTTCCTGTTTGTTTCATTTAGACATCCACAAACAATTCTGAAAAATGAAATATATAATATATGTAAAAATACAAGAAAAAAACTAAACATTATAGTTCTGGACAACAAGTCACAGAGGAGATAGCACCGTTGTTACAAAAGGAGGGGATAGAGGGTGAGGGGAGCATGGGACCAGTGACACATCCAGAGTGTTGGCTCCGACAAACAACAGAACGATCCACATCTTCAGCTTCACTTCCTCCTGTGTCCATCGCTCAGCGTGCATCTGACACAAATGTAGTCCTCCTTCTCGGCCATCTCGGCCGAAACGCCCACGCAGACCTGGTGGAACCACTGGTTACAGCTGCCGTCACACTGGACCCAGTCCACCTGCAGGCAACAGCACAGCAGCCTCATTTTCAACATCCTCCCACCATCAAAGTCCTTTACATTTAGCATCAGTCGCAGCGTTTCTGCCTATTATAAAAGTGTTACTCTGTGATTTTAATACATTTGGCTATGACCTTTTCAGGATAGGGAGAATATATTTCTGAATCAATCCTTAAAGGTAAGCAGAGCAGCACAAACATCTTTTTAGCGTAGTTGTGTCTTGTTTTTCTCACCTCATCTCCCTCTGGCTGCTGACATCTCTCGGCAGGACATGTGACAATTTCTTCATCAGAGCCATCAGACTGAGAGAAATCAGAGCGTGGAGATGAAGAGGTCGAGGCCGCCCTGCACTGCAGGTTCTTTTTATTCATCTTCTGTCTTTTATGTGTGTGCTTTTTGTCCCTCCTGCCTTCTGTGCCTAAATCCTCCCTCTCCAGATGTCGCTTTGCTTTCTTTTCTGAGGCGTCCCTCATGCCAGCAATTCCATCCTTAAAAAAAAAAAAAAAAAAAAGACAGCAGAAATTAAAGCTAACCGGCACATGTGAGATGATTTATCTGGTAGGCAGACTGTACCTGGAGATTGTTTCCCTGAGAGTTAAAATGCATGTGTGGACTGCAGTCTGTGGGCTCAGTCTGAGGTGGGGACGTGCATCTGTCCGTGTGCAGGCTGCCCACTCTGTCCAGTAAGACGTTACAGAGGTTCTGGACCTCTGGCAGAGACACCTGCAGCAGGAGCCCCTCCACCATCAGCTCCTCCAGATCCTGACTCAGACCTGTCGCACAGATAATTAGCCATCGGTGATCTTTACCAGAGCGGTTAAAGGGTGACAGGGACACTGACCCTGCAGAGGGATGCATCTCTGCTCCGTATAAAAGACCGTCTGACCGTGGTCGGTCCTGGTCCACTCTGGTGTCAAACACGGGGCCTGTAAACAAAACATCCAAACGCTGACTCCTACGTCCTCACCGTCTCCAAACAGTGACCCCTGAGATGCAGCCTGACCTGAGTGTTGTTGTGGGAGATGTGGCTGCCTGAGGCCCAGCATGTTAAAGTGGGAGGGGTTGCTGGTCTCTCTTCAAGTTCTGGCAGGTTGTAAGACAGCGACATCTCCTGCATCCGCTGCTGCCAGCTAAGTGTCCTCTCCACCAGATGGTGCAGAGCTTCACCCTCCGGCAGTCGCACCCCCGTGTGCTGCAGAGACGCCAGCAGGGGGAGGACTTTGTTGAGAGGGGGCTGTTCAGATCTCCGGCAGTGCGGACAGAGCCACGGCCACGCTTCGCGGGAGTCCGTCAGGTCTCGGACGCAGGCGCTGTGGAAGGCGTCCCTGCAGAGCTCACACTGCAGCATCGCACCCATGGGCGCCTTCTGACACACACACACCCTCAGGTCCGTACACTCTGCCGTGGGGAGGAGCTTTGACTCGTTTGCTGCCCTGAGATGAGAGAAAGCCTCCATCTCCCTCAACCGCAGCTCCTCCAGAGTTGCCGTCTGGTGAACAAAACAGAAGATCTGTTTTTAATGACACCTCAAATCCCTGAACGAGGAAATGTAGCTGGTCACGTTCCACTGCTGCGTACTGTAGAGGTAGAATCCTGGGTCTCTGAGAGCACTTTTTCTACATCACTGGGAGAGTTGATCCTCAACGTTTTCTTTTTGTTGTTTTTAGGCAATTCCTTTCCTTTCTTAGCCTTCCTCTTTGGAGAAGATGTATTCACAACTTCACATCGTGGACACAGAACCTGCACAAAACAAACCAGCGTCACCAGTAAAGAACCTGGCCTTTGTCCTCTCAGTGCTCCTACTGAATGTAATAACTGCTGTGGTTTTTACCTCGAGTAAAGTGAGATTAGAATCCTTCCGGAGGAATAACGTAGCTGCAGAGTCTTTCCACGTGTGCACTTCGGCCATCAGAGTCTCCAGCCTGTCTAGAGGCTCCAGGTGCACCTGGATGGCCTGTCCCCGCAGCACCGTGTCAGAGAGACTGTCCATCATCAGCTCCCCACCGCCGGCCTGAAAGAAGCCGGTTAACTCCGCGTTAATTAAAGACGCAAGGAAGCGTAACAGGAGAATCAGGGACGCCAGCTTTAACCTGAAGTTCCTCTGCCTCCTGAAGCCACTCTCGAGCTTTTCTGACAGCGTCTTTCAGGAGAAGACAGTTTGGGAGGTAAGCAGGGATGACAGACGCCTTCTCAGCAGCAACGTTCAGGGTCTCGATGGAGTGTGGCGGTCTGTGGTGGGCAGAGAAACTGATGACGTACTACAGGTAACACGCTGCGCCCGAGTTACACATCATTATGGGAAAAAATGTCAGGCATCTTTAAATGAAGCTCTCCGTTACTGTTTCTTTCCAAAACAAATCGTTTGAAATGTTCAGGACAGTTTTCCAGCATAATTTCATATTTTTATTCTTCAAAAATAAATTAATAAAAAGGAAAACCCTTAACATGGAAAAAGACATGTACAAATCATCTCACAAAATATAAAAGAATAACTTTTGGTGACATGAAACCCTGAAGCAGCCGGAAAACAGCGATTTAAACTGCTCATTCCTGACAGCCATGCCGTTAACACCTTCCAAATGCACTGGTAGCAGTCATTACTCAACAATATCACATGAATGAGGGCAGAACTAAATATGATGCTCACTCTGTTGTTGATCTTGTTGAATAGTCTAGCAGCAGCATTTGCACTAGCTGTAATTAAAATGAAGCAAAATCAAGAGCACTGATTTCACATTACGTTCTTCACTTACAATCAGTGCAAATACCTTGGCTGTTACAATCACAACACAGTCATAACACACACACACTGGTTGTTTAGGAGTGCTTTGGAAACGCTACCAACTTGTGATTGATGGCTTCGGTCCTCACCTGGCCTTAAGCAGACTGCTGGCTTTGTCTTCCCAGTGCTCAGACACGGTCAGCAGCTCCTGCAAATGCGCCATTGCCTTCTCCACAGACGGATGAGGAGCCAGGCCCACTCCCTGATCGATGAGCCTCCTCATGGTCTCCAGCGTCAGGGTGGCGGGCTGAGCGCCGGCCTGCTGGACTCCCTCCAGCCAGCGCGCCTGTTCCAGCCGCACTCGCAGACGCGGCAGCTCGGGCAGCTCCACGTCAAAGTCGAAGCTGACGTCGAGCAGGCTTTGGATCTCAGCGACGCTGGGAACTTCGTCTGCCAGCACCTTCTCGCTGTGCTGCTGGAAATCTTCGACGCGATTCAAGAGCTCCTAAAGATCAAGAAGAAAGCTGTGATTTGAGCTTCTAAATCAGCTTAGGAGGAGCAAGTTTGCATGTCAGGAGGTGGAGGGTCTGCATTAATGCTGAAATCAAGACATAATATTATACTTATTACCATGTTAATTATTTACAAAGCACATTTAATGTCACATTAGTGTCATACGCTGCTCTGACACAAGTCAGGTTAATCTTTATTGTTGAACTTTACTTGTTAATATCAACGTGATAAATTTTCCTCCACAGCCTACCTTCAACAGCGGAGCCTGCGGGAGACTGCAGGGGAGGTTATACAGCTGCCTCACAAACGAACTCAGCTCCTCCACAGTCAGCTGGCTGCAGGATTTGCCACTTCCACACCGATACCTAAGAGGAAGCATCCATCAATGCAAAGAACTGGATCTCATCTAAATAAAAAGCATTTCCTCAACACTGGAAGGGAAAATATGACTACGCATGATCCTGTGGAGCACATTCCTCCTACCTGGTCTGCCTCTTGCCATTTAACAGCTGCTGAGCCACTGAGGAACACTTCTCTGCATCCTGCGTGACCAGTCGTAGCCGACGCAGCAGGTCATTGTCAGGGAATGTCTTGGACTCGGATTCAGCGAGAAGGTTGCGGAACACTGGCAGGCCTGAAAAGTAAATACATGATTTATAAATCTGACGTTTCAGAAAGTTTTATCAAGTTTTTGTTTTTTTTGCGTTTGGCATTTGCCTTTCTTCTTCTCTAGTTTAGCCTCCAGAGTCTCCGTCACAAGAGAGGCCCAGTCGTCGTAGAGTTCGGCTCGCTTCTTCACAGCATTCATCATGGGGAACAGGTCATCCAGTGTGTATCTGTAACTGCACAAAGCCAAGAGGACAGTGAGATCAGAAGAGCCCAAATCTGCTTGTCAGAGGACCAGAATATTGGGTGCAGATGATTTCACGGAGGATTACTTCAGTGTGTAGTTGCTGACGGGGCAGGAGCAAAGGTCAGTGATGTGGTGCAGACAGACCAGCACTCCTGGGCTGCAGGGGCAGGTGATGGCAGACAGGTAGCAGGTGGTTCTGCATTTGGCACACTGCCGCTCATCATCCTGGAGGTGGTCATATTTGGCTTCCTGGCACTGCGACACTCCCTGACGGTTTCCGACAGCAGCACGTTGTGTTAAAAGCACGTCTACGTCGAGCGCAACTGTGACACACCGTATTTGTACTATCCTACCATTTTTTTCACTTGCTCTCTCATTTTGTCTTCGCCCTGAATCATGGCGACCATGTCCTTGTGGACAGCCGAGGCAAGGACCACATCCAGCGTCTCGGCTTTGGAGGCCATGTTGCAAACCATCTCGTCATGGGAGAAAACGTTGTACCGGTGCAGCATGCGATAATGGTCGACACACTGCCTGCCAAGAGGCATCTGGAACAGCATATGAGAAACAAAGAGGGTTAAACGGACGAGTACAAGGAATTACCCAGCACCAGAACTCCAGCTTTTAAAATGCTAGCATATCAGCATGCCCTGAACATGAATAAAATAAATACCCAATCCACTGTGCAGAAGTTGACAGCTTCAGCAAAATTAAAGCCCTGATTGAAGCCGCTGTGGTAGGCTCGAGGAAACGTGATGACAAACTCCCCGGCACATTGGTTTGTTCTGTAAATCTGCAGGACAGCAGAGAGAGATGACGGGTTCATAATGTGATCAGGAAGCGTCGCTCAATGAGGCTTGTGGATGCGTACTGGGACTCCGTGGGCCATCAGGGTGTTGGGGTTCATGATGGTGACCAGCTGGTGCAGTAGGTCAGGCTGAGACTCAAACAGCTCCGGGGCCAGTTTCCTCATCACCTCCTCCAGCTGCTCTGCAGCGAAACCAGGAGCTCCGTACCAGGTTTTGGGCTCCCCCCTTCAGGCCACATTTTTACAACATATTCAATTTTACATTAAATCTCCAGCTGATGTCTTCCATCAACGGCAGCAAAGGAACGTCTTTTAGTACCAGTGGAGGTAGTTGATGGAGTAGCTCCAGTGATCCTCGATGTGCCAGCAGAAGGAGGAGAAACACATGCCCACATAAAGCCAGGGAAGGGTCATCCCGCAGATGTCTGCTGTCACGTGAGTCAACACAGAACGCTTCATCATCGCCAAGTTGTTCAAGTTCCAGCCACACTGGAGGTATTTCTGCAAGCCAGATGGAATGACCCATCAATAACCCCGTGTTTAATTGCATGAATCCAGCAGTAAACTATGCAGAAGGCCCTGCCACTTCACTGGAAGCATACCTCATCAGCTGGAGAAACCTTAAATTTCCCATTAGGAATGGGGAACCCGCTCCCGAACTCCTTTGACGCGATATCTGCTCCATATTCTACAGTGACGTCCTCGTCGATGGCTCCCACCAAACGCCAGAACTCTTTCTCCACCAGCTCTGTGGGCACCATCTGCAAAGGACACAAAATACACATTTCATCTTACAAAATGTCTGCAGAAGACAACGCCGGCGGTTTAAAGGCGTCAACACTCACATGAACTGGCATGTTGAAGTAATCAGACTTGAATGCATCAGCCATTTGCCCAAATGCACGCAGGGAGTAGTCTCTGAACGCCTGCTCGAAGCCAAACGCCTCCTGAGGTTTGCAGCATTCCTATGGGTGGAATAAAAAAGAAGAAGATCTTTAAGAGCTGCGGCGCTCTTCTCTTTTCTCGGGTCAACTGCTGAATCCTAACCTGGGCCAAACACTTGGGGCACCTCCAGTCTCCTTTAGGGACGTCATGCAGCGGAGGGATCAGGCAGAAGGTGTGGTAGCTGTCATCACAGCCGTCGCATAGCAACAGACGGTCCTCTTCTCCACCGCTACCACAAACCAGACACACAACCAGATCCACCTGGAGGAGAGCAGCCGTAACCATCAACACCTTCCGTAACCAGGAAAGCATCATCCAGTCACACAGGGTTAACTTGAGATGAAGGATGGCACATAAATGACCAGACGATCCAGCTCACCGGACTGGGAAGAACGGGGGGGATGAATCTCTTGTACCGGGACTTGAATTTGTCAGCTTCAATCATTGGCTCCTTAATTTCAACTGGTTCCTGTTTCACCAGAATAGGAATCTCTTTTTCTGCGAGAGAAGATGAAAAGCGTGAAAAGGGTCCTTCACCAAGTACCAGCGTCTTTTACACACATTATAAGCATATAGTCTGTGTGAAACAGCGAAGCGATAACGGTGATGTTTTAACATGTGCATTTAAACTACAGCGCAGGGTGCAAAGAGTGACTGTAAATGTGATAAAATAATCCGTTTGCTGCCTGACCTGGTTCTGGCTTCACAACAAAGGAGCCCATTCTCCGCCGCAGGTTTGGTTTACTGTCACCAGGCTCGCCTGGTTCAGTCTTAACACAGCTGGCCTGAAACAGCAGAAAAGAAAGTGACATCTCGCGTTTTGGTCTTGCACAGTGGAAGAAAGTGCACAGGCTGTTAATGTGCTGTTTATATAACTGGTTAGCAGCAGCGTTAGCGGCCTTTTTTTGTTGACATTCTTTATTGGCACGTAAGGACCAGACATGCTCGTTCGTGCACCCTGAACTGGTTTGGTATAGTGAAAAAAATAAGAGGGAGATTAAAGGGAGGTGATCTGAGTGACTTTGACCAACTCTAAAAAGACACAAGATCACTGACTAAAACTAAAGCAACAGCCAATCACAGAGCTCTCCTGTCCACAGGAGCGATTCCCCAAACAGGAACCTGAGCTAAGCTAGGTTAAAGAGCTACCCAACATCAGGAAGCTTATGGTTGGTTTGCTGTGCAGCTGGTATCAGATGAGCTGAGCCTCTTCATGGTCACCCACCTCACACTTCATACGTTTGGCTCTGCGAGCGCTGTGGCAGTTGTCCGGACTCTGGGCAGGCTGCTTCTGAGCCTCCTCCTGCAATTTGGGGTCCTTTGTGTCCAAGTTCTCCGTGTTTCCTGGACTCTGTACTTGCTGGTTGGGCTTCTGAACACACTAAAAGGAAACAATACCGCAGCTATTTTTAAAAACAACAAACTGGCAATTAATGTAAAAGCAATGCTTGTGCCCAACAAGAAATACCTGAATGTTACACTGAGGGAGGACTGCAAGCTGAAGCTACACTGCCTATTAAAAAAAAGCTTTGCTAAATAATAATAAGCTTTTATAAGCTTTAAAGAAGGCAGATCCGCTTCCAGAAGAACAAAGTCAAAGTCAAAGAGTACAGCAAAAGTTGGTGGTTAGTTTTGGTCTGTCAATTCACACAGGAAGTAGAGAGATAAACAGAACCTGTCACATCAGGAAATTCAAAGTGTAAAGGTCCCACGTTGAGCAGGTTAGCTGTTGTAAAATTCAGATGCAAGAAGACTCAGAATATTAGAAGTTTCTGGAAGTGGCAAACTCTGGAAGGGCTTGTTTTGGTGTAAAAAATAACCAATCACAGTTAATATGTGTTAAATTCACATTACTGTGTACAAATAACACAGCTGGAAGGACTGAAAGCAAACACATGCACTGAGGCAAGAATGAAGCTGAGCAGCTTCTGACTGTGACACAAACCTACCTCTTCAGGTTCAGGATCAGCCTCCAAACTCATCTGTTTGGAAGCTGCCTCTGGTGCCTGAGGCAAGAGAGAGCTGGGGTAATTACACAATTTAGAGTGACCTGAGCAAAAGGCCACACAGGACCAATCCCACAATCTCAGATAAGCACTTTTGCAATGCAATTAAAATATTGGAGTGCAAAAGCTGTTAAGCAGAGCTGGAAAGGACACCAGGAGACCAGGAGATGTATTCGCTCGTGGAATGTCATTTGGACGACTTTCAGAGACAGACGCAATCATTAAATCATCTACTCTTATATGAAAGGAAACCCTTAATTAGGTATAGCCAAATAAAACATGCACATGAAAACCAAGACTGCAGACAGACGACATGAAAAACATAAGCTGCTCTGTGCATGTTCAACTGACCAGCAGGTTTGCTCCGCTCTGGAACAGATTGTAGGGATAGAGGATTTTCTCATAATGCCCTCGCAGGTGAGACCCAACAGCTTTCCCAGGAGCAAAACCCATTTGTACGGCAATCTTGGTCCATCTCCTGTCCTGACAGACAATGTCAAACCCGCCCTCATCAGCTACCAACTGGGGACAAACATGACATATGAGTGGTCAAGTGATTAAAAATAAATACATAAACCTTTACTGAGATAAACTACCAACCTTATTTAACTTGTATAAATCCAAAATCTTCCGTTCCACGTGAGGAATCTTTAAGGTACATCCTTGCAAATCCCAAAATTTGGCAATCTGGTCCAAGAAGTTGAGTTTAACTCTGGTCTGTGCCTGAGATAATAAAAAAATAAGTTTTTTTTTGTTTATCTGATATTAATTAATAATTACACACTATCAGCTCAGCTTTAAATTCATATTCATCATCATAAGAGATTATCAACCCTTATTGCTGTGAAATTATGGACATAATTGAGACTGTGACCCAATCATTGATGGATTAATGAATAAAACTCACCTCGAGCTCGTTGAGCCTCTGGATTCGAGGAACAAAGTGGAGTTTGTCAACGTCACAAGCAAACGGAGGCTGCCAACCCTGAAGGTGAACAAAAATATGCATAAAAATGTCACAATGACAGGCAACACAGACCTTTACTTACTTACTTACTTAATATTTTCTTACTATTATAATAAAGTTTAGAGCTGGGTTGTGAATAATTTAGGAAACATGGGCGCAAATTTAGAAGCATTTCAGTTATCGTGGAATATCCAGCAAATCATATTGTCAAAAGTTGCAAATTCTCAACCACGCCTGATTTTAAACAAGACAATCAAAGACCAGTTTTCCTGGATCAAAGCAGTTTGGCTCTTCTTAATTCAATTACCAAAATTAGCACAAACTGGTAACGACAATACTACATCAAACACAAAGAAGCCCAAGTTTGTAATTTAGTAGTCAACATCCCCACCATGGCACACAAAATGGCCAGATGGAAGCCTCATTCACCAGCTCAGTTCACCACAAAGCCAACATGGAGGACAACACCCTTCAACACGGACTCACACACAAATAAGTCTTCAGCAACAAACTTTAATTGCAGAAAGTAAAACACGACTGCAGCGGGTGTAAACAAGCAGATTAAACCACGGCTGCAGCAGCCACAAGCTGTTTTTTCACACTAATATTGGTCTTTACGTTTACATAACACGGTGAAATTCTTGTCCCATTTCTGAACTAAATTACTCGACCGCAGCTCGATGAAATGACATTAAATTGGCAGAGGCCATGACAGACGAGCTCCTGTTCACGTAGGCTCCAGGAAACGGCTTTTGACCGTGAAATGATGGACAAGACACTCAAGAACACTCTTTGACCCAACTCCATCAGGATGCTGGCTAACAAGTAACCCACTCTTAATGTCATCTGTAGGGCTTTCGGGACGTTAGAGGGCAGCGGGGGTAAACAATGGCGAACTCCCGAGATTATCTACAGATGATAAAATCACCATTTAGGCTGCTGGGGAGCTTCCGCATAGCCTCCTCTGTCAACGCCACACGGTGACAGGTTGCTTCAGGAGCTGTTAGCTAGCCTTAGCACGCTAGCTAACTCAATGGCCAGACCGCCAAGGTTTTGTTGATACACGACGCAGCGCCGTCAAAACCAGCTTTTAAACGGCTCGACGCGTCCGTGTCGACGCCGAACCAGCTGCGAGAAGGCCAAAGCAACAAAACCACGACGTCGGATGTCCAAAACTGTGAGCCAGCTCTCATTGACAGCACAAAGAATGAACGTTGCCGTGGAGCCGCCATGTTGAAGAGTCCCTTTAAATCCCAACCACTTGGTCCATCCGAGCCGTCTTAACCGGGCTCTAATTCAGCATCCTGTCGGCGCACCGGGTTAACACCGTTTCTAACACTCACCGGAGGCGGCCGCACTTTGCAAATCCCGGTTTTTTCAGCGATGGGTCGGATCTTATTGATGAAAGCATACGGATCTTTGAATTCCTCCCAGCTGGGTTCGAAGACCGGGCACTCCGGAGGAGGCTTGAACTCGTCCGGCCGAGGCTGGCTCATGGCTTCGGAGCGACCCGCAGCTAGCTCGGACTGGGCAGCTCACCGGTGTGTAAACAGTGGCGTGAAGAGTTGTTCAAATCCCGCTTGTTTACCGTCGGATTCGGTGCTTTTCGGCCGTCAGAGGAGGCAGCTTACACACAAACACACACACTCTCACACACATCGATGCACAGTGAGGAGAATGTTCCAAGGCAGTGAGCACGTCCGCTTAAAAAACTAGACACCACGCACTTCTTACTGATGCCTCCGTGGTTTCCAAGTTTCTTAAAAAAATAAAAAATAAATAAAAAATAAATGTTTTACATAATGTAATTAATGAGTAAATAAAGCAACGGTTTCCGTTTTATTGAGCGTTACATACAATACATGTTGGCACTATTCGTGTTTTAAGCGACACCCAATTTTATATAAATACATTTATATATAGATTTCAAGTTTTATCGATAACTTAAACTTTGGTGAGTAGGATTGTTTTTTGTTGAATTACTGGAAACTTGAAGTGCCTTCAAACGCGCAATTTTTTGCTGCGCATATTAAAAACGAGACTAATAATAAATAGACATGGCATTTAAGTCTGTAGGATTTATATCACAAGGTCTAAATGAAGCTTATCTCTAACAATAACGGACACTGTTAGAAAAGACTCCTCGAAGACTCCTCAAACCACAAAAACAGATGACAAACCCATCATGCGTCCATCATAATAGAATTAAATCATGGGATGACATCATACCAAGGGGGAACACTCTTGAAATTTGCCATTTATACATATTCCAGTGACAGATTTATCCTCACTGTGGCTCATACAAGAGTAAAACTGCACAAATAGTTTAACAAATATCAGTTTGCGGAAACAATTCTCACCATAATGGACTATCTTGTGTTTACACTTGGGCGGATGAATACGGGCAGGTGACACCTTCACGGCTACCGGAACTCGCTGTTTAAATAGCCTGGACGTGCGCTCTGATTGGCTGTTCCGGCTCTTAATCTGCACAAACGTCAACTGTTCCTGCAGAAGAACCACAGGAACCTGCTCAAGTGCATGTTCCTGGACCCGGGTTACTACCATGGGGGAGCCGATATGCAAGACTCAAGTTTCAATTCTTACACAGACATTGGCTATTTGTGTTTCTGTGTGTAAATTATTGTGATTTTTCCAGCCAGTGTCTCAATTAGTTCCTTTTGAAGACAAGCAGCATCTGTTTTAATTGAGAGAAGCAATACCATAAATAACTAGAAAAGACTCAAGGTGTCCTGTACTATCGTATTATTATTAAAAAACCACCATCACCCTGGTCCCGAAGAAGCCGTCTCCCCCCTGCTGCAACGACCACCACCTGGTTACACCCACTCCCATCATCATGAAGCACTTTGAGCGGCTAGTCATGCATCACATCAAATCCACCCTCCCCCCCGCACTGGACCCCTACCAGTTTGCATATCGGTCCAATCGCTCGATGCTATCTCCACAGCCCTCACTCACCTGGAGACCAAAGACCCACACATTGCTGTTCATAGACTTCAGCATTCAACACAATCATCTCCTACCAGGCAGTCAGGATACTCAACTCAACTGGGCTTCACACATGATCAACTTTATTCCACAGCAGAAGTCAGACACAAACTACCAGTGTGTATTCTTTAACTATAAAATGATTGGAGGTTAAAAAAAAAAGCTCAATTGTTTGTAAAACATCTGAAAGTTTCAATATTCTTCATCATCATTTTCAAAAGCCTGATCACTTTTACCTAACTCCTCATAATCCTTCTCCAGAGCAGCCATGTCCTCTCTGGCCTCGGAGAACTCTCCCTCCTCCATTCCCTCCCCCACGTACCAGTGAACAAAGGCACGTTTGGCGTACATCAGGTCAAACTTGTGGTCCAGACGAGCCCAGGCCTCAGCGATGGCGGTGGTGTTGCTCAGCATGCACACGGCCCTCTGGGCCTTGGCCAGGTCTCCTCCGGGAACAACAGCCGGGGGCTGGTAGTTGATGCCCACCTGTTGAGGCAGCAGGAGCGATCAGACGGGTGAACCACCTCAGGCTGAACTTCTCTGGTTAACCAACCTCACCTTAAAGCCAGTGGGGCACCAGTCCACAAACTGGACAGAGCGTCTCGTTTTTATGCTCGCTATGGCAGCATTTACGTCCTTGGGCATGGCGTCACCGCGGTACAGCAGGCAGCACGCCATGTACTTGCCATTTCTAGGGTCACACTTGACCATCTGATTGGTCGGCTCAAAGCAGGCGCTCGTGATCTCGCTCACGGTCAGTTGCTCGTGGTAAGCCTTCTCAGCCGAGATGATGGGAGAGTAGGTGACCAGGGGGAAGTGGATACGGGGATACGGCACCAGGTTGGTCTGGAACTCCGTCAGGTCCACGTTGAGGGCACCGTCAAAGCGAAGGGAGGCGGTGATGGAGGACACGATCTGGCCCATCAATCTGTTGAGGTTGACGTAACCAGGACTCTGGATGTCCATGTTGCGCTGGCAGATGTCGTAGATGGCCTCGTTGTCCACCATGAAGGCACAGTCAGAGTGCTCCAGGGTGGTGTGGGTGGTCAGGATGGAGTTGTAGGGCTCCACCACAGCCGTGGACACCTGTGGAGCCGGGTAGATGGAGAACTCCAGCTTGGACTTCTTGCCGTAGTCCACGGACAGACGCTCCATCAGCAGGGAGGTAAAACCAGAGCCGGTTCCCCCCCCGAAGCTGTGGAACACCAGGAAGCCCTGGAGGCCGGTGCACTGGTCAGCCTGGTGGGACAAACAGGACGGGACTCTGTGTAACTGGAAAATGCTCTGATCAAAAAAAAATGATATTTGCAGACATGTTTGTCCTCAAACCATGATCACATGACCACAGGCAACAAACTACAGAAAGAAGAGGTGTCTTCTGTCATACTACCGCTTTTCGAACACGCTCCATGACCCTGTCGATGATGTCCCGCCCCACCGTGTAATGGCCGCGGGCGTAGTTGTTTGCTGCGTCCTCCTTTCCAGAGATGAGCTGCTCAGGGTGGAAAAGATCTTTGTATTTTCCAACTCTGACTTGATCTGTGATTAACAAACGATCACACTTACTGGGTGAGAACCAGGAACACACATTTAGACCCAGTCACAAACAACGCCCCTTCTTTCCTTTTTTTTAAAGGGACAGATTTGGGAATAATGATTTTTCCTGGTAAATAAATCCATTTTCTATTTACCTAACAGACTTCTGCAAATATTAGCCAGTATTGAATAAAAGATAAAACCGCCACCGCCAGCCGGTTGCTTGGATACCACCATCTCCACACCTTCATAACCAACATCCAACATTGGATAAGAAGAAACCAGGAGGTTTGAATTCTACATCCAACAGAGCTGCTCACCGACCACCGAGGGCTCCAGGTCCACGTATATTGCTCTGGGAACGTGGCGCCCGGAGCTCCCAGTATGAAAGAAAGTGTTGAACGGGGCGTCACGAGAGTCCGGTTGGGCGGCATCGTCCAAGGACGCGCCGTCAGGACCGATGTGGTGCTCCAGGCAAAAGAGCTCCCAGCAAGCGTTTCCTGTCTGGACCCCCGCCTGTCCCACGTGGATGGAGATGACCTCTCTCTGCACAGAAGCCGGCAGTAATAAATATTCTGCAATTGACATTCACTACGTGAATGTTGTGCTCATAGTTTCCAAAGAAGGAATATCCTAATTATCATTTCTCATTAAGTTTCAAACATTGAAAGAGGAAAAAAAGAGACTTTGCTTGAAAGACAAGAAGGAAAAGGTTTGAGAATTAGATGAAACACGTAACATCAGATAATTACAAATGCATGAGGCTCATTTGATCTGATCAAATACCAACAAGCAGAATAATATATTTACAAATATGGACGAGGGGAGAGTCTGGAAAGTAAAAGTCCTTTTTTACAGTAGCTGTATTGTGTCTGCTGTGAGCAGAGGGTGTTTTATTTTCACCCTTCCTGAGTTTAAACAGCCAAAAACCGTGGAAGCTTACTATTAACAACGAAGGAGGTCATGCTTCGACATGTTCAAACATTCAACATTTTTTTTTTGTCCCCTGTAGACGAACGTCCCCCCTCAGATTTTTTTAAATTTTTTCTTTACCTGCTGTTCAGTGAAAACATCCAACAATAAAAAACTCTTAACTTAACTACTTAACTAAAAACCTTTTCAGGGACTTTATTAATAACTAATTAAAATAGTAGAAGATAAAATTCGTGAACTGAGGACACTTCTGTCCCTTTAATCAGTTAAATTTAACACAAACGCGTTTTGCAGTCAGTGCTATGGTGATTTTATCAACATCTGAGACAAAAGGCTCTCTAAAAAACACAATTTCAGTCTTTTCCCCCCAAAATGTGACCATTTGTTGTCATGTACGCACCATGTTGCTGCAGAAGATGAAGGCAGGAGGCTGCAGAAAGACGCGTCCTTCCTCTGCTGCTCTGGGACGGGTAGCGTGTTAGACCGTCAGCCCCTCTGCCTGATAAGAGGGTGGGGGGTGGTGTGCACGCGCTGGAGGGAGGGGTGACCACTTCTTTCATCAGACGGCTCTTTAGTCGGTCGAAAAAGTAACTTCTGGGTACCAGTTTGAGTTTTTGAGCAACTGTAAAGTGTTAAAAATGTTTTGGAATTCTTTTGGGAAGGAGATTAAAACCAAATGTGTAGCAGGAGAGAAATGCAGAATATAATTACAAGAATAATACCAGAGAAGAAACATCTCAGATTCGTCCTATAAAAGAGCAGCAGAGTGATTACAGGCTGAAATAAACGTCAGGCTGCAGAAAACACTCAAGCTTTAACGAGGCACAATGTTTCAACTTGTTGTGATGGGAATTTCTTTAAAGAGTGTTTTATATTTATTCCTAATTTGACACACACGCATCCTTGTACTTCTATCATTGTGAGGACTTTTATGGATTACCCAGCCCTTTACTCTAACCCTGACCCTCCCAACTAGCCCCCCGACCTTAACACAGTTCTAACCCCGACCTTAAAACCACGTTTTAACCCTCAAACAGGCCTTTGAAGTTGTGAGGACCAGCTAATATGTCACTCACACAAACACACACACACACACACACACACACCACACAGAGAGGCCTGAGCAGGACTGGAACCCGGAACCTTCTACATTTTGGGTGTATGTGCTCCTCTGCTGCTGGGAAAGCGTAACCGTGTTGTCTGACTCACCCGATGATGCACATTTCTGTGAGTTCTCAGTGTTTATTCAGGCAACGGTGATGTTAAAACTTTGCGTCTTGTATGTAAACATCTAATTAAGCTGAGGAAGAAAAATAAATGACATGCGTATTTAAAAATGTCCTCGTGTTGCCAGCTCAGTCTTCCTCCAAAACAATATTCATCTTTAAATATAGATTCTGAGAGCGACAATACGTATCAAACATTCTGTGTTCGAGTGATTTGAATCTCAAAAGCACTGTGTGGAGGAGGAATTTAAAAAAAAGTGACGATAATAAGGGCTATGAAGCATAACTGGGTGGAAATGTTCACGGCTGGATGTAGGCCATTAGTCATAAGGCGCTTAGCAGCAAGTGAAGTTTAGATCAACTTCGTCTTTTTCTGTTTCAGGTGAGTAGAAATGTATTGCACTTTGAAGACAAACGGAAAAATATAGTAATCTCATGAGTAACGACAGCAACAAATACCACTGACGAGAGTCATGCACGTGGTGATGGACGCCTCTGGGGCCTCTTTTAAAGCCATGGCGAGGGTGAATCTCTGTGGTGCCCTCCGAGGGCTGACCAGCCCAAACTGCTGCACTTATCTCTCGAAGAATACCGTTCACAATCGTCTCCGTGTGGAGATCTGCTTCAGGGGCATCTTCAGTCTAGCTGCCTGTCCTGCTGCTTTCACCATCTTTGTCCTCTGCAAAGATCACTTCTCGCGTAGCACGCAAACGCCTGCGTCGCACCGCTGCGTCGCCATGGAGGTGACGACCTCCCAGGCGTCGAGTACTGGGTCATAACATTCGATGCTGCTCAGGAGAGAATTCCCATCATACCTGGGGAAAAAAAAAAGAGAGAGAGGGAGAATTAGACATATAAAGAGAGAGAGAGAGTTGTGTTGACAGTAACAGAGCTTTCACTGTTACCACCCTTGAGGTTATTCTTCCCACAGGAACACATCATCAACCTCCTTAAAAAGTCACATAAACCTTCAAAGCCTTGAAAAAAAAAGAATATTGAGACGTTCCGTCTTTACCCGGCGATGGCGTAGAGGCGCCCTCGGAGAACCGTGGCTCCTACGTAGCATCGAGGGGTGGTCATACTGGCCACGGTGGTCCAGTAGTCGGTCCTGATGTTGTACACCTCCACAGAATCGAGGTGGGAGACGCCATCGAACCCCCCGACGACGTAGATGTGGTCGTTGAGTAAAGCGACCCCAGCTCCTGGAAACACAACAGGCGAGTCTCACACCCACAACGTCAGAGACCCCTGGACCTTCTCCTGTTTCTGTTCGCACCTGAACGTTTGGTGGCCATCGGTGTGACGCTGGTCCAGTGGCCTGTGTGGGGATCATACCGCTCCACCGAATTCAGGATGTTCAGGCCGTCATATCCACCTTGAACGACAAGTGATTGGTCAATCCACAATTTAGGAACCAAACTGTAAAAATCTAAGCTCAACTGCAGGTGAGCTCATTTTTCCATACCTAAACAGTAAATCAGCCCACTGGCCACCACCAGACCAGCTCCTTCTCTAGCGGTTTGCATATCTCCCAGCATGCTCCACTGGTCAATGTTTGGGTCGTATCGTTCCATGCTGGTATGCCGTCGACTGCCATCGAAGCCCCCGGCAACGTAGATCATGTCTGTCGACGTCCAAGCGCGATGTAATAAAAGCGATTGACCACTTTTGTTACAGATTGAGGGGAAAAGAAGAACATTCACCTCCGAGCGTCGTTGCACCGGCGAGTCCTCGGCGCACATTCATTGTGGCAACGGTGTACCAGACGCCATCCTCGTCTGCAGTGTAATCAAGGCACTCCACCGAGCTGAGCCGCGACCGGCCGTCGTATCCTCCGATCACATAGACCCGATCATGGAGGGACACGGTAGCAACGTAACGCCTTTTCCGCGCAATGTTCTGTCAAATATTTTAATCCCAAATCAGCCAGTTTAGAGATTAAAAGGTGGAGGCTTTAATACTCCACACTCACAGGGAGAAAGCTCCACTCTTGAGTCTTCGGATCGTATTTCTCCACGACGTCTATCGGTGATTGTTGGCTGCCAAACCCGCCGATGACCAATAGCACTTCTTTGGCACCTGAAAAGAGCAGAAAATCACTTCTACCATCAGTTCAGAGAATGGAGAAAGCTATTACAGACGGGTTCCCTACCTAGTCTAGCTTGCGTTCGTGGACCCTGCATCTCGCTCCTCAGCTCTGGTCTCAAATGAAATTTCTTGGCTTCGTCCACGAGGTCTCGGCACGGCAGGCTGCACCTGATGAGGGGCTGACATGTGCCAGAAAGGCCTTTTATGTCCGTAAATTACCACATAATACCAAAAACCATGGAAGAATGGTGGGGGGTGGGCTGGCTAACCTCAGCATCAATGACGTCTGTGATGTAACGGGGGGTCAGCAGTGGCATCCGGACAAACTCAAGCATGTCAGACAGGTTGGACTCGCGCTCCTTACGGTTGTGTTTGACCCAGTTTAGCACCGCTTCAAACACGGGCTCCTCAGAGTCCACCTACAGAAAAGAAGTCCCATTTTAATTTAAAATCCACGTAAAGCCACGACGCCACAAAGTTCTCTGCTACGGACAAAAACTTTAATGCCTTTACAAGTAAAAGAGCAGGCAGAGGAGCTTCACCCGAGGCACGTTACCCGTGACTATAATCTGGAATTATGGCCTTGTTTCAGTGCCAGACCAGTAATAATGACAGGAGGAATCTGGCGATCTTTAAATCCTTTTGTGATAATAGCTGTGTTTCAGTGAAGCGGGAGGCGGCCCAGATCAGGAATTTCCTGAGTACAAATGTTCAGCTTCAGTTCAGGTTTTACTGCTCTGCAATTTGTCGGCTAAATCTGCAAAATCGAGTGAAACTGCGATCATGACGGGTTGGAACTTGCCTTTCTCTGTTTGCATTCAGGTGTAAGACAAAAAGAAAGGTGTCAAAGTGAAATGTCACTTTTACTCAACTTTTCATACATGTGACGTGTTTCATCCATGGATGATAACTCTGACTGACCCACAGAAGCTCAGCTAGCAGATGCGTCATTGCGCTTTCAGAACATCGCTCACCTGAATCTCGTCGCATTTTATTAGCTTCTCGACTTCAGTCTGGCTGAGCAGCATGAACTCCTCGTGCTGAACCACCTCAGAGAAATGCTTCTGCGAGAAGAGCTCGGCGGCCTGCATCAGGTCCAGGCAGTTGTGGGTTTCAGCAAAGTCGCGAATACCCAGACAGTTGGAGGGGTCCAGCTGACTCTCCAGGAAATCACAGCACGCTCTTTTCACCCCTAAGGATTCAAACGTGCACGATAAACATGGAAGTCAACAACTCTTTTAAGACTGAAATCCCACAAAAAATCTAACTTTACACATGCCCCCCACAATGAGGGTAAGAGGCCCAAACTGGTTAGGTTTTTATGAATAATTAAGCTTCTGGTACTGATAATAATTCTAATAATAATTAATGATGGAAAGTGAAAAAAAGGATCCTGCTAATGAATTAGTGCCAGCAGAATTTAATTTTTAGATTTTTTTTTAGACCATATCTAAAGTCACCTAAACAAAGATTACTGCTTCATCCCTAATGGTGGGATTTAGGGCCAAGCATATCATACATAACACCCAAATTCAAACAAACACCAATAATTCTGAACTGTACCTTTGAGCTGTAGCAAGCATGCTGCTGGAAGAAGCTCTTGGACATTTTCAACTGTGACTAAAACCGTCTCCGTGTAGACAAAATCCAACAAAATCTCCATAGTTCCTGCAGTGAGCCCTTGGATGTCAACAAAGGGTTTCCCTTTTTCTGCAAGCTACAGAGCCACAAACAAAAGCAAATATGGACACAAGCAATAGCATTTTTATTTTAAAAGGATGGCAAAAATAACGATGTTATCCTTTTCACTTTCTTAGTCAAGCTCTTGAACTAAGCTTTGGAAAATAAAATTTAGGTACAACTATATAATTTTATTCATACACATAATTCTGTTACCTCACTGGTGAACATTGCACAAAAGTAGTCACTGCAGGCGGCCAGGACGATCCGATGAGCTGGAAAATCTGTGCTCTCCACCCTGAGAGTGATGTCACAGAGTGTGTTGCTCTTGCGAAGCAAATTCATGGCATTAAGGATGGATTTGGCATGGGAATTAGTCATTATATCTTTAGGAGCCATTCTCTCCTGACAATCGCTTGTGAATCTCAAACTGCTTAAGGAGTCTGAAAGACAAAAACAGAGTAAACGTGAGCACCACACAGGTGCAAGATCGGACAACATAAAGGTTTTGGTGCAGAATAATGACAGGGCAATGTATAATTGATGATACTATATTGACAATTACACTTGTGTATTTACTTGCCTGATCGTGTATAAAATGTGTTTTAAAGTTCTAGCAGGTGACAGTAAACTTAAAAAAACCTATCAGACAAGAATATAAAGATAAAAGCAAAATGTACTGACTTAATTTTTTCTTCAATAAATACTAAATAATTTGTGATTTGTATTGTAATTTGTGATCATATAGGCCGACCTATATGTTACTTAGGGAAACTTTCAGATTGTTTTTATAGGTAAAATAGTTATTTAAATTGAATGTGGAAATGCTAATGCAACTTACCGTTAAAAGATTTGAATACTTTTTCCACAACTGGGAGGCAATAACTATAGCTACACATTAGCAAGCGCTGGCTACAGCCAATAGAAGGCTACCGCTAATGCTAAACAACAGGTAAAACACAGCCATACACAAAAAGCTGGTGGCCAGAAGAAGACAACACAAGAACCGACACACACACACACACAGAAAAGTTTGCCAAATATTTACATTGTACCTGTCACTGTGGTAAGGCTGATTCAAAACGTTTGGCAAAGTTATGCTGTTAGCTAACGTTACTAGCAACAAACCTCTTGTCCCAGTTGTCACTCACACTGTCTGGAGAAAAAAACCACAGAACTACAGCTAATCCATGTTGACCACACTGGGTCACAGTGCGCACGACCTCCTTGAGGACATAACTCTACATCTGACTTGTCAGAATGGTTTCATATAGTCCCCGACGCCAGTTTAACTCGCTATTTGGAAGCTGCAGCAGGTCACCAGAGCAGAGCAGAACCTCCATAG
Organism: Arothron firmamentum; assembly: GCA_016586285.1. Lineage (NCBI taxonomy): Eukaryota > Metazoa > Chordata > Actinopteri > Tetraodontiformes > Tetraodontidae > Arothron > Arothron firmamentum. Next base: position 16,550 of record BJFM01000569.1, on the reverse strand, counting down.
GTAGGACGTAAACAGACCACTACGTCACGTACGTGCGCGCTCCCGGAACGCGAGCGTGGGGATGGAGAAACAAGATGACTTCCGCCCGTTCACGTTGGTCGTTCCCCTCGGCTGCTTCTAGAATGGTGAGGCGGCCGCTGCTCGAACCAGGCGGTTACTGACCCTGGTCTGTCAGGAACAGACGCGGTCCCCTGAAGCCTGAGGCCAGGGGAGGACTTCTGCCTTTTAAAGACACATTTCTCTTCTTTTTCCAGCCACCAGAGGACAGCAGCTCCGTGTAGGTGGAGCCAGCGGCGCGTTTCCGCCAAGAGCAGGCCGTGAGCGGCGTCACGGCCGTCGGTCCCCCCGCAACGGAGAATCGCGGAGGAGCGCAGTCCTTTCGACCCGCCGGGAGTCGCGGTTGTCCATGTCCGGGGACGGAGAAGAAGGAGTGGCAGCTGGCCTGTCAGCCATGGAAGCCGAGTTTCTGGAAACCGATGATAACGGGAGATGGAACGCGGTTTATCAGGTGGGATCTCTCCCCAGATCAAAGTGGAAGTGGCAGCCATGACGAGGGGGGGCATCAAAAATCCTAAAGAAGCCTCAAGTGGAATTCGCTGGTTTCGTTAGACACAGTTGGGTCCATGGTCCTGCCGCTGGGGCCGGTCCGATGCCCGGGGCCCCTCACCTAACATCTGTGCCCTCTTTCATTAAATCTCCTGGAAAAGAAGCCATAAGTACAGCTCACCTTCAGTCTGTGTTGAGTGTTTACACTTGTGTAAATCTCTGTCCTTTCAAACACTGTCGGGACACCTTGGTGCGGTCTCATTCCTCTGTTAGAGGCTTTTAGAACTCTGGTCTTTCGAAAATCCAGGATGAAGCAGCTGCATTTAAAAACCCCCTTGAAGCACTTTCAACCTGTTTCTGAAAGACACGGAGGACGCTGCACCTGACACCTTCAGCAGATCATTCATGCGATGTTGATGGAAAACTGCTTTCTTTAAAAATTAAAATGTTGTGTTACAGGAAATCCGTCAGCGGTCTTCTGAGCTTCCATGCCGGGTTGCCAAATTACCTGAAAACAAGAATCGGAATCGTTACCGGGATGTTAGCCCGTGTAAGTCACTCCTCTGTTACCTGTCTGGTCGAGCTGATCCACCATCTGAATGTTCATGCTAATCAAGCTGAACATTGCATGATTCTAGGCTTTATTACACTAATATAACTGTATTTTAGAGTTACAGATACTTTTACTTTGATCTCCAACCATAAAGTCCTTCATTAATAAGATTATTTGTTTCTGTTAATCAAATAACTTCATATTTGAACCAAATATTGTCTTCAACGTGGGCAGAAAACCATGCCGAATGGCTGAGTTACGCATTTCTGAAACGTGAAATATTTTCTCAAATGTTTCCAACAGCTGAACTTCATGTGGTTTCCTCTTTTTTCAGTCTGAATGAGCTATGCAAATCGTGCAAGCTGGCTTGCAAATGTTGACTGTGTCAACCATGCTTCTCGCTCACGTTAATACCGTGAAAATTCCCCACCTGAAACTTTTTTTTTAACCTGATGTGGAAATAAAAAAAAACCAAAACACGCTGAGGTTTATGTTTAGAGCCAGCTCTTTTTCTTTTTTTTTGTCTTCAGAAGCAGTTTCACACCCTCTAAACAGCTGTTTTGTTCTTTCTTGCTCAGTTGACCACAGCAGGATCCGTCTGCAGCTAGGTACGAATGACTACATTAACGCCAGCCTCATCACCGTGGAGGAGGCACAGAGAAACTACATTCTCACTCAGGCAAGACGAAGACGACACACACGCCAAAAACAACTTCATTCTCGTCATAGTGGGACCAACAAAATGGCAGCTGAGTGCGCAAGCATGAATGAAGCGGTTTTTAATGGCGACGCGGCGGCAGAAACCACTTTCACATGTTGTTTTAGGCAGATATTAAAGACGAAAGAGAGAGAGAGAGAAAGAGAGCGCTTCTGCCAATTTTGAAAGCTCATTTGTGACTCAGAGGGTTGAAACAGCTGTTCCGATCAGTGTTTATCAGCCTCTTCTGCTGCGTCTTTTCTCAGGAACAGTAGGAGGAACAAAGTCCGATTCCTTGGGGGAGATCTTAAAATAGACGCGCTGATTTTTATGTGCTTATCTGATTTTTCCCGCAACGCAGGGACCCCTCCCGAACACGTGCGGCAGTTTCTGGGAGATGGTGTGGGAGCAGAGGAGTCGCGGCGTGGTGATGCTGAACCGAGTCATAGAGAAAGGATCGGTGGGCGGCTGCTTGTTGTTGACGTGCACCTTCTGCCGGGATATCCTGTTTGCCAGGCTGAGGTCAAACTCTCTCTCCTTCTCACCTTCTCCTCACTGCCTGGTGTGAACCTCCAGGTCAAATGTGCCCAGTACTGGCCTCAGCGGGAGGAGAGAGACACCGTCTTCGAGGATACAAACTTCAAGCTCACTTTCGTCTCGGAAGACGTCAAATCCTATTACACGGTCCGTCAGCTGGAGCTGGAAAACCTGACCGTGAGTGTTTAAATGATGCTGCCTGTGTGTGGGAACGTGTGTGTGGTGCAGCGTGAATGGAATACGTGGTTTAATTAGCCGTTTCTTTGAGGAGGAACCTCACCAGATTCCTAATGAAGCCCGACCGGCAAACAAATCGCTGTGAAAAACGTCTGCGTCGGTATTTATAGGTTGTCTGTTTGCACCCAGCTGCAGATATCCAGGAGGAAGCAAATATGCTATTAATGCTCAGCCCACGCAAATAAAATATAAATAGAGACAAAGTCACTTGTGGTTAAGTAAATACTCCGGTTGTGTAGCAGGAGGTCTGACAGCCGAGGCTGTGGCCCCCCAGGCTCCACTTCAGCGTTTTCCTATCTGTCCGGCAGGAAAAAGACTCCTGGCGCAGCAGAAAGGCCGAACTGAACTGTAGCGCCGGCGTGCACGATGTCATTTATACACCCAGGTGTAAATAGGCTTTTACACCAGCGTGTAAACACCAGCTCCGCTGTGACGTGCACGGCTGCAGCCCGAGCAGCCGTTGAAGCGCTGAAACGGTGGTTCATCATCGCTCTGTCCTAATAGAAATGTCTGCATCCTTCACGCTCCACCTCTTTCTTTTCTCCACGGTTTCCCCCCCCCAGACTGGAGAGACCCGTGAGATTTTACATTTCCACTACACCACCTGGCCTGACTTCGGGGTGCCGGAGTCCCCCGCCTCCTTCCTCAACTTCCTCTTCAAGGTGCGAGAGTCGGGCTGTCTAAACTCTGACCGGGGACCAGTGGTGGTGCACTGCAGCGCCGGGATCGGCCGCTCGGGCACCTTCTGTCTCGTGGACACCTGCCTTTTACTGGTGGGTCGACGACTCTTGTGAAGGTTTCAACCGTCTGAATGAAAGGGTTGAAGTCGCTCAGCGGGGCTGAATGTGTGCAGATGTCCCGCCGCAAAGACCCGTCTTCAGTGCGGATCTGTGAAGTGCTGCTGGAGATGCGGCGTTGTCGTATGGGCCTGATCCAGACAGCAGATCAGCTGCGCTTCTCCTACCTCGCCGTCATTGAAGGGGCCAAGTTCATCAAGGGCGACTCGTCTCTGCAGGTGGGTCAGAGGTGGAGCAGTTTCACCAAAGCAAAAGCGTTTCACGCTTTTCTCCCTCTGAAGGACTCGTGGAGAGAGCTCTCAAACGAGGAGGACCACCCTCCGGAGTTCTCCCCTCTTCCTCCTCTGCCGCCCCCCCGAGAATCACACAATGGCAAAACTGACCCAAAGTCTCTCCCGGAGTCCGATGAGATGATCCAACAGGCGGAGATCCGCAGCCTGGGGTAAATGCCAGGATGTTCCTCACCGCTCGGCTCCAGTCGCTCGCTGGGTCGGCTCTGTCGATAGTAAACGCAAAACTTGTTTGATCCCGGATATTTGGGAGTCATCCCGTCCTCTCTTCTCCTCTCAGGGCTTCACAAGGTCCGGCGCTGCGGCAGAGGAGCGCGGCCCCCCCGCTGCCTGGTGCCTGTCGGCTGGACAGCTGCAGCGAAAGCCGGGACGGCGCCTCCAGACCTCAGACGCTGCCGGAGGAGGCGGCAGAGCAGCCAAAGGAGAGCCTCCCGGCTCCGGAGCCCTGGTCCCCTCTTCTGACCCACGTGTGCCTGTGCACGGCGCTGGCTGTCGGTGCCTACGTCTGCTATCGAGCCTATTTCCACTGATGTCTGTACTTCTTCCCTCCCAGGTGTGGCAGGATAGGTCTGCAAGCGTTGGGGTTTGCTGCGCAGATGTGTCGGCTGTTTGGACTCCAGATTCAGGTTAATTCGTTTAGTTTTGTTAAGGCAGCGTGACGAAAGGTCGCCAAGTTGGGATTAACTGGCTGCCGGCGCGTTTCACCCACCTGACCAGGGTTTTGTTGTTGTCACGGACGCTCAGGGCCTCAGGTTTTCAGATGTTACATCTCAGACGTGTGTAAATTGAAACAGGGACTTTGTTTTAGTTCTGATTTTGAGAAGCAGCCGATTTTTTTTTTTTTTTTTTTAACATTCATTTCCTTTTTTTTTTTTAAAAAACCCCAAACCAAATGTTTATGTGCACTTCCATTTCAGGATTCTGGGAATTAACTTTTAACTTCAAAGAAAGATGTTAGTTTTTGGTATTTTTTGAACAGCCAGAACAAAAAAAAAAAAAAAA
>BJFM01000569.1:0-11829 GCA_016586285.1 Arothron firmamentum | reverse complement strand
GAAAGGAAAGATTTTTGTTCAGATGAAACCTAACAGGTGAAATTTGAGTGCATGTGCAGGCCTTTGGGGGGGCAGAGGTGATGTCTGTGGTCACTGGTGGGCAGGGTGAAGGTCGAAGTGGAGAATGTTAGTGACGTGTGTGCATATGTTGTGTGATTAGGACGTTACTAGAACATAATTACATTAATTGTAATCCAGATGTGAGCTGCCGGCTATGCTGCCCCCTGGTGGCCGATTCCAGCTGCTTAAACGGCGACATGTTGAAGTTGGGCTGCTCAATTTCAAAAAGAGGCTTTAGAATTTATTTTAGACAAAGTTGTTTAGTCGTTTGACTGAGAATCTTTTCAGAGAGGTGCAAAACGTGCTGAGAGAGCGTGGAACACATCCTACGAGCCAGTGACGTAAACAAATGCGTGTGATCGGTGGCGCAGGTGAACAGGTGTGCCACGCCACCAGGACGCGCCGTGCAGGTCTTTTCATCAGCAATACGAATATCCAATAATGTGTGTCCCTCTGTTTTTGTTGTTTATCAAACTCTGAGTTTGCACAGGGATGCAGGGACTCCAAACTAACCAAATACCAAACACCAGCGCAGGAATAAAAATACACTGTCGTGACGCCCGCCTGCTCCTCAGCTGGTTGCGCGTCATTTCTGTATGATTGCGTTTTATTTTCCAGCATGCTGCGTTTGTGAGTTTGTCAGGAGATCAGCTAAGCTGCTAACGTTCAGTTTATGGTGAAAGTCGCACGGCTGTAAATCTTTAGAATGTATACGTGTCTTCCCCAAGGACGCGCTCTTATCAGTTTTTAAGACACACTTTGTTTTATTTCGATCAGGTTTCAGTGTGCTGAATTCCTCTTTTTTTGTTCTGCTTTAGCAAAGTCCAATGTCAATACTCATGCAGCCGTTGCACCATTTTTTAAATTTTTTTTCTATATGCTGAGCTATTTTTTTATTTACATTTCTTTTCCTTTGAAATAAAATCAGCAGTTGATTTATTTATTCTCAGTCTCAGTTTTTTTTTTTTTTACATGTCGTGGATCTGTGAAGCAAAACTAATTTTAGTAATTTTTAAAATTCACTGTAAAGTCTGCATAATCTCAAAATATTGAGTAGAAACTTTAAATAAAAGGTTAAATAAGCATCCTGCAATAATAACACATTTTCTTGGGGTCTTTTCCAAAGTTATAAAGAAAGTTTTTATCCAAACATTGACCGACTCTGCAAAACATGTGTTGGTAACAACAACAGATTTTTGTGTTATTATCTTGTTGCCATGGTATCCGAGCGTCACGAGCCCTGAGCTGTTTTAAAGCAGCCACCAGGTGTCGCTGTAGGACCGTAAAACTCGCTGCCCCGGCCGTCGGCCCACTCTTTCCGGTTTTTCTGCCAAATAACAGCGTTTGCACATTAATTTCCCTCCTTATTTACACTGTCATCCACCTTAAAAGTGTAATTCACCTCGAAGGCTGTAATTTAACCCGTAGAGCAAGATTGTAAATCTGAACCAGAACCCTAAAATTGCTGCGGCAACACCCTCCCCCAGTTACATTTTTTTTTCTACACAAACACAGAAACGGTCCAAAGTACACAAAGTGAAGGAATGAGCTCAAATTTGAACGATGGCTGCACACGCACACACGCGCGCGCGCGCGCACACACACACACACACACGCACATGCACTCATCTTGAGACACACGCAGCAGATTTCACATCGCTTGTGTACTTTACGGGTCATTCGGCAACAGTCTTGGCTTCCTGTTTGGGACGCTGGTACGTGCTGTACAGGAATGCATCTCAGGCAGTGAGTAATAGTGCTCGCAACCGCTGTTTGCTGACGTCAAACGGGCATGAACGAACATCTGCTGTTGGAAAACTACAATCAAGGTGTCACAGGGGTGTGACCGGGCCCTGGAAGTCGCCTTCAAGTCACGCTTGTTTGTTCTGAAACTGCAGCATGGTTGCTTCACCCTGGCGTCCCACTCCAGGGGGGTGATTTTAGTCTGTTTTTTGGTGACCTCTAACTTGGAATAAAGTGTTGGGTGTTTGTCACGTGGCCCGGGGTGAACAGGGTGGGTGATTTGGAAAGTGCAGTTTGGATGTAAACATGAAAAAAAGGGCAGGAAAAAGACGGCGGAGTGGGCCGCCTGACAGCTTTGGTGCTGACTCGGCCTGAACACACTCTGACAGCATGTGTCCTCGTTAGTTATTAACTTGGAACTTCCCCAGAGTTGGACGCTTGTCAGACTGGGTGGGGCCATCTTTGACTGGAAGCCTCGCTCTCTCTCGTAGCCGGCGGATCGTGAGTCGGGATCAGGAAATTCCTGAACTCCACGGGAGTCGGATCATTCCAAGCATGACTCTGCAAACCTTTGAGTCACATCAGAGGCACCGTACCAGGAAGTGCAGGGCCCGCCGTCAGGCCCGCCGCACTCGCTCATTCCGAAACTCAAGACTTCCAACTTTAGTATTGTTAAGGACTAAAAACTAAGTCAACACTTGTGATCAAAGTGTAAACAATAGAACAATTTACTCTAAATGCAAAGATTAGCCTGACAGCTATGATAACAGGGGTGTGTCTAGATGGATCGGGGTCCTGGGGTCCTGGGGTCCTGGGGTCCTGGGGTCCTGGGGTCCTGGGGTCCTGGGGTCCTGGGGTCGGGGGGGCTAACTTAAACACAGTCTTCTAAATTCCATTAAAATAAACTAACCTTCAGATTAATTTGAACTGAAAAGAAAACCTGAGAAGGAAGACGAGTAAAAATGGGCGAGGCCAGACAAATGGAGGCGGCAGATGTGAACAATGACACATTCATCAGTGTGTGAGCTGCTCCACTCCTCCGTTGTCATTCCAGTTTCTTGTCATTTACAGGATGAACCTGAGTACACTTGAATAAGAACCTGCACGTGCTAAATCTGTACTGGTCTGATGAGGCAAACGTCAGGAAGCTTATTAATGCTAACAGCTAACGAAGAGTCATGACTAGAACCACGTAGCCTAGCTTAGCATAAAGACCGGAGACCGCTAAAAACAAAACTGCGCTTTGTGCATGACAGCTGTTTTCAGGATTCATGCAAAGATAGGCTAATATCCCTGTGGTGGGCCTGTAACTAACACGTTAATAACAAAGACTTAGGTGAGAAGAGCTCTTAGAAGCATCCAAATATCAGACTGTGTGACCTCTCACCTCAAACTGGATCAAACCTCAGGTCGGCGGCTGTGATCAGCTCCTTTCAAGAGACGGTTACCCTCTCAGCCTCTGCTTTTAACCACGTTACCAAGGCAACCTTTTCTAGTATGAGTCATTTAATTTAAGATCAAGTCATTAGTTGATTAGGAAAAGAGATAAACTAACAGTTATTACAAGTTGGAACATTACTGCTCATCAGTGTGCTGCGCCTTGCTCAGATGACTGACACGCACACACCCCGGCCTTACGGGATTATCAGCTGACGCGGCAGCGACCGAGAGGATAAATGGGCTGGTTATACTGGGACCGAGAGGATAAATGGACTGGTCATAGTGGGGCAAAGGCTAAATGTACTGGTTCTATAGAGACAGAGGGGATAAAAGGACTGGTTATACAGGGATAGAGAGGATAAACTGTACCTGAGCGCAATTCTAGAGCTTTTTTATCAGCAGCTCAGGTAATGAAACCCAACAAAAACATGTTTTTTCTTGAACAGCAGACTCTCATTTTCAGCCCTGCTGAAACATGCAGCCGGCAGTTAAAAGCAGGCCTCAGTAAAACTGTGCATTTATCTGTTTCCACGTGTTTGTTTGTTTATCTGCGCGCCTGCTCTGGTGTTGGTGGACCACGTCCTTTCCTGACCTGCTAAGCGATTGTTTGGGACTGTTATGTAAAGCCGCCTTGTTGTTGCAGCAGCGTCTGTGTCTTTGGCTACATCTGTGGAGGCTCTTACCCATGAGCATTTCCTGTTCCTGTTCCTGTCCCCCCCTGGCTGCTGCTGTTGAGGACCAACCGTCATACGCAAACACACACACACACACACACACGCACACACACAGACACAAATACCTCGACTGCTGCAACCATGTAGGTCATAGCTAAAATGCTAAGAGGTTGGAGCTGGTGCTTCCCCAGTCGCGCGCATCAAAACTCCCGCATCCTTCCTCTCGATGAAACGCGGCGGGGCGATGACGTTGGACGCTCGGTCCCCATGTAAACAGAGCTGACCGACCTGACTGTTTAACCACACCGCCATCCTCACTTGTTTGTCACCACAACTGTGGAAAGAAGAGAAAAGCAGATTGATTTTGCCTCTTCTGAGGCCGGGTTGCGGTTTTACTGATGCGCTGCTGGGCGCATGACGGCGCCAGGGTCACAGAAACAGCCCGGTTGGGGAACAAGGTCAAAGGTCGGGAGCGGATAACGTGAGGACAGTCACACGGGCGTGGGCGGAGGATCTTTTTGTGGCCGCCACCGTCGGCTGCACACCTTACTTCCTGTTGAGTAACCTGTGCATGTCAGAGCCCACACATGAGTGTGGAGCGGCTGTCTGTGATTTCGTGCACGGCTGCTGATTTACTCAACAGGTTACTGATTTACTCTGCTGCAGATCTGATTGTGTTGGCTTCTCCCTCAGGCCGTCTGCAAGTCGACACAAGACCTGAAGAGAGCAGCTCCAGCGCTCTTATCTGCACATCAAACTCAAATTCATCCCGGGAAGAAGGGAAAAAAAGAAGGCTGAAATTAATTGATGAATTAATTCCATGCGTGTGTTTGATTGATTGACTTCCCTCTTTGTTTTTTGTTCTAAGCAGATGATCTCAGTTAGCGGTTTAGCTAACACCAGGGACGGGACTCAGGTTGTAAAAGCTTAAAAAAAAGGAATTAAATTTTTTTTTTAAAGTAAATCCTTATCATCACGCGTAGCCGGGGGGGATGTTAAAACTTGCTGCCTTCTGTGATTTGTTTGAATTTCTTGCTGCAACACTCCGGTCAGCCCCATTAGCCGTTACTGCGGGGTACCGGGGGCAGAGGAGGGCTTTGAATAATATCGATAAATCCTCCTTTGGTTTAATAAATTTGTGCAGTTTCCAGAAATCATTCTTCCCGTTCTTTGTGTTTATGCACAAGTGTGAACACAGACTCTCACTTCCATAAAACTCACGAAGCTGGCTGATGATCGGGGTGGAATAGGCGATTCATACCCCGTCTGGTAATCTAGGAAAGTTTTAGAGGAGAACTTTGAGGAACAGAGTAACGGATGCAACTTTCTGTATTGCAGTTTCTAGGCTGGGGGGACATTTTACTGCAGGATTGAAGCAAATCCAAAGTGACTTATTTCCTGTGATTTTGACCTGAAAACAGGTAAATTCAAACTGCAGCTGAAGAAGAACGTGTTTAATGTTTAACCTCAGCACACGTCCGCGCTGACGCCACCGGCCTTAAACAAACCTTCCCGATCACGCCTGTTCTGGAGCGCACAGGCTCACCTGCTGCAGGTGAGAGCGCCGCCGCTGATTTAAAGGGGCGCCGCCGTCGCCTCAGAGGCTGTCGGGGACGAAGGCGAGTGTGAAGACAGGATGTTGCCACAGGAACAAATGTGTCTTTGCAGAAGGCTGCATTTGTGCACCGAGCTTTCCGGAGTCTGGCTGGTCTTCACAATTAGACAAATACGATGTTACCGCAGGTGATAAAGAAGAGAAAAATGGTTCAAAACATGGTCTTTTATCGTATTTCTGAGTATCTGTACACTGGCAACGTGGCGGCCATGTTCACGGTTCTGACCTCCATCCACCTTTTATCGCTTAACTGCCACTAAAATCACACTCATGGTCACAACTGTCGAAGGGCGAAAGGCCCCAGGGCTACAGCACACACACACACACACACACACACACACACACACACACACACACACACACACACACACACACACACACACACACAGCCCACGTAAGATAATGTGGACAGTTTTGGAGAGAACTGGAGTAAATCCACACCAGAAGCTCCTCTGATGGGGTGTGTGTGTTGCATTCTATTCCCTTTAGAGCGAGGAATGATGCTAACACCGTTGTTAGCGTTTTGAGATGTTTCTGTGAAGAACAACCTAATGTGCAGATGTAAAAGCTGTAGAATATCCTATAGATTCAATGATACCCTCCAAACACGATGGAACCACCTGAGAAACCAGGAACTCTGACTCGTGGCTGCAGGTTGATGGGACCATAGAGTCAGAATTTCACTATTAACATTTTAATTTCATGAAATGGAATACAATTATTGGGTAACTATAGAAACTGGGTGGTTAGGGAGGAGTTCATGGTTGAATTCAACCCGTGTTTACTCGTCATTGACATGAACAAGAGCGATGGAGTCGACCTCCAGAGTTTGGAAATGACCTGATCCATCCATCATGTAGTTTAACACTACAATGATGATGCATTTCCCTCTTCTGTCATTTTCACGCATCGCTTATCAATAAAAAGAGGGTGGGTTTAAACTGGCAACTCTTATCTGATCGGCCCAAGATTTCGGTGTTTTTTTGGCTAAATTGCTAAGCTAAACGAGAGCAAAAATGTTTTTGACCATTATCGAAAGTTGCTTTCGCTCGGTCGACAACAAGCACCTGCTGGGGGCCCTGAACGCACCGTAGCTAATTGTTGTTGGGAGAATAATTAAGAACACAGTGGTTTTGCAAGGCTGGCGTGATGTTACACAAGACAAGGGCAGGGATAGTTGCTGTGTAGTGACCGCAAGTGACTGTTGCATGTCAGTTTTGTATTTTCACAGTCATCTTCGGCAAAATAGCAGAAGTGAACAGGCGATGTTGAAATCTTGGTGCGCTACAAGACATATCATGTTCTGGTTCGTTTACTGGAGGTCAGGCGATCTGGCTTCCCGTTAACGCGGCCCGGACATCCGGGTGTCCTTTCTGCTCATGGGAGAGACTGCGATAAAACCTGCAAACTCATGGTGTCGAAACCAGCAACTTTGAATTTTACAATCTGTCCAAGATGTGAAAAAGAAGAAATAAATTAAACTTCGGCCTTCAGACAGCCTGAATATTTAGCCCTGGCTTTTCTTAAGTCTTCTATCCTCTGAGCAAACAGGGCGTGTGAGGAGGTTTTAATCACGGAGCACGAAAACAACCTTGATACTTCCACAATGTTCTGAGAGAGATTATCTGCAGTTTTGAGGTAAATTCAGACAAAAATCAACGCAAGTGCTGAAGCCAGGTTTAAGCACTCACGGTTTCATGCCAAGATGCTTTATTTATCATAATTCTTCACAGTAATCTTCGTAGTGTTCACATTTGAGGGGGAAAAATGGAGAAAACCTAACTACAGAGGACCCAGAAAGGAGCTTTGAGGTACTCCAGATGTTGCCTGATACTTCAGACAAGTACTTACTCAAGTACTTTTCCTGTTGGCAAGTGTTTGTGATACTTTTGTTGTTGTGTTTTGACTTAAATCTGATGGAAAATTCTACACGCCTCACAAAAGACACCAACGCCCATAAAATGGGAATTACTATAGGGAAGCAGAGAGGCTGAAACTGGTTTCTAACTGTGGCGAAGCACCACTGACTCACCGGATCTCATGTCAGCAATAAAGAATATCTCTGCCGTTGTTTCAGATGCATGAAATATGGCCGGTTCATGTATTTTTAGCAGGTTTGTTCGGATTCCGCAGGAGTACCTGTCAGTGTGTTATTACCGTTATCAGCTGTTTGCATCATCCGAACAGCGAGTTTTGTAATTTTACTGATAAAAAATATAATTCAGACACGATTACCAAAGCAAACAGATGACATTATTTGACCAATAAAACAATTATGACATTATCAAACCAGCCGCCGATGGATGAGGCAGGCCTGTTTCTAAATGACGGGCTTGTGATAAGAACCCGTCTGCTGGCATTTTTAGCCGCTTCTTCTCGGTTTGTTTCACGCCGCCAGTCAAAGTAAACAGCAAAGGAATCAATGAAGGGAGACGCAAACAACAAAAAAAAAAGGCAAAAAAGAACATGAGTCACAAAAAAATCCTTCCCTTTCTCAACAACTGGTACAAACTGGAGAGCGGGGCGACAGGTGAGTGTGTGTCAGTGGAGTTTTTTGGAGGCTGCGGTGTGATGCAACCAGGAGTTTACGGACAGTCACTGCCCACTGACGGTAACACCAGGAAAAGGGGGCCGGGCCCAGCCTCGAAGGAGAAAAGAGGTCATCCTCTGTGGGAATTTCCCTCTCTCCTCGTGTGAGCCGGCTCCAGGGAGAGACGCGGGGCTCCGGCGGGGGTCATCGCGGCAGGAAAAATGCTCAGAATGTTAGTTAGGAGCCGTGCCCGCGCTCGCACATGGATCTGGGCTGGATTGGGGCAGCGGGGAGGGGGGCTTCGCCAGCCACTTGTGCAGCAGCGTGGCCCCCAGCCAGGCCACAGATCGCTTGCAGGCATTGTTTCTCACTAGCAGGATAACAATGCTGTGTTTCAATGTGGGTGTAGCATTCTTCAACTGATGATGTGTTGGAAAGGGAGGATATTGCACAAGAGTTAAAAGCTGAAGTGTTCCATCAGCGAGTGTGTTGAAACTCAAAATGTCATCTCCCCCAGCCAAGAAACACAGCAACACATCATTTCTGATACTCGGAGCAGAAGAGCAGTTTGTTAAAGAGGCTGACGTGTGCCAACAGAGGTATCTCTGCTATTTAAAGAGCTGGAAAACAACCCCCCCCCCCCGCAACCCCCCACGACTGCCCTGAAAAGTCACGGATCCCACACAAATCCCAGCGTGACCCTTCCTGACCCGCTCAGATACGTTTCAGAGGGCTGCGCACGCGAACGTGCAGGCTCAGGTTGAATTCCAGCGCACCGATTGTCGCCTTATCTCGGGCATAAACGCCTCCGTCCCTCCCATTTTGGAGTTTTTTTTCCCTCCCCTGCTGACTCCCAGCCAGCTCCGGGCCGCCGGAGCGAGACCTGAGGTGGTGTCGGGTTAGTTGCTGATTAATTTTGCTGCAACCTTGAACCCCTCTGTGGGGCAGTGGACCCAGCAGACTATTGACAGAGCAGCCAGTGAAAGATAAAGGCTAACATTTAGGTGCAGCCCACCCCCCCACCCCCCCCCACCCCCGCCTCCCCATCTCTTTTGCTGCCCTCAGCAGTATCGTTTCAGTCTAAATTTGCTGGAGATATTTCCTGATATCAGGACTTTTATGCCAAATCAATAAGCAAACAATGTCAGAGTGCAACTGCCGTCGTTCCTTCCGACCTTTGGCCCCTTTCACCCCCTCTGGTTTCCACCGAGCTGCGTCAGAGCTGAAACGGGGTCGTTTTTCTGCATGGATCCCAGATCAGGCTGCTGTGAAGGCCGATAAAGAAAGTTCTGCATGTACGTGCACCAAACATGCACTTCTCTTTCGAATGGGTGGACTGAAGGGAGGCTGCAGATGTCTGCAGTGGCTCTCTGGCCTACATTACATGCAAATATCATGAGTGTGAGAGGCGTCGTGTCTGTCTGAGGCTGCTTCAAAAGACCACAAAAAGGAGCAAAACCACAGGAATTCTTTAAACAAAGTATAAATCTTTTTAATTCAATAAAATATCAAGTACAATTAAAGCATTTTCCCGTTTAATATTAAATAATTAGACTTATTTCATTCATTGCCAATACTATTACAAGGAGTTGCATCATTTCACTGCAGCACAACTCTTCCCTTGACAACCACAGAATCCAGATACACAAAATGTACAAATGTAAAACCTGTCACAGAAATACTGCATACACGAAATTACAGGTGGGATAAAGCGACGGTGACATGTGAAGAACCGTGAATGATTGCGCAATCCATGCACCCATGACTTCAGTCCCGTTCAAAGTGTCCTTGTAAACCGGTGGTCGCACGCGTACCGTTTGTTCCGACGCCCCCCCTCGGGGGGGGCTTTAACACTGTCCGGTGGCGGAGAGCAGGTTGCGCAGGGTGGCCAGCTCTCTGGACAGCTGCTCCACTCGCTTCTGTAAACGGTCGTTCTCCGCAGCCAGTTCCAGCACTTTGTGCTGCGTCTCCAAGTTGCGCATTTTTGCCTTGTCCCTGCTCTTCCTCACGGCGAGGTTGTTCCTCTCACGCCGTATCCTGTACTCCTCACTGTCCTTGTCCAGACGCTTCTTGGCTTTCCCGCTGGACATCTTGCCGCCGAGCCGCGACGGTGACCTGCTTTTCCCCGAGGGCGCAGGGGTGCCAGGCGGGCTGGAGCAGGTCGAGGACGCGGTGGAGATGTTCCCGAGGCTCCCGCTGGTGGACTGGTAATGAATGTACCTCATGTCGAAGCCAGAGGAGCCGTTCTCCATCTTTACGTCTTCCCGGCAGTCGTCTGGTGGAGCAGCGGCGGCGACGGGAGCTCCAGGGGCCCCGTAGCGGCTCCCGACGAGTTCAGGGCTGAGCACGCTGTCTACGCGGGTCTCCTGCAGCTCGTTGTAGCCGAGCGCGTAGGGCTCCCTGGGGTCCCTCAAGTTGTCGCAATGACTGGTCTCCAGTTCGTTCAACAGGGAGTAGTTCTTGTAGTTTTGCAAAGCTGCAACTTTCTTGATCTTATTCTCCGCCACCAGATGTGGGAAAACGTCCCCCTGCTGGTGCTGCTGGTGCTGCTGCTGCTGCGGGTAGTACAAACCGGAATCCAAGTAGAAGCTGAAGTCGATGGCTCTCTCCCGCTCCTCTATGCCCAGCTCCGTCATCGAGTCACCGAGCCTCCGGTGCGCGCTGATGGGACTGATAATGCTGTCTCTACCGTGGATAGCAAAGCTGCCCTCGTCGTAGAAGCCGGCCACTTCCATGGATCGTAGCCGCCGGATTGCAGGAGCATCGGAGGCCCGAGGTGGCCCGAGTTCTGTCTGCTTCAGTTGCCCCGGTTGCGAGACTGGTCGCACTTAGAACAGACCGCGAAGACAGCGAGGATTTGACAGGTCTTCCTGTCTCGGGGGGTTTAATAAAAAAAAGGGGGGGGTGGGCGGAGTTTCTGAGCAGGTGAGCGTGACGCGCAACAACGCACTTGGAGAGAGAGACGCGTTACCAGAACATTCGCGCTTTCAGCTGCGTCTTCGGACAACAACAACAACAAACAACAACAACAACAAACAACAACAACAACAACCAACAACAACAATAATAATATTAATCTAATCCTTCGGGGCTCACATTTATCTGTAACAAACGTACGGCATCTGTCAAATCTGTAACCGCAAATGTCGTTGACAAAGAAGAAGAACGCAGGTCTGAACGCGTCTCCAGACAAATGTTTCCTCACGACAGACGGACAGGTTTTAAAGTAGGCTCAAGGAGAGTTTTGTTGTTTTGAAACCGTGTGAGATGATGCATCATCTCCACTACAGGCAGGAGAGTACCCGAATGTTTTGACAAATGTTTTCAATAAAAAGTTTAACAAATGATTAAATTAGTAAGGAATATTGGGGGGAAAACATTAAAGACGTCCGTCTCGATGATTGTTTTGTTTACAAGATAATGTAAATATCGCTTAAATATTGGAGTAATATCATTTATACAATTCATAGATTATCACAGTAGATAAAACGAGTTTCCCAAGACAACAGTAACATTTTAAAAAGATTGAATCTGCCTTTGTTAACTCAGGCCGTCATTAACTGAATTATTCTTGGTTATCTTGATTTTGCCGGTATTTCGTATACTGCTGGCATAATATCCTCACGTGTGTTTGCTGTATCAACATAAGCGTAAATTTCTCCCATTATGTTTCTCCTTTTGAGTATTATTTTTAAATAAATCTCTGTGATTTTCCAGAAAGTAAACTTTTTTTTTTTTTTTTTTTTTTTTACAGACAAAAGAGAACA
>BJFM01000568.1:286681-303130 GCA_016586285.1 Arothron firmamentum | reverse complement strand
TCCTCTCCTCTCCTCTCCTCTCCTCTCCTCTCCTCTCCTCTCCTCTCCTCTCCTCTCCTCTCCTCATATAAATACCTGTAATCTGGTTTTGTAAATAGCTGTATTATCTTCCTCCTCTGCTGATATTTATTCCATTGAACTCTGACCTGCTGAGGTAGTCGGCAGAGCGTCAGCCTGTTGGAATAAAGACGACGTGGACGGAGTGGCGTGCTAATCTGTGCGGACCGCTCACAGTTTGCCTTTTTGAGGCCTGCATTGTGACACATAAACAAGGAGACAGGGACACATGCTTGAACTGATCTTCTGAGAAGTTCTGCTAGGTAAATTTGAGCCTCTGACAGTTCTGCAGGGTTTCGGCTCGGATATTTTTCTCTCTTTTCTTGTGCTCCCCCCCCTCTTCTTATGCTAGTCTGGAGTCTGAAATACGCAGAATGCAACAGCGACTGCGGACATTTTTTTTTTTTTTTTTCGGCGTTTGGGTGTGTGTTATGCTATCCTCTTCTAATGTAGCCTCAGGCAGGAAGCCTGAGGCTGAGATGACTCATTCATACCGCGTTTTACTGCCATTTCATCATAGTGGCCGTTTCCAGTACTGCAACTGACTCCACACCTGCAGGTGCGAAGGTTCTCCCCACTGAACAGCAGTAATCAGCGGCGGAGTGTGGATTTACCCGCTAGTAGTTAGCCTAATATACCAAAAATTTATTGTGCAGTTTCAGGGATCCAAACGTTGGCAACTTCGTGTCCATAAATGCCAGTGAAATGATGATTTTTTTTGGGTTGCAGTTGGTCTGCAGTTTGCCTGCTGCATCAGAGCCAGAAGCAACGGTTTATTTTTATTGGCAGTAAAAAATATATATATCCTAATATGCTGAAGCATAATTTTAATATGGGATCTGCAGTACAAGTACAAAAGGGCATTGGGGTCATTGGTGAACTTACTGACATACAAATACATTTAGTCCACTGAAGAAGTCTGATTATTGAAATATTTATTCAAAGTAAATGTTACATCACACACATTAATTCAGTAGTGGGTGAATGTCTGTTCTCAACATGTACTGAATTAGTATGTATGTCCTTATTGTTTTAGGTGATACACGCAATGATCTGTACCTGAGTGTGGAGCGTGGCGAGTTTGAGAGAGGAGGCAAGAGCGTCCAGAAGAACATCGAAGTCACGCTCTACGTCCTCTACGCCGACGGGGACACGCTCAAGGTACTACCCGCGCCACTTTGCATGCTCCGGAGTCATTCCTGATCTCCGAGAAAGGTGAAAGACAGATGGATTCTTCTCCCGCTCAGGACTGCATCAGCTTGGGCAGCGGCGAGCCCAACGCCAGCGAGTATCGCTCTTTCGTGCTCTACCACAACAACAGCCCCCGCTGGAACGAGATGGTCAAGCTGCCCATTCCCATAGACCGGTTCAGGGGTTCCCACCTGCGCTTCGAGTTCCGACACTGTTCCAGTGAGTCCGACAGGCAGCGACGGCAACCAATCACAAAATAACCGCGCCGCCGGTGGAGTGTAACTAAGTAGCCTCTTCTTTTAGCTAAGGACAAAGGGGAGAAAAAGCTCTTTGGTTTTGCCTTCACTCCTCTGATGAGAGAAGATGGAACCACGCTGTCAGATGAAGTCCATGAGCTGTACGTCTACAAGGTACGTGGAGGAATCCCGTGTCGGTGGTGCTGGGGTTTGGGTTTGCAGTAGCTAGTTTCGTTCTAGCAGCAGCCATTTTGCTGCATCAGCCGTTCATGTCTCCTCCTCCTCCCTCCTGGTGTCCGTCCCTCAGTGTGACGAGAACGCCACCTTCAGTAACCAGGGCCTCTACCTGAGCCTGCCCTGCTGTAAGGAAGACTTCAACAGCTGCCCCAACCTGCCAGCCAATCTGCCCTTCCAGAGGAGCCCCAAAGAAACCTTCTGGGTCTCCACCATCCTTTGCTCCACCAAGCTCACACAAAATGGTGACCTGAGGCCTCCTGTCGCTTTCATCAGCTATTTAATCTGTCTCCTCCCTTCGTCTCATCTTAATTTGGCTTTTTTATGTGTTTTCAGTGGACCTTCTTGCTCTTCTGAACTGGAAGGCACATCCAGATAGAGTTTTGGACATCCTGGGCCGATTACGCCAGATAAACGGGGAGGAAATCGTCAAGGTATCGACCGGATTATATTTAGCTTTTGTGTTACAGGAGGCTGGAAGTCATCCTGGATTAAACACATTATATGTATTGATTTGTTAATTGATCAAGAATGTAATCTTCTAGGTGATTTGATACAGTTATTTACAACCTAAACGCAGCTAGTTTTTGCTGTTTTAAATTGAAAAACAAAACATAAGTGACCAGAAAAGGTGCTATCCTTTCAGGAGTAAAAAGAATGGATTTCATCGCCATGCTTTGGGGGCTATCCTTTGTTTCTATTTCGGTTTTTTCAGAAGATTTTTAATGACTGATCCTTTTTTGAGCGTTTCCTTTTCTTCCCACAGTTCCTGCGAGATGTCCTGGATACGCTTTTCTGCCTTTTAGACGACAACACCGATAAATATGGACCGCTGGTTTTCCAGTCGCTGGTAGGAGCGTAAGAGGAGCGCAGCCATGTATTCCTGTTAAGATCCGAGCAGAGAAAAGGTGTTTCTGTTCCTTCTTAGGTGTTCATCATTAACCTGCTCAGGGACAGCCGGTACTACCACTTCAGACCCGTCATGGACTCCTACATCCAGAACCACTTTGCAGGAGCGTTGGCATACAAGTAATGCTGCATTCACCTAATAAGCAGAATATTTCATGTTGGTTTGGGCATCATAGCAGATCTGTGATGAATTACACATAAGTTCCACTCAAAATAGATTCTAGGTTTAATGGCAGCTACTTTGAGTTAAAGTTATTTATTCATTTTCCCATTTTAACCAGTTGACTTAGCCTCTGTATCCCAGTACAACCAGTTGATTTTGCCTGTCTTCTCCTTCACTGAAGGAGTTTGACCCATTTGAATCATCAATCAACATTAAATCTTCAGTCTGTCTCTTGTCTAACGGTCTCGGTGTCACCTTACCGCTGCATGAATAAACCCCTGTTGTTTTAAACGGCAGAGAGCTGATCCGCTGTCTGAAGTGGTACATGGACCGCTCGGCTGAGGTCGTCAGGCAGGACCACATCCAGGAAGCCATGAGGGTAGCGTATCACTCCATTCCCGTCTTATCTGTCCCGACTGCTTCCACTGGGAATAATTAGCGAGACACAGAGAAAAGGCCAGCGAGACGATGGGCTCCTGTCTAAGACTGTCTGTGTGTGAAAAGTGAATTTTGGATTCATTTGTCATGGGAAAAGTGACCATTACGGGAGAATTGGAAGCCTTTATTTGATGCATCGATTGTGTCTGGATGATCAATCAGAAAAGCAGTCAGCGCTGATTCACGGTTCGGGGATAGAACATCTGACGTTATGTCTCCGTCTGCATTCTGCCAACAATCCCCTCAGGCGCTGGAGTACCTCTTCAAGTTCATCGTCCAGTCCCGGATCCTGTACTCCAGAGCCACCTGCGGGATGGAGGAGGACCAGTTCCGAGCCAGCATCCAGGACCTCTTCCAGTCCATCCGCTTCGTCCTGAGCCTGGACAGCCGCAGCTCGGAGAACCTGGTGTTCACGCAGGTCAGACGCTCCAGACATCCCGCCCGTCTGCTGACGCACCGTCTTATTTATGTTTTCCCTCCTTTATTCATGCTCTTTTGTTTGCATGCATGACTCATTTATTGATTTTCTTTTATTTCACTTTTGCATTCCATACTTGCTGTTCACGTCAGCGCTTCGCCCACACGTTAGTCCCATCCTCGGCTTGTTGTCGGACAGTTTTTGGGGGGCGATCAGCTGCATGCCTGTCTGTGGTCACGCTCTCAGACCGTCTCCCATCTCAGTAAATCACAGCGCCCCCTTGTGTCTGCTCCACGGTGCAGCAGGAGCCATGGGTCCACACGATGAAGTGATTCGAAGTTAGTACTCAAGATTTGATGATTGTGCAGATAATTGGAGAACAAATGAGGGGGGAAAGTGGTATCATGTTTGAAAACAGCCATAAGTTTTTAATCATTTTATCTGCGCAAAATCTGCCTCAACAAGAAAAATATAGACGCAGCTATTATCTCAAGAATCTATTGTTTATCTGTCAGCTCTTGATTTAGTTTGTTTGCTCCTCAACTTTGGAACAATGCAGTGAAATATTGGTGGGTGGTGAATCACCGCTTCTTCCTGCTCCACAGAAACAATGTGAACATTTCCAGGACACAGGCGGTTTTGTGAAAAGATGGCGATCTGCTGCCTGTGTGCGTTCGTCATGGGGAAATGATGGCTTACTAAATGTAAAACATTGATTGTGTCTGCCTGTGTGTTTTTAACGGCTCCCCAGGCAGCGCTGTTGAACAGTTTTCCAGACATCTTCGACGAGCTGCTCCAGATGTTCACGGTCCAGGAGGTGGCCGAATATGTCAGGGGCACCCTGGGGAGCATGCCCAGCACAGTGGACATCGGTCAGTCCATGGACGTGGTCAAACTGCAGTCCATCGCACGCACGGTCGAGAGCCGCCTCTTCTTCTTTCCCGGTGAGAGACCTGCGATGGTTTATGCAGCGATGCCAGAGCTCTAAGACGTGATGTGCAAGGTTTTATTAGCGTGTTTTCTCTGCCTCCAGAGTCTCGGAGCATTCTGCTGCCTGTGGTCTTGCACCACATCCACCTGCATCTGCGCCAGCAGAGGGAGCTGCTCATCTGCTCTGGCATCCTCAGCAGCATCTTTTCCATAATTAAAACCAGCTCCATGGTATTCCTCCTCCTCCGCAGCAGCATATGACATGAAATTCTGCCCTTTTCCGATAGAGGATCTTGATGATTGCTGTCTCTGATCGGTGCGTCCAGGAGTCTTCGGTGCAGGAGGAGGTGGAGATGATGGTGGAGAGCCTCCTGGATGTGCTGCTGCAAACTCTGCTGTCCATCATGAGCAAATCTCACTCAGTGGAGACATCCAGAGGCCAACGGTGCCCACAGTGCACTGCTGAGATAACGGTAAGCAAAAAAATACAAAAAAAAAAAGCTTTCAGAGGACCTTTGCTGTAACACATAATTTGAGTTTGAATATATTCAAGACCCTTTTGGTTGGATGGCTTTGTTGGCAACATCCTGTCCTTGGTTAGCAGGCAGAGGTTGCTGCGCAGCGGAGCCGAGTTCGACCTTGTGGAAACGACTTTTGAAAGTTTTGTTTTCTCTCCCGTGTGCAGGGCGAATATGTTTCCTGCCTCCTCTCTCTGCTCCAGCAGATGACGGAGATCCACTTTCACCACCTACTCAACAACTTCCACAGCAAAGAGGAGCTGAAGGTGAGACGCTGGCAAACACACCGACCTTGTCCCAGCTCAGCCGGCTAACGAGCTGCACCCCCCCCCAACCTTTTTCAGGAGTTCCTGCTGAAGATCTTCTGCGTGTTCCGTAACCTGATGAAACTGACCATCTTTCCCAGAGACTGGAGCGTGATGAGGCTTCTCACCAGTCAGTGAGTCTGCTTTTCCCTTCCTCTCGTGCGGTCTGTGTCCTAGGGATGGTAAGGGAATACAGCCAAACACTAGATCAGAGAGCCTTCAGATAATTCTCCTCTGAAGGTGACACCGGGCGCCGCAAATTTCTTCATCTATTTTTGGCCGCCGCCTCGTTTAGGCGGCTGACGGCGTTAATGTTTGCTTTCTGCAGCATCATCGTTGTGACAACACAGTTCCTGTCGCCGGCGCTGCACAAGAACTTCTCAGAGGCAGATTTTGATTTCAAGGTGTGTGTGTGTGTGTGTGTGTGTGTGTGTGTGTATGTGAATCATCAGCCCTTTCCGACGGCCTTCAGTCTAACGTGCGCTGCTGTTCATGCCTGTGTTGCACGGGTTAGGTGTGGAACTCCTTTTTCAGCCTCACGGTTCTGTACATCAACCAGCCCAGCCTGCAGCTGGAGGCGCTCCCCGCGGCTAAGAGGAAGAAGACCCAGGACAAGTGAGAAGCAGAGCGTGCACATGGTGTCTTTAGTCATCACATTTACTCAAACTAAATGTCTTCTCTTTTAATTAAAGGTATGGAGATATGAGAGTGATGATGGCTTATGAGCTCTTCAGCATGTGGCAAAAATTAGGTCTGTCCCTCCTCCTCCTCCTCCTCCTCCTCCTCTTTCTTCTTGTCTTCTTCCTTTCCTTAAATTAAACACCTGCCTGTTTGACTCAGGCGACAACAAGCCTCACTTCATCCCCGGAATGATGGGTCCCTTCCTGGGCGTCACCCTGGTGCCCCAGACCGAGGTCCGAAACATCATGATCCCAATCTTCCATGACATGATGGACTGGGAGCAGAGGAAAAACGGCAACTTCAAACAGGTCTGTTCTGTTGTGCGTGCGTGCGTGCGTCTTTGGCTGGGGTTCCTGTCATACAGCTGACCCTCATCTCTTGGCTGAATGTGTGCGTAGGTGGAGGCAGAGCTGATGGATAAGCTGGACAGCATGGTGTCAGATGGGAAAGGCGATGATAATCACAGGGAGCTCTTCAGCCTTCTGTAAGCATCGCCTCTACGTTGCGTGAGTCTGTGAATGCTCTCACATTTCTCCATTCTTACTTTTGTTTCTGGAACGTTGCAGGACGCAGCTTTTCGGCCCTTATCCGAGGTGAGGGCGCAATTCCTTCCCTTTCACATTTCCATCATGTCTCTCCCTCGCTGGCATTCATTAAGCGAAACCTCTGTGTTTTCTGTGCAGTCTGCTGGAAAAGATAGAGCAGGAGACCTGGAGGGAGACGGGGATCTCATTCGTCACCTCCGTCACGAGACTCGTGGAGCGGTTGCTGGATTACAGGTGCTTTGGCTTTTCACAGTAATGGCCTCAGTGATTCATGCTGTGAAATAACGGAAGAAGGAAGACAAACGATCCTCTCTTTTTCAGGGACTGCATGAAGGGAGACGAGGCGGAAACCAAGAAAATTGGCGGCTCCGTCAACCTGATGGTGAGCCACCGGCTCCGCACGGCTCCAGAAACAAAGATTTCAACATGTGTAAAAGACATTTACCTTTTTTTTTTTTGTTTTTTTTTAATCACACCAGAACTTTTACAAATCAGAGGTGAACAAAGAAGACATGTACATCCGTTACATCCACAAGCTGTGTGACCTGCACCTGCAAGCAGAGGACTTCACAGGTGATTAAACTCTGTTCACATGAGATTCAGATGTATTTGGAAAGAAATTACTTACAGATTAAAGGTAACAATATATGCCGGAGCATTAGAGATTTCTCCGAAGCTCAGTTGTGGTGTGAAGGGCAGCCAGGACGGGATGTGCCCAAATCTTCATCCTCGTTATTTGAACTATATATGTTTCTTTTTTAGCATCCTGGTTTTCACCAAACCAGAGCTGTGACTCTGCACCAGTGTCAGATAGTGTCTCAGCCTTTGTTCTCTTGCACCCACTGGCTCTGTTTTAACCGGCTCTTTATCGGTAGAGAAATCTGGGGAAGAATAGACACGGCAGAGATAAGAAGTGTCATGGCTGCAGGAAAACGGTGTCATTGTCTTCACATCAAAAGCTGTGGATAACCACGACCGACCAACACAGGCGATTTCATATCTTTCTATCTGATAAAAACCTGCTCTCAGGCTTTGGTGTGATGGGATTTCCCAGCTAACCACTTAAATCCCTTTTTTTTTTAATCACCGTGAAGCAAAATAATGCAATAGCGTGAGACAAAATGCAGTTGTCCGCAAACTCCCTCACCTAATAAAGTCCGGTTCACTCAAAGCTGGGTAAACTGCTAAATGTTTCAGGTCCGATTGGATTTCCTGATCACTGCAGTGACTTCACGGAAATGGCTGCATGGCAGCTGACAAAACAATACAAATGCTCGCTAATTCGTAGCGGAAGCACCTTTTTATGAGGTCGTTGTTCTTTTTTTACATCAATCAAAGAGAAATGTTATTTTCAGAGATTTGGATGATCATATTTGTTAAGAAAAAGAAAAGAAAAATTGATCAGAAGATTTTGTTTCGGAACCAGAGGGACTTTGCATCTGGCCTGCGGTGCACGAGCAAACTGTTCCTGCTCTGAGCAGCTTGAGCTCTTGGCCGCTGCGATGTGTCACAGCCCATCTGCTCCTCCTGAGACTCCGCAGGACGTCACTTCACCTGACATCAGCATCCGCAGCTGCGCCTCACAGTGAATGATCCTGATGCTCTGTCGGTATTGTGTTGACCGTTGCTCCCGCTCTGGCCCGCAGAGGCAGCCTTCACCCTGCTGCTGTACTGGGAGCTGCTGCAGTGGGAGGACCGGCCCCTGCGGGATTTCCTCCACTATCCGTGTCAGAGCGAGTGGCAGCGGAAGGAGAACCTCAGCCGTAAAATCCTGCACTACTTCAACAAGGGGAAGGCAAGTTTTCCCAGTATTTGTATTTGCATTTGTCCCAGTATCACCAGTCAGTTCAGTCCCTCCGTCTCGCTATAAACAAGCCTTACAAATGCACTGATGTAAAAATAAAAAACATAAATCCTTCAAATACCTGTATAAGTATATATATATATATATAAGTGTTAGTTTTATGAATGAGCAAACCCTGAATATCACAGTCGGTCACGTCGGTGACCTTTGCCAGAGGCCCAGCAGCACCGGCCAGGTTGGGTTGTCCACGCAAATGTGATTTGTCTTCCTGAATCTCTGATCCAGGCTGGTATTTACACCACAAGATTAGATTAGGTGACTGCTCCTCTGCTCTGGAGAGGAACGGAGCCCCGAGAGCAGCTGAGGTCAGAAAAAATCTCTTGATTGAGCTGCTGCTAACAAACAAAAATGCTGATTTTACCTATAATTATCACATTTGAAACTTTTGAAACTGCCGCAGTTCATTAAAGTAAATATCTTTTTTAGGTACGTGTGAGGTGACGTCATCTAAAATCCAAACATTGTTGATCATAACTGATAGAAAGTAAATATCAATGGAACATCTGTGACCTTTTTAAAGAAATCTTGAATTCACGCTGTTGTGATCTTTTCAGTGGAAACGAAGCCTACAAAACTCACGTGGGCCTGTAAGACTTATCATCATTTCTAAAGTTTTTTCTTTAATTGTTTTTGTCTGACGTCAGTGTTGGGAATATGGAATCTCCCTCTGCCGCGAGCTGGCTTTCCAGTACGAGACTTTATATGATTACCAGAGTCTCAGCTGGATACGGGTGAGTAAACGCTCGCCGGTGTCCTCGCTCTGCTCTTATCATCAAACAATCTCTGTTATTGTTTTTCCTCTTATGCAGCCTGAGCAGCATATGGCACCAAAGCCGGCGCTCTAATCGCCCTGCACAGCCCCGCACTCACCGGGAAAAACAGCACCAAGTCGTTACTCATCATGTTTCTCGCTCTCTGACAGAAAATGGAGGCAGCGTACTACGACAACATCATCGAGCAGCAGAGGATCGAGCCGGAGTTCTTCCGAATGGGCTTCTACGGCAGGAAGTTTCCTTTCTTCCTCAGGGTGAGGCTCGGTCCATCCACTCTCATCTGGTGGAAGTGGAGCAGCGGTCTTCCCGTCCACGCCAGCGCCCACCCAGTCACGATGCCAGCCTTGACCTTTACTTCGTTCTTATGACATCACAAAGCAAAAAAAACCCCCCCAAAAATTCTCAAAATATCAAGCCAACGTTGAGAGGAGCACTCTGAGTCATATTTAGAAGAATCTCGGGGGCGGGGCTTGTACCTGAGCTCCAGCCAATCACCTGAGGTCAATCGACATGTTTTCCCCAGATTTTTAAATCAAATTACAATAAAGCAACTCATCACATTTACAGTCAATCTGTCAACATTACCTAGTTCAGGAGCTGATTAAAGAAAGAGGAAAAAAGAAAATTAGTTACCATCAGGATTTTCATCTCTAGCTGTGCAGGAAGCGTCAAGTCCTTCACCGGTTGTCAGGGCTGCAGCCTCCCCGCTCCCTCGTGGCTCACAGACAGCTCAAGTACAGAACCCTCTGAGTTCCAGCTGGGTACAACCTACGCAGCAGCGAGCAGCAGAAACGCCACGCTGGCTTGGAGAACACGATCTTAAAATTGGCAGGGAAAGAGCCAGATATGAGACCCCCCCCCCCAAAAAAGATCCACCGAGTCTTGGATTTCTTCAAACTTTTGGATGGAGAGTCACTGATGTGGCAGCACTGCGTTGAAAAGTTGGCCTGAGGACTGAGTGCCAGTTCACCGGGGTTCCGCTGTCCTCTTTCCGCAGAACAAGGAGTTTGTCTGTCGTGGTTATGACTACGAGCGGCTTGAGGACTTCCAGCAAAGGATGCTGGGAGAATTTCCGCAGGCCATTGCCATGCAGCATCCCAACCAGCCTGACGACACCATTCTGCAGAGTGACGCTCAGTGTATCCTCCTCAGCTCACGGCCCTCCACGTGAATGTCCGCTCTCCTTATGCTGTGTGATGCTCTGAATATGTCCGTCCGTCCGTCCGTCCGTCCGTCTGTCCGCTCGTCACTTCCTTGACGCGCGGCCTCTAGACTTGCAGATCTACGCGGTGACTCCCGTGTCGGACATCTCTGATATGCCCCAGCTGGAGCGTGTGCCGGAGAGGATTAAGAGCTTCTACCGCATCAACAACGTCAGCCGTTTCCACTATGACAGGCCTTTCCACAAGGGGCCCAAAGACCGAGACAACGAGTTCAGGGTAGATGCAGCCGGCGGCGTCACTCACAGTCCATTTCTGCCTCACAGCTCACTGCCTCTGCATGACAGCAAGGCTGAATAGATCGCTGCTGGGAACTAAATGTTTGATTCATGCAGCATGCGCGTAGATAGCAGAAGCCTGTTATTTCCAGATGAAATGTGCATTTTGTACAATTTACCTCGCGTATCTACAGCGTAGTAATATGGATGAGTCACCGTCAGACGCTTCTCTTACAACAGGCACAAAACGCAGATATCCGTCACCCAATATGCTCACCTACTTGCTACATTGCTTTCAGTCGACCTCACACGCCCGACGCTCACTTCTGTCTGTCTCCACGCTCAACAGAGTCTGTGGATTGAGAGGACGACCCTCATCCTCTCCCGTCCTCTTCCCGGGATCTCCCGCTGGTCAGAGGTGGAAAGGAGAGAAGTGGTGAGGAGCTCAGGCAGCCGTTATCACCTCACACTGGACTTCTGGACGCCGGGAGCGTGAACAGCTCTCCCGTGCGTGCACGTCCTCCTCTTTTATCGAGCGGAATGTGTGTGCTCGCAGGTGGAGGTGAGTCCCATCGAGAACGCCATCTACGTGGTGGAGAACAAGACCCAGGAGCTGCGGACTCTGATCAGCCAGTACCAGCACAGGCAGCATCAGGGCAACATTAACCCGCTCAGCATGTGCTTGAACGGGGTCATAGATGCTGCAGTGAACGGAGGCATCGCCCGCTATCAGGAGGTAAAGCTGGAGAAAGCCTGGCGGTTCCGACCGGGCATTCGATATGCTCATCGTGGTTCTGGTCCAACAGGCCTTCTTTGATAAAGACTACATCAGCAGTCACGCAGAAGACACCGAGCGGATCACACATCTGAAGGATCTGATGCAGGAGCAGGTCAGAGACGGCTCTGAGTCCAACATCTGCTCACACGTCTGCCTCTAACCCGGCTTCGCCTCACGTGCTGCTGCTGCAGGTTCACATTCTGGGCGTGGGGCTGGCCGTTCATGAGAAGCTGGTGCACCCGGAGATGCGACCCCTCCACAAAAAGCTCGTGGACCAGTTTCACATGATGAGGACAGGGCTACACCATGTGAGTTTTGTGGGTTTCTTAGAGAGATATTTAGAGGTGGCCGTTTTTGTTATGACAAATTTTTTTTTTTTTTCTTCGTCACCAAAGTGAAGAAGGGATTCGTTATTGGGGGATTTTTCCATCTTCAGAGCCTCATCAGTAATTGGATGGAGGCCTGAAAGGTCATTTCATGTCCAGCTGTGGTCTGTTTGCGTTTTATTAGAAATCCAACATATTCAAAGGTCGTTTCCAGTTATATAACTTTCATTTGGAAGCAGATCTGTGCAACTGTCAGTATTAGATCAAAGAAAACAATGAAAAACTCCAGAAATCAACCAAAGTGGTGATTGGCTAATTAGCCTTTTTTACCCAATCATTGTCAAGGTTTTTATTTTTTTATTTATTTTTAATTCCGAGTGATAATGTGATGTAATAAACAAAAGTTTGAATGACATTTGATCAGTGTTAATATTCAGAGCAGTATATTTTCGGGTCCCAGCAGGGGGTTCCTGGGGGAGAGCGATTTGGTCCTGCAGGATCTCAAGGAATTAACTCTCCCAGAGGAATCCTACCGTCCCACAACCACATGAGCCCCGAGAGCGTGCGCCTCATGCACAGGCACAGGTCAGTCATCTTTAATGTCCCGTTAGAATATCAGTTATACCTGCAAAACGTAAACAGAATTGCTTCATGTTCCCCTCCATTCTGCCTGTCCCTCAGCCCTCTGAACCTTCAGGGTTCCATCCGTCATTCGTCCTCCTCCCTGTCCTCCCACACGTCGAGCGAGGCAGGAAACCTGGTCATCATGACCGATGGCCTGATAGGGGAGCACCCCGAAGAAGCTTTACACATGCAGGTAGGAAGCTCATGCTGGCAAATGAAATAAAAGAGACAGGTTCTGTTGGAGAAGAGCCGCTTTGCTCACAGAACAACCTTCCGTTTTGCAGCCGAGCCCTTCCTCATCAAGCCTGAGCTCCATCCGCTCTAATTCCTCTCAGATTATTAACTCTGCTCCCTCAAGTGCCAGAGGTCAGTAGCGCAGCTGCAGAAATGATATTGTGTTGTGATGATTGAGATTAAGAAAACAGGGATTCTTCCCGTGATATAAATGGCATAAATGTGCTTTTCTGAGAGAATAATAAATCTCTGTCACATGTAATTAGAATTAGTACATTTTCAGTGTCCGTGGTCTGTCCAGGCTCTCCCTCCTTGCCAGATAAGGCCAAACACAACCGGGAAGTGATGATGCTGTTGCCGTCTTATCGTGAGAGGACAAGCAACTCCATGTACTATAACATGGGGGAGAATGGACAGGTAGGACAAGTCCTACTCATGAGATAAACACTTTACAAATTTCTTAATGTCACCATGACAAACTGTCTAGATGGAGACCAAGATCTGCTTTGTGTTGACTGCTAATAAAATATCACAATTGGCCACCAGGTGGCGGGTGTGTGAAGTCGGTTTTATTGCAGACACATTTTGACAACTGTGGCTCCAGTCAAAACCAGACAAAACCGCAGTTTATATATAAGATCATTGCGAGGACATTGTGACCTTTGTCTAGTCATGTGACCTGTGCAGCTTCCATCTGTGCAGCTCAAATCTATTTGAGGCTGGATTCTCCTTTTTCCATCCTTTTGGCCCCCAGTCTGCTTCACATTTACACCAAAGAAAGTACGCTCAGGAGTGATCCGTGCAGCCCTATGTCGATTACAGAGATGATTTGAACAAAAGCAGCAAAGTCATGAGCAGAAAAATGGAAAAACCTGAAAACGTTTAACTCTTGCTCCTCGCAGAACAACCACATGCAGCGTGCCTTATTCCAGCAAGTTAGCCCCTGTAAGCCCTGTGCTGATCCGCACATGAACCTGCCAGAGAAAGGTAACGCTCACATTCACAAGATGCAGGCTCCAGAGCGTCCGATGTCCCTGGACGCTGACGCGTTTATCTCCCTCCTCCAGTCTTTTCAAACGCTCCCAGCAGCTGGAGTCTGGATGGAGAGAACAGAGAGCAGGTGTCCTATATGCCACCGTCCACCGGGGGGGTGATGATGCCTCCCGTCCCTCCCCGATCTTTTCCACCAGGTACTACAGAGTGGAACATCCACACAACGGCAGGTTGTAGGTCCAGAATCCACGGTCCTGGCTTAATGCAGACACGCCGTTTATTCCACAGGACACTTTCTGATGCACTGTGACGCGTATCACCCCCAGAACAGCGACCCTCCTCCTGCTCTGCCAGTCCGATCCCTCCGGAAGGTAAGAGAGGGACGACGCTCACCACAGAAGACGCATCAGACATCTAACAACAACATTCCTTTGTTGTGAAAACTGTGTTTCGTCATCATTCTTCTTCCTCCCAGTCTCCTCTCCACCCGATCCCCGGCTCCCCCACCAGTCCCCAGTCAGCACTGGGTGGCAGTAACTCCACCCTGTCAGGCAGCGCCAGCAGCGGGGTTTCCTCTCTGAGCGAGAGTAACTTCGGGGGCCAGTATCCAGAACCCGGGCCCATCAGGAACGACGCCTTGGAGCCGCTTCCCAGTCACATGTGGTCCCCCCCTGATGACTACCTGTCCTCTCCGTATCTGCACATCCACTACGGCGGGCCAGAGATCGACTCCGTGGACCAGGTCCGCCCTTTCCACTACCGCAGCCCCGCCTCGCACCCCCACCCCCACTCCCACCCCCATCCGCACCAACACCAACACCCCCACACTCACGCCCATGCAGGAATGGACGGCCACTCCCACGGGCCACTCCCTCATCACCACGCTCCGGCCCACGGCCCCCACCACGTCCCCTACCGCAGGCCTCAGCCTCCGGCCATGCCGGCGAAGCCGTACCTGAGGGAGGGCTGCATCCCCGAGGAGGAGCTGCCGCCGATACCGCTGCCCCGCCGCATCTTCCACTCCCCCCATGGCCACAGGGACGACCAGGGGAAACACGCCTGGGAGCAGTGCATCAGCGAGGAGCACGAGGAGGCGCAGTGACGAGGCGGAGGCTGCAAGTCAGAGCTTTCTTCCCCCTCTTTTCTTCTTCTCTTCATTTGCACTGAGGCAGAGGAGGAGCAGAGAGTCTGAGGTGAGCCCCCCCCCTCTCTATTTCAGTGCTGATGAAGGAAAGGACACAGGAACCTTCACTCCTTCACTTGGCCACTTAGAGATAGATAACAAAAAACAACAATCTGTCAAACAATACGCCTGGATCCTGAAATCGATAGCGATGGTGCGCACTCGTGCCCCTCATCTGCGAGCATGTTTATTTTCATTTGCAGACTACGACCACGATGGCCGCGGCCTGAGCTCTGAACTCGCCCAAACTCGCTTTTCATGACATTTTTCCCCAAACGCGAGGCGACGTCAACGTTATCCACAGTGAAGTGACTTCTGCTTTAAATGCTACGTATCTATGAGTCCTTATTTTGATAAATAAATGCATAACAGACTAAATTATAGTGTTTTCAAAGGCTTAATCCATAATGGGTTTTTTTTTTCTTTCAAAACACTGTTAAGTGCCCCTTAATAGTGACTCATATCAAATGGCGCGCTCCAAACTGTCGCTGTCCTAAAGGTCTCTTCAGCTCGGACTCGCCAGCTGGCATCTCGAGGGACGTGACCGTCAGCCGCTGATGGCTTCCCGTGCGGACCTCGTGCGTGGACACCCACGTGAATGTATTCAGATGAGATGTTTTATCTGCATCACACAAGCTGCAGCGCTGTTTCCCTGTCCAAGTGCTTTGAGTTGAAGTTCACGTCGAAGGCGTTTGTTTCTGCTCTCCAGAGGAGGTCCGAGGGGAACGGGCTGAGGACAAGGACACGGGTCGCCCGTCTCGTGCTCTGGCGGCGAAAGGAGAACCGACCACACCTCTCTCCTACCCCCCTCCCCCATCCTTTCCCCTCCCCCTCATCCCCACAGGATGGAGTGGCCATTTTCTGAAGCCTCCTCAGACAGCGTTGGAATCGCCCCGCCTGCCTTAAGTGCACTCAGATGCAGTTTGACCTCTCATCCAGAGTATGAGAAGCTCAATTAGGGACAGCTGTGCCATTTTTCACTCATTTCACTCAAAATTCAGCCTGAAAAGGGGGAAGGAAAAAAAAATCTAACTAGTGTTGTTTTTGTATGGTTTTGTCCCGCTTTAGTTTCAGGTTGTTGTTTGGTTTGTAGCGCTAATATTTCTTACCTTGCCTGCAGCTTTTCCTTTGGTTGTATATGAAATAATGATGTGTTTTTGCTTTTTTTTCCCTTTTCTTTCTGAAGAAGGTCTAAGCCTGCACCTGGAGTTTCACAGAGGGATGGAAAAGCATAGCTAATATTTTAAATATCCTTGTTTTCCTGGTGGGTTTTTATTTTGTTATGAGATATCTTGCAGGCGACGCTTTGTGCTATTATACATGGAGTTGTCGGCTGACTAGACAACATCTATTTTTGTATGTGAGATCATCAGTCGTGTGAACACACTTCAGAAATGACCCTGAGACAGGACACCCAGGTAACTGAATAAGCTGCTGTGCTTCGTATGGAGGTCAGATATTTACAGTATGAGAGTATCTCTTATAAGCCTAAGGCTGAGAGGACAAGTGGTGACTGAAGCGATGCTCAAAATATAGGTACAATAAAATTTTTCAATGTAAATTCTGTTACTGTACATACAGTAGTATTGTGAAATATTTTTGAGAATTATT